>JABMCL010002107.1:140000-167500 GCA_018857735.1 Alviniconcha marisindica | reverse complement strand
CTCTTACTCCATTCAGGTCTTTTACCCCATCCAGGTCTCTTACCCCATCCTGGTCCACAGCCGTCGTGTTGAGGACGGTGTCACCCAAGGGGAAGTTCTCTCCAATGATGCGTTCATACGGGTCCTGGAGGAAGGCGGGGCCACTGGGATTGCGCGTGATGAAGACCGTGACGTCAGCCGTGATGCGCCGTATGGGATCCTCCGAGTCATAGGCCGCCACTTGGAACTGCAGCCAGACAGTTAGGGTCACGTCATTGGTAATGTGCAGTCAGAACTGCAGCCAGACAGTTAGGGTCACGTCATTGGCAATGTGCAGTCACAGCTACAGTCGGACTGTTAGGGTCACGTCATTGGCAAGGTGCAGTCACAGCTACAGTCGGACAGTTAGGGTCACGTCATTGGCAAGGTGCAGTCACAGCTACAGTCGGACAGTTAGGGTCACGTCATTCGCAATGTGCAGTCAGAACTGCAGTCACAAATGACAGAACCTACACTTGCATCTTGTCCGATTCATTTTGTTTCGTTGATTACCTTCATCTTTTGTTAAAGCGCATGTCCTGCATCCATTGAGGTGTATGTGAGGTTTGTTGTTGCTGCTATCGTAACACTCTAAAAGACAGGCTGCCAAGCAGCGCAGCCTGAAGCGTTAGACAGTAACCAAACGAGTGTTGAGACAAGAACGCCTCTGATACTGCTAAAGCAATACGTTCACCTACACACTAGCGCGCTTGCTAAGCCGACGTCTACAGCGTTGCTTACCGTGATCTGTAGCCTGCTGTCGAAGCGCAGTGAGGACTGGAGCGTGATGGCGCCGCTGGTCGGATTGACGTCAAAGTAGGCCGAGCCAGGCAACACTTGTTCATACACAATGGCTCCCTGTTAAGACATGCATACAATACAACGTTACAAACCACTCACCACGACACAGCTCTAGACGCTCACAACGTTTAAAACCACTTCGTCAAACCAGTTAGCTTGATCCAGGGCCGTGTTTGACCACAGTCTGCTTCACACCTAACAGCGTGTTTCACAGAAACACACATAACCGCATGTTTCACACCTAACAGCGTGTTTCACACCTAACAGCGTGCCTCACAGAAACACACATAACCGCATGTTTCACACCTAACAGCGTGTTTCAGAGAAACACACATAACCGCATGTTTCACACCTAACAGCGTGTCTCACAAAAGCACACCTAACAGCATGTTTCACACCTAACAGCGTGTCTCATAAAAACACACCTAACAGCATGTTTAACACCTAACAGCGTGTCTCACACCTAACAGTGTGTCTCACACCTAACAGCGTGTTTCACAAAAAAAGACCTAAGACCATGTTTCACATCTAACAGCGTGTCTCACACCTAACAGTGTGTTTCACACTTAACAGCGTGTTTCACAAAAACAGACCTGACAGCATGTTTCAGCCCTAACGCAGCCAACAAAGCACTCACCGGGACATTGCTGTCTACGGTAACAGTACGTGTACATCCCAGGTACTCGGTATTGCTGTCTACGGTAACAGTACGTGTTCATCCCAGGTACTCGGCCGTCTTGAGACAGGACGATCTGTTCCATAGCCTTTGCCACTGACCTGACCCCGCCCAGAGACCGCCACAGCGACTGGCCTCTTTCCACAGACAACTCTCACACACTCAGACTGTTTTCTGACAGTGTGTTCAGCACTGACCAATTAGTCAATACATCTTGATTGCCACCTGTCAGGTAAACTAGACATGCCCATGGACTCAGGCACGGTGTTGAGAGCGTTCATAATCACCACTCACCTGACCAATCAATCAACCAATCAATCAATATCTCTGTATTACCACGTGTGAAGTACAATGTACATGCCCGTGGACTGAGGCGTGGTGTTGAGAGCATTCACGACCACCACCGACCTGACCAAGACCAGACTGACTCACCAGAAGGTCGCTGTCCACAGCGCGGATGTTGAGCAGCGCCACGTTGTCGGGCGCACGGCCCTCGGCCAGCACGATCTGGTACGGCAGCTGCTGCCACTGCGGCGCGAACTGGTTGCGAGCGACGCTCACGCGGGCCGTGGTGTTGGCGCAGCGCGTGGGGATGCCGCTGTCGCACGTTCTCAGCAGCAGCTGCACACGGAGGGAACGCGGCGTTAGTCTGCTGCCGGTCGGCGGGACAAAGCCAGTGAAGGCTTGACGACAAAGTCGGTAGATTGCCCAACCAGGTGATCAGAGCACGCGATAACCGCCGCTTTCATTTAGATCATTATCATTTCTTTAAAAAGTACACATTTTCTGCATTTAACACGTAAACTGTAAACAACATTTTGGCAGAATTGAAGTTTAAATTATTTGCGAGAAAGTCCAACACTGTGTTCAGAACACTAAGGGAAAGTGCAGCACCGTGTTTAGAACACTAAGGGAAAGTGCAGCACTGTGTTCAGGACACTAAGGGAAAGTCAACACTGTGTTCAGGACACTAAGGAAAAGTCAACACTGTGTTCAGGACACTAAGGGAAAGTCAACACTGTGTTCAGGACACTAAGGGAAAGTCAACACTGTGTTCAGGACACTAAGGGAAAGTCAACACTGTGTTCAGGACACTAAGGGAAAGTCAACACTGTGTTCAGGACACTAAGGGAAAGAGAAGATGAGGGAAAGGCGGGGAGAGCCGAGAGCAGGTACTCACGAAGAACTGCGTGAAGTTGGTGGTAAAGAGGGACTCGCGCAGGGTGATGATTCCGTTCAAACGGTCGATGAAGAAGTAGCTGGCCGTCGGGGAGAAGGGAGCGGCGGACTGAGACAGGATCTCGTACGACAAAACATCCTGCAACAACGACAAAACAGCCTTCACATCCTGCAACAACGACAAAACATCCTGCAACAGCCATTGCCTACGACCTCAGTACGGATGATTTCAAACGCGATCATCGACTTAAAGGAGTCAACAGCAGCTGACTTCTTTGTGTCCAAATCACGCACTCTGTTTATGCCATGAAGACGTTCATCTCATGCAATAACCTAAACCTGCAAAAGCCTCCCTGGATGTTGCAATGTGACATTGGCCGTTATAAACTGTCAGGTACTAAGGCCATTTTCAATCCCACATTACATAGAAGCCAAACTTAAAGGCCTCAAACGACAGATGAGTCACCCCATAACTGCCCTATTCTACACAGTTGTCAGTCCATAACTAACCCATGCTGCACAGATGTCAATACATAACTAACCCATGCTACGCAGGAATCAATAAGGGGAGTGGGGTGGGGAGGGGTGGTAAGGGGGGGAGGTGGGGGAGGGGGTAGGGGGAGGGGGGGGAGGGGGGTAAGGGGGGGGGGTAGGGGGGGTAGGGGGGGGTAAGGGGAGAGAGGGGGGTAAGGGGGGGGGGGGTAAGGGGGTAGGGGAGGAGGGGGGTAAGGGGGAGTGGGGGGTAAGGGGGAGGGGGGTAAGGGGGAGAGGGGTGGAAGAGGGGGAGGGGGGTAAGGGAGGGGTAAGAGGAAGGGTGTAAGGGGGTGGGGTGGTAAGGGGGAGGGGGTGGTAGGGGGAGGTTGGGGGTAGAGGGAAGGGGTGGTAAGGGGGGGGGTAAGGGGAAGGGGGGGGGTAAGAGGGAGAGGGAGTGGGGAGGGGTGGTAAATGGGAGGGGGTGGTAAGGGGGAGGTTGGGGTAAGAGGGAAGGGGTGGTAAGGGGAGGGGGGTTGGGGTGGTAAGGGGGAGAGGGTGGTAAGGAGGGTGTCGTAAGGGGGAGGGGTGGTAAGGGGGAGGGGGTGTTAAGGGGGGGGGGGGGGGGGGCAGCTGGGCGGCTGTAAGGGGGCATTGACTGGGTCCGAGCTGACTCACGGTGACGTCCCTGTCGACGGCGGTGGTGTTGAGGACGGTGGAGCCGACGATGGCGGTTTCCCTGATGGTGGCGGCGTAGCCGGGGGCCAGCCACTCCGGGGCGTTGGGGTTACGCAGCACCGTGATGTCGGCCGTGGCCGTCGTGCGCACGCTGGGGCGGGCCGTGTCGTAGGCCACCACTCGCGCCTGGGGCAACACGCACACGTCGTTGGGTCATAGCTACACACGTCATCTACCGCAACACGCACACGTCGTTGGGTCATAGCTACACACGTCATCTACCGCAACACGCACACGTCGTTGGGTCATAGCTACACACGTCATCTGATCCCAACATGCAGAGCATTATTTGATAACAGACTAATAATAAACACAACTCGTTAAAACAGACACATGTTGCACTTCACCAAACACGCGTCATCTGATCACACGTCACAGCACACATATGTCATTTCATGATAACACAGTTGTGTCCTAGATTTTCACATGTACGAGCTAACATTGGGAGTGGGGGGGGGGGGGGGGGGGGGGGGGGGGGGGGGGGGGGGGGGCGACAGGTAAAGGTAGGGACTGGCACAAAGCCGGAAGGAGGACCCGGCGAGTGTTGGAGAAATGAGTTTAATTAGTCAGTTCTTGTAGCACTAATTCCTCTACAATCAAACATAAAAAACTAAAACTAAAATCAGGTCACAACAGAACACAAGAAGAACTGGCACTGTCTCCGACTGCATTGCTGTGACGGCAAATGGACGTCACTCCATGGCGGGTGGCTCGGCAAGGGCAGCGCTTGTCTGGCTCACCCGGTAGAAGGAGGCACGGAGACTGACTGAGCGCTTGTCTGACTCAACTCACCCGGTAGAAGGAGGCACGGAGACTGTCGGTGAGCAGACTGCTGCTGACGGTCAGCTGGCCGGTAATCGAGTTCAGATCGAAGAAGCTCTGGGTCGGGTAGTCGCCGATCAGCTCGTACTGAATGCTTTCCTGAGAAAGTCCAGAGAAAGGATGGTGAGTGGTCGGTGATGTCGCGGTCTCGTGTCGAGTGCAGCGGCCACAACAGCAATGTTATCACAGATCATCATCATGCGGGCAACTGCACCTACACCAGTCCCCACCTCTCGATAGGTCGGACTCCCTGGCCAATACGATGAACAGCAGCAGCAGCAACAACAACAGCAACCAAACATTGCCCAATGAACTCACACTGATGTAACGGTGACTGGTCAACACAGTTAAAAGTACAACAACAACATCCCCAAAGCAGCCAGTGAACTCACGATGAGGTCCAGGGTCTGGCGAACACAATGAACAACAACAACAACAACCACAACAATAACAACAACCACAGGCCCAAGGCAGCCGGTGAACTCACGATGAGGGCCAGGGTCTGGCGAACACAATGAATAACAACAACAACAACAACAACAACCCCAACAATAACAACAACCACAGGCCCAAGGCAGCCGGTGAACTCACGATGAGGTCCAGGGTCTGGCGAACACAATGAACAACAACAACAACAACAACAATAACAACAACCACAGGCCCAAGGCAGCCGGTGAACTCACGATGAGGTCCAGGGTCTGGCGAACACAATGAACAACAACACACAACAATAACAACAACCACAGGCCCAAGGCAGCCGGTGAACTCACGATGAGGTCCAGGGTCTGGCGAACACAATGAACAACACAATAACAAAAACAACAACCACAGGCCCAAGGCAGCCGGTGAACTCACGATGAGGTCCAGGGTCTGGCGAACACAATGAACAACAACAACAACAACAATAACAACAACCACAGGCCCAAGGCAGCCGGTGAACTCACGATGAGGTCCAGGGTCTGGCGAACACAATGAACAACAACAACAACAACAACAATAACAACAACCACAGGCCCAAAGCAGCCGGTGAACTCACGATGAGGTCGAGGTGACTGGCGAACACAGTGAACAACAACCACGACAAAAACAACAGCCACGACAACGACAACAACCACATGCCCAAGGCAGCCGGTGAACTCACGATGAGGTCGAGGTGACTGGCGAACACAGTGAACAACAACCACGACAACAACAACAGCCACGACAACGACAACAACCACATGCCCAAGGCAGCCGGTGAACTCACGATGAGGTCGAGGTGACTGGCGAACACAGTGAACAACAACCACGACAACAACAACAGCCACGACAACGACAACAACCACATGCCCAGGCAGCCGGTGAACTCACGATGAGGTCGAGGTGACTGGCGAACACAGTGAACAACAACCACGACAACAACAACAACAGCCACGACAACGACAACAACCACATGCCCAAGGCAGCCGGTGAACTCACGATGAGGTCGAGGTGACTGGCGAACACAGTGAACAACAACCACGACAACAACAACAGCCACGACAACGACAACAACCACATGCCCAAGGCAGCCGGTGAACTCACGATGAGGTCGAGGTGACTGGCGAACACAGTGAACAACAACCACGACAACAACAACAGCCACGACAACGAAACAACCACATGCCACAAGGCAGCCGGTGAACTCACGATGAGGTCGAGGTGACTGGCGAACACAGTGAACAACAACCACGACAACAACAACAGCCACGACAACGACAACAACCACATGCCCAAGGCAGCCGGTGAACTCACGATGAGGTCGAGGTGACTGGCGAACACAGTGAACAACAACCACGACAACAACAACAGCCACGACAACGACAACAACCACATGCCCAAGGCAGCCGGTGAACTCACGATGAGGTCGAGGTGACTGGCGAACACAGTGAACAACAACCACGACAACAACAACAACAGCCACGACAACGACAACAACCACATGCCCAAGGCAGCCGGTGAACTCACGATGAGGTCGAGGTGACTGGCGAACACAGTGAACAACAACCACGACAACAACAACAACAGCCACGACAACGACAACAACCACATGCCCAAGGCAGCCGGTGAACTCACGATGAGGTCGAGGTGACTGGCGAACACAGTGAACAACAACCACGACAACAACAACAGCCACGACAACGACAACAACCACATGCCCAAGGCAGCCGGTGAACTCACGATGAGGTCGAGGTGACTGGCGAACACAGTGAACAACAACCACGACAACAACAACAACAGCCACGACAACGACAACAACCACATGCCCAAGGCAGCCGGTGAACTCACGATGAGGTCGAGGTGACTGGCGAACACAGTGAACAACAACCACGACAACAACAACAACAGCCACGACAACGACAACAACCACATGCCCAAGGCAGCCGGTGAACTCACGATGAGGTCGAGGTCCCTGGCGGTGACGACGAGGACGCTGAACCCAGTTTCGACGCGCTCGTTGATGGCGGCCCGGTAGGGCGTGTTCACGAAGAACGGCGCCCCCTGGTCTCTGATCACGGTAATGAAGGCTTCTACGGCCGTCGTCTTCTCTGGGTTGCCGGAGTCGCTGGCCACGATCACCATCTGAACGCACAAACGATCAGCGTGCTTACCCAGTGACGGCACCGGCGTCACTGACACCCATTAGGGCAGCATGGACGATAGGTAGCAACATAGGGGGATACGGCGAGAGAATTGGTCAAAATGACGAGGGCAGTCTGTAAAACATGGTGAGCTCTTGAGGATTTGAATCGTAGATTACAGTGACAGAAAATGCTAATTTCTCTCTCTCTCTCTCTCTCTCTCTCTCTCTCTCTCTCTCTCTCTCTCTCTCTCTCTCTCTCTCTCTCTCTCCTTCCCTCTCACCTCCCTCCAAAAAGGAACAACCGTAACCGAACGATCACAACACCATGACTGTTCAAGCAGACGGTTGACAACTCTTCCACTTACCCTGTATTCCGTCTTGGAGTCGGAGGTCAGAGGTCGCCTGACGCTGATGAGACCGGTGTCCGCGGACAGGTAGAAGTAGGACAAGGTGTCCGACTCGCCCGTGGCGCTGTACACCACCCGGTCCTGCACGACATGCAAGGGTTAATCGTCATCATGACAACCACGTCACAGGCTTAACGCCCGTCATCATGACAGCCAACTTACAGGGTCAACGCCCGTCATCATGACAGCAACGTCACAGGGTTAACGTTCATCATCATGACAGCCAAGTTACAGGGTTAACGCCCATCATCATGACAGCCAAGTCACAGGGTTAACGCCCGTCCTCATGACAGCCAAGTCACAGGGTTAACGCCCGTCATCATGACAGCCAATTCACAGGGTTAACGCCCGTCATCATGACAGCAACGTCACAGGGTTAACGTTCATCATCATGACAGCCAAGTCACAGGGTTAACGCCCGTCATCATGACAGCCAACTTACAGGATTAACGCCCGTCATCATGACAGCCAAGTCACAGGGTTAACGCCCGTCATCATGACAGCCAAGTCACAGGGTTAACGCCCGTCATCATGACAGCCAAGTCACAGGGTTAACGCCCGTCATCATGACAGCCAATTCACAGGGTTAACGCCCGTCATCATGACAGCCAAGTCACAGGGTTAACGCCCGTCATCATGACAGCCAAGTCACAGGGTTAACGCCCGTCATCATGACAGCCAAGTCACAGGGTTAACGCCCGTCATCATGACAGCCAAGAGACACACCTATTCCGAGCGCGGAAAGGAAAACCAAGGTGAAGCTGAAGAAACTGCAAGCCATGTTGTTGCCGTACAGTCAGGGGACGTCACTCATTCACAATCTATCATTGTGCGAGGATCTGAGTAAGCGTCCTTAGGAACGACCAGACTGTCGACAAAATTGCCATTTCCCGGCGACAGACGCGCGAGAAACACAAAAGAAGGAGCAATTTCGTAAAGACTATTGTGTATGCGTCGACTTTGTCCCGCTCAACTGTGTGAGAGGTTGGCATGTGGTCAAAAACAAACAAAGGGGGAACGCAGCATGGCTGCATGTGTCTGCGTGTGTCTGTGTGTGTCTGTGTGTGTCTGTGTGTATTTGCGTGTGTCTGTGTGTGTCTGTGTGTGTCTGCGTGTGTCTGTGTGTGTCTGCGTGTGTCTGTGTGTGTCTGTGTGTGTCTGTGTGTGACTGTGTCTCTGTGTGGCTGCGTGTGACTGTGTGTGTCTGTGTGTGTCTGTGTGTGTCTGTGTGTGTCTGCGTGTGTCTGTGTGTGTCTGTGTGTGTCTGCGTGTGTCTGTGTGTGTCTGTGTGTGTCTGTGTGTGGCTGCGTGTGGCTGCGTGTGTCTGTGTGTGTCTGTGTGTGTCTGCGTGTGTCTGTGTGTGTATGTGTGTGTCTGTGTGTGACTGTGTCTCTGTGTGGCTACGTGTGTCTGTGTGTGTCTGCGTGTGTCTGTGTGTGTCTGTGTGTGTCTGGGGTGTCTGTGTGTGTCTGTGTGTGACTGTGTGTGTCTGTGTGTGGCTGCGTGTGTGTGTGTGTCTGTGTGTGTCTGTGTGTGCTGTGTGTCTGTGTGTGACTGTGTGTGTCTGTGTGTGCTCGTGTGACTGTGTGTGTCTGTGTGTGTCTGTGGTTGTCTGCGTGTGTCTGTGTTGTCTGTGTGTGGCTGCGTGTGACTGTGTGTGTCTGTGTGTGTCTGTGTGTGTCTGCGTGTGTCTGTGTTGTGTCTGTGTGTGGCTGTGTGTGTCTGTGTGTGTGCTGGTGTGTCTGTGTGTGTCTGTGCGTGTGTCTGTGTGTGTCTGTGTGTGGCTGCGTGTGTCTGTGTGTGTCTGTGTGTGGCTGTGTGTGGCTGCGTGTGTCTGTGTGTGTCTGTGTGTGGCTGCTGTGTGTCTGTGTGTGTCTGTGTGTGGCTGCGTGTGTCTGTGTGCGTTGTTCTCGCTGCACGTGGAGCGAGAGGCGCTGACGGGTGGAGCAAGAGGAGCGAGTGGAGCGAGAGGAGCTGAACTCACGCCGTCCTGGTCCGTGGCGGTGACCTGCAGGATGCCCACGCCCACCTCCGTCGTCTCGTTGATGACGGTCCTGTAGGGCGAGGCGCTGAAGATGGGCACGAACTCGTTGCGCACCACCTGGATGTCCACCGTGGTGGTGGCCGTCTCCGTGGGGTAGGCCGTGTCCGCCACCTCCACGCGCAGCTGGGGCCCAGAGAAAGCAGCCGTTAGATGGACAGCCAATGAAGGTACACAACGTCACTTATTACACGGTATAGTCCGACACGTTTCAGCCACAGCCAGGAAGAGATGCAGTCGTAACAATGCTCTCTGCGTCTGGTCCCCTCCCTCCCACACACACAAACATGCACATGCACACTTACAGTCACACACGCACGCACATGAGCACGCACACACACAAACACACACAAATTTATGTCATAGAAACTACACACACACACACACACACACACACACACACACACACACACACACACACACACACACACACACACACACACACACACACACACACACACACACACACACATGGTACAGACCTGGTAATTGAAGTTGGCTCTGTCGGTACGCAAGTTGTTCCTGACAAAGATTCTGGCGGTGGTTTCATTGATGCCGAAGTAGAAGGGAGCGATGCTGTCCCCGATGACACTGAACCTCAGTGTGCCCTGCAACAGATCAATTCAGTCAGACTGCAGTCAGACACGGTGCAACGACATGGGCCGTGTCCGGACACAGTGCAACGACATGGGCCGTGTCCGGACACAGTGCAACGACATGTGACCATAAACGAAGATCTGACGGCTGTAAACGCCAACCCAAAAACAACAATAAAAAGTATCTGAAATAAATACACCTTCATTATAAACACACACACGCAAACACACGCAAACACACACACACACACACACACACACACACACACACACACACACACACACACACACACGTACACGCGCCGCGCGCGCACACACACATACACACGCACGCACAAACGCACAACACACACACACACACACACACACACACACACACACACACACACACACACACACACACACACATATTCGACAAAGGGACGCTTTATCAAGAAACGTCTGCAAAAAGGAAATATGAAGCGTTTCTGCCATTCGTTCTCAAGTCATAAAAGACTGCGCTCACCGTGAGGTCGCTGTCGACGGCGGTGACCTGGTAGATGGAGACGCCGACCTGCGTGTTCTCCGACACGCCCACCACGTACGGCTCGGACACGAAGCTGGGCAGGAAGCGGTTGCGCACGACGTTGATGATCACCGTGGCATCCGTCACGCGCTCGTTCAGCCTCTGGTCACGTGCTCTCACCGTCATCTGCATCAGCACACACACCATCGTCACGCTATTATGGCACGGTTTGCATCGCATTGCGACCCGATCACGCAAGTAGTATGGCATGATGGCACGACCGTCGGGTGGATCGCCGCTTTTATCTCAGTCTTACTGTGGCAGACTGAAGTACCTCATGACTAGGCTGCTGCCGACGGAGAGAGGACGGCTCGTGCTTGCCCATGGGGCAGGGTAACAACAACAACAACAACAACAACAGAAACCGATGACATTATGCAGATCCCTCCCCTGTGGAATGCACGTGTCAATATACAACGTGCAATGTACAGCCTCCGGAGTGTTCAGGCGGAGAAGGCTACAAAAACCACCCGCTTTAACCAGGGTATGGACAGTTTCAGCACGGTGTGAAAACGGGTCAGGCATAATGTCAAATTCCGCACGAAGTGAAAACGGGTCAGGCATAATGTCAAATTCCGCACGAAGTGAAAATTTCGCAAACTGTTTCAGAATGTCCAGCTTCTTAAAATATGAAGCGACAAAAATAGCAGTCCTGATCTACAATACCATTGCCAGTGATAGTCACTGTCATCATCATTATATAAGGTCAGGCCTATTCATGAAGCGAAGGTCACCAGGCAACGGGAATGGGAGATGGGAAAGGTCATGACAAGGGCACAGTGTCACTGTCCATTGACCCTTGTCATGATACTGCTGTGTACTGAGTGTACTGACCGTTGATATGACAGTGCTACATGGTCATTGTACTGACGGCTGATATGATACTGCTGCAAGGTGACTGTGTGTACTGACCGTTGACATGACACAGCTGCAAGGTGACTGTGTGTACTGACCGTTGACATGACACAGCTGCAAGGTGACTGTGTGTACTGACCGTTGACATGACACTGCTGCAAGGTGACTGTGTGTACTGACCGTTGACATGACACAGCTACAAGGTGACTGTGTGCACTGACCGTTGACATGACACTGCTGCAAGGTGACTGTGTGTACTGACCGTGAAGCGGGAGTCCCTGGCCGGGTCAGCGGTGAGCGGACGACGCAGGTAGATGGCGCCGGTCAGCTCGATGATGTAGAAGTAGTCGAGCGCCTTGTCCGAGTTGGCGGTGCCCGTGGACAGCAGCGAGAAGCGGACCTCGTCCTGCAGCAGGCAGAAAGGCCAGCCTCGTGTAGCATGCGCCAGGCAGTCGTCAACGTCAAACTGCCGTATCTCGTAACTAGCATGGTTTTTATTCTCCTTTTCCAGTTCCCTCTCCCCCGCCATACCCCTCACCTCCTCTCTCTCTCTCTGTTTCTGTCCCTGTCTGTCTCTCTGTGTTGTCTGTCTGTCTGTCTCTCTGTGTTGTCTGTCTGTCTGTCTGTCTGTCTCTCTGTGTTGTCTGTCTGTCTGTCTGTCTCTGTCTCTCTGTCTCTCTCTCTCTGTCTCTGTCTCTCTCTCTCTCTCTCTCTCTCTCTCTCTCTCTCTCTCTCTCTCTCTCTCTCTCTCTCTCTCTCTCCCCCTCCCTCTCGCCCTCTGTCTTAAACGCAGTCCCTCTATATTGACCGCTGTCCAGCGACCCAGACCGCCCCCATTGTGCACTCACCCCGTCAGGGTCCGTGGCCACGATCTGCTCCACAACAGAGCCAAGGGCGAAGGTCTCTGCGATCGTCTGCTCGTACACGGAGCTGGTGAAGACAGGGGCACCCGGGTTACGTCCAACCCGGATGTCCACGGTCGCCGTCGCTGTTCGGGCTGGGGACGCGCTGTCGTAGGCAATCACTCGAAGCTGCAACAGCAAGCTGGTCAGATTTGTCTGTCGTCTCGGTTTCAGAGTAGGACTGGGCGTTTTCATCCAAACCAGTTTGCTGATGCACACACCACAAACAACAGCCACCAACACCGACCTGGGAGACCATTAGCGTTCTGTGCAAAAGACCGTTTCACTTCAGCATAACCATGAAGTACCCGATATGCCACCTGGTCGAGTTTCTATCTATCTACCTATCTGACATTGTGTGCATTGCGAATGAATGTCGTACAGGAAAAGGGAATCTCTGAAGTCGATCAGCTGCGGTTAGTTACCCTTTTCGTCTCTTTGCTGTTCAAGCGCTACGTTGGTATGCCCATTGTTCACGGGAAGCCTTCGTGGTTTAAATTCACTCCAGAAGCGGAGTCTGACTGTGTCCTCCTGTGTGATGCTGCTAAGCATGACCAACTCTAGCTATGTTTGCGTAAGTGCGGCACATGCAGGACAGTCTGCCACCCCGTGTGCACGTGTACAGCCACAGCATGTGTCGTGACCCACCCTGTCTGCCACCCACGTGTGCACGTGACAACAGCATGTGTCGTGACCCACCCTGTCTGCCACCCCGTGTGCACGTGACAACAGCATATGTCGTGACGCACCCTGTCTGCCACCCCGTGTTCACGTGACAACAGCATGTGTCGTGACCCACCCTGAAGTGTTCGCAGCGCCAAGTCCACAGTGCTGTGAGACTGCAGAGGATCCTGCCGCTGGCTCTGAGCACTGAACATTCACACACGCTGCCACGCTTCACACAAAGCACCGAACCAGGTGTTCCTGAACACTCGCACACTTCACACAAACCACCAAACCAGGTGTTCCTGACCACTCGCACACTTCACACAAACCACCGAACCAAGTGTTCCTGAACACTCGCACACTTCACACAAACCACCGAACCAGATGTTCCTGAACACTCGCACACTTCACACAAACCACCAAACCAGGTGCTCCTGAACACTCGCACACTTCACACAAAACACCAAACCAGAGATGTTCCCGGCATCAGCGCTCTCACCGTGTAGTCCTCCACGATGTCGTTCAGCAGGTCGTTGCGCACTGTGATGGTGCCTGTGTTGGAGTCCACCCCGAAGTAGAAGGAGGCCTGGAAGTCTCCGATCACCGAGTACACGATGGAACCCTGCAATGGACAACGTCACGGGTCACAGAACCATGCTACAACACCCTCAGCCGACCGTCTGACCCAAAGCCAATTTTACGCTGAAAAGCATCCGTTGTGTCCTCGAACCGTGAACGATAATCCCTGTTTATACGTTCCAAAGCCATTTGGAAGCGGGTATGGTATGTAAAGCGGGTAAAGTGTGTAAAGAAGAGAGGGCAGGTACGTGGTGAAAACCACTCCAATCACATGGACATGATTATGGAGAGACGGGATTGGGAATGACGACACTGATCTTAAAGGACTAAGCAGACGACATGTCTGACCTTTATAACCTAAATGAATGGCGTGAATGGATAGGATGACCTAGATGGCTGAAGTGGCTGACCCTGACGACCTATCCGGACGATGTGGCTGACCCTGACGACCTTAAAAGCTGAAAAGACTAACGATGGTTACCTAAATCGTTGGCGTTACTAGACCTAAAATGTTAACTTGACTGACCTTGATGACCTGAAAGAGGTTTTGATTTCATAAAGAGCTGACGAGTGACCTTCATGACCTTAATGGCTGATGTGACTGACCTTGAGGTCGTTGTCGACGGCAGTGACCTGGTAGATGGAGGTGCCAACGGCGACAGTCTCCAGCAGCCCCCGAGTGTAGGGAGTCCGCTGGAAGACAGGGGGCGCTTCGTCACGCACCACGTTCACGATGACGTCAGCCGTGGCAGTCCGGGCCGGGTTGCTCAAGTCGTCAGCCAGCACCAGGAACTGAACACAGACACGTACAACTGAACACAGACACATACAACTGAACACAGACACGTACAACTGAACACACACACGTACAACTGAACACAAACACGCACAACTGAACATAGACACGTGCAACTGAACACAGACACGTACAACTGAACAGAGACACGTACAACTGAACACAGACACGTACAACTGAACACACACACGTACAACTGAACACAGACACGTGCAACTGAACACACACACGTCAACTGAACACAACACGACAACTGAAACACAGACACGTGCAACTGAACACAGACACGTGCAACTGAACAAGACACGTCAACTGAACACAGACACGATACAACTGAACACAGACACGTACAACTGAACACAGACACGTCAACTGAACACAACACGTGCAACTAACACAGACACGTAAACTGAACACAGATACGTACAACTGAACACAGACACGTGCAACTGAACACAGACACGTACAACTGAACACAGCACACGTGCAACTGAACACAGACACGTACAACTGAACACAGACACGTACAACTGAACACAACACGTACAACTGAACACACACGTACAACTGCATACAAACTGAACACAGACACGTGCAACTGAACACAGACACGTACAACTGAACACAGACACGTACAACTGACACACAGACACGTGCAACTGAACACAGACACGTACAACTAACACTAAAAGACACCACGTGCAACTGAACACAGACACGTACAACTGAACACAGAACTACAACGCTAACACGCAACTGAACACAGACACGTACAACTGAACACAGACACGTGCAACTGAACACAGACACGTGCAACTGAACACAGACACGTACAACTGACACAGACACGTACAACTGAACACAGACACGTACAACTGAACACAGACACGTCAACTGAACACAGACACGTACAACTGAAAAAAGTCAACTGACACAGATACGTACAACTGAAACAGACACGTGCAACTGAACACAGACACGTAAAACTGAACACAGATACGTACAACTGAACACAGCACGTGCAACTGAACACAGACACGTGCAACTGAACACAGACACGTACAACTGAACACAGACACGTACAACTGAACACAGACACGTGCAACTGAACACAGACACGTGCAACTGAACACAGACACGTACAACTGAACACAGACACGTATAACTGAACACAGACACGTACAACTGAACACAGACACGTGCAACTGAACACAGACACGTGCAGCTGGTGATGTCAACGGGCTCAGAGGGGTCAGCAAGAGCTGGCGATGCACAAACTGAAAGGCTGGTCCTGCAGGAAGGGGACTAAGCAACGAAAGCAAAACAGCTGTGGACATGCCATCAGCTGAGCAACACTAAGCAACAACGTACTGGAAATACACAGAGGTTATATTCTGAGGAGTTACAGCGAGCAATGCATCGTTATCTTTTGAGTATTTGTAACGGGCAGTACATCGTTAGGTTGAACGTTGTTCAGCTGAGTGTAGGATAGAAGGGCGGTGCGGAGGCAGCCACAGCTGAGCTACAGTTAACGGTCATTCAGGCCGAGAAGGGAACAGTGTTGTAGACCGCGCCTTCCTCAGCACACGGTAAGCCCCAAACAGAGACAGGCTGAGTGAGACAACGATGGTGCACTGAGCCACGACAAACGGGGAGGGGGCGGACATAGCCTGAACTGCGAGGGGGCGAAAGGAGGGGGGGCGGACGCACCATGAATTGAGAGGTGGCGGAAGGGTAGGCGGCCTACTTTTAACCGCAGGGTGGTAAAAGGGGCTTTGGGGGTGGGCCGGCCATGAATTGAGAGGTGGCGGAAGGAGGTGGGGGCGTACCCTGAACTGCGAGGTCGTGGTGGTGAGCAGGGTCTTTCTGAGGGAGATGAAGCCACTGTCCTCGTTCAGGTAGAAGAACTCCTGGTCGATGGTGTCGCCCACCAAGCTGTAGCGAATAACGTCCTGCACACACGTCAGAGGCAACAATAGCATTGCACCCACACACTCTTTCATCCACACCCACTCATCCACAGACCCACACACCCACTCATCCACACACTCACTCATCCACACCCACGCCCACACTCAAACACACACACACACACACACACACACACACACACACACACACACACACACACACACACGCACGCACACACACACGCACACAACACCCACCACACCCCCCACCACACACACCACACACACACGCACACACACACACGCACACACACACACACGCGCACACACACACACACACACACGCGCGCACACACACACACGCGCGCGCGCGCGCACACACACACACACACACACACACACACACACACCACACACACTCATTCCTCCACATCAATGTGTGGACACAGAATAACAGTCACATACCGACATCCACACAACAGAAAAGCTGTTTGTATAGCATTCACACACCAACGGGGAAACTGCATAGTAAGTCAGCATAGCATTTACTCACCAGCAAAAACATATTTATGTAGTGTAGTGCCCACAGAAACGCACTTTTTTCAGCGTCTAACTTGTGCACTTGCTATAGTTTCCGAATGAAGAGACCATCGTATGATCCGTATATAGCTTTCATTTTGCAGAAATGAATAGTTTGCACATTGGCACATCATGACTACGCACAAAACGTACAATGAGAGTAGAAAAATAGATGAGGACGTATAAATGACCCAATATACACCGAGAAAAATGGAACTAAAAAAACTCCGACAAGTGGTAAAACAGACCACTCTAAAATGTCCCCTCCAATGATAAAGCACCGAGTGAAAAATGGAATAAAAAAAACTCCGACAAGTGGTAAAACAGCCGGTCACCACTCCGACAGGTGGTAAAACAGTCACCACCCCGACAGGTGATAAAACAGTCACCACTTGGACAGGTGATAAAACAGTCACCACTCAGAAAGGTGATAAAACAGTCACCACTTGGACAGGTGATAAAACAGTCACCACTCTCGGACAGGTGATAAAACAGTCACCACTCGACAGGTGATAAAACAGTCACCACTCCGACAGGTGATAAAACAGTCACCGACTTGGGACAGGTGGTAAAACACGTCCCCGACTTGGACAGGTGTAAAACAGCCGGTCACCACTCCGACAGGTGGTAAAAAAACAGTCACCACTCCGACAGGTGGTAAAACAGTCACCACTCCGACAGGTGGTAAAACAGCCGGTCACCACTCCGACAGGTGGTAAAACAGTCACCACTCCGACAGGTGGTAAAACAGCCGGTCACCACTCCGACAGGTGGTAAACAGCCGGTCACCACTCAAGCGCCGTGACTCAGCTGAAGCACTCACCCCATCGGCGTCCGTGGCGTTGACGTCGACGACGCTGGAGCCGATGGCGATGTCCTCCACCAGGTTGCGCTGGTAGATGGTGGGGTTGAAGACAGGCCCGTTGGGGTTGCGGTCCACGAAGATGGTGGCCGTGGCGGTGGCGATGTTGTTGGGGTAGGTCGTGTCGTAGGCGATGAGAGAAACCTAGGGTAGTAGCAACAGGACGATTGCAGACGTAGACAGTGACGGACGCATTGAGAAGTACCGTGACAATGAACCAAACGTACCGTGACAATGAACCAAACGTACCGTGACAATGATCCCAAAGTACCGTGACAATGAACCAAACGTACCGTGACAATGAACCAAACGTACCGTGACAATGAACCAAACGTACCGTGACAATGAACCAAAAGGTGACGGAAGAAATAACTGACTAACCAACACATACATAATTATATGGAAAGCTGCAGAACCAAGTGTAGTGTTTGAAACAAGTAAATTTCATAGATCATATCCATTCTTCGTTTTTACTTAGTTTTGCTTTGTTAGTTTCCCTGCTCATTTTGGTCTTCTTCTTTTTGACCTGACCTTATGTCAGACTACACAGCAGTATAACAGTGCACACGTGTTATCGAGCGTTGAAGACTCACAAAGTAGGTGGTGGACAGGAGGCTGTCGAAGGCCAAGGACTGTCTGACGAAGACGTTGCCAGACGCGGGGTCCACGTCGAAGAAGGTGGGGGCAGGATAGTTACCCACCACCTCGTACCGGATCACCCCCTGAAACACAACACACGGCATTGGCAGTTTGCACCTGTAGCACAACACACGGCATTGGCAGTCTGCACCTGTAGCACAACACACGGCATTGGCAGTTTGCACCTGTAGCACAACACACGGCATTGGCAGTTTGCACTCACAAAGTAGGTGGTGGACAGGAGGCTGTCGAAGGCCAAGGACTGTCTGACGAAGACGTTGCCAGACGCGGGGTCCACGTCGAAGAAGGTGGGGGCAGGATAGTTACCCACCACCTCGTACCGGATCACCCCCTGAAACACAACACACGGCATTGGCAGTTTGCACCTGTAGCACAACACACGGCATTGGCAGTCTGCACCTGTAGCACAACACACGGCATTGGCAGTCTGCACCTGTAGCACAACACACGGCATTGGCAGTTTGCACCTGATACACAACACACGGCATTGGCAGTTTGCACCTGAAACACAACACACGGCATTGGCAGTTTGCACCTGTAGCACAACACACGGCATTGGCAGTTTGCACCTGTAGCACAACACACGGCATTGGAAGTTTGCACCTGTAGCACAACTCACGGCATTGGCAGTTTGCACCTGCTGACAGTGATTTCGCTTTTTAAATTTCTCCCCTTGAACATTAGCTCATTCAGGTGCAAATTTCTCAGTCCTCTCAGAGAACAAAAATGTGTGATGCATGTTGGAATCGGTAACGTTTACGTGTAACACTTTAACTGACTCGTGTCAGATATGACTCCAGCAGTGAGCTGAGCGTTAATGCTAAGAACACATCCCTGCATCGTGTGCAGACACCTGCCGAAGCAGTCTCACCTGAAGGTCGGCGTCCACGGCGGTTGCCCTGACGACGGTGGAGTTGATGCCGGTGCTGCGCTGCACGGTGGTGCGGTACGGCAGCTGCACGAAGGCGGGCGAGGCCTGGTCCCGCAGGATGGAGATGATCGCCAGCGTCGTCCCGAACTGCTCGGGGCTGCCCTGGTCACGGGCCCGGATGTTCAGCTGCCACACGGCAAGACACGGGTCAGTCCACAGGTCAGTCACGCCATCAACCAGTCAGTCAGTCAGTATATCAACCAGTCAATCATCAGTCAATCTTAAACATATTAGGCAATAAACCAGCCAGTCGATCAAAGAATGTGCCCATTCAACTGTCAATGAATAAATAAGGTATATTCATCCATTCATGCAGATATCACTTCATCCATCTCTCTTCCCACCAATGCAGTCTGGGTCAGTTCACCTGCAGACCTCATCACTCATCCACACACCATACACCGTGTCTGAGACGTGCATGTACTGACATGTCTCGCTTCACTGACCGCCTGCACAGATATGTTCTGCTTCACTGACCGTGTCTGAGATGTGCATGCACAGATATGTTCTGCTTCACTGACCGTGTCTGAGACGTGCATGCACTGACATGTTCCGCTTCACTGACCGTGTCTGAGATGTGCATGCACTGACATGTTCTGCTTCACTGACCGTGTCTGAGATGTGCATGCACTGACATGTTCTGCTTCACTGACCGTGTCTGAGACGTGCATGCACTGACATGTTCCGCTTCACTGACCGTGTCTGAGATGTGCATGCACTGACATGTTCTGCTTCACTGACCGTGTCTGAGATGTGCATGCACTGACATGTTCTGCTTCACTGACCGTGTCTGAGACGTGCATACACATATAAGTTCTGCTTCACTGACCGTGTCTGAGACTTGCGATCCCTGGGTAAGGAGCTTTTTCAGCGAGATGACTCCGGTCTCGGGGTTGAGGTAGTAGTACTCCAGGGCGCGGGCGTCGCCCAGCAGCTCGTACTTCATCACGTCCTGCACACACCGCCCACACAACACCAGTGACCACACCACCCATACAACTCCAGTGACCACACCACCCACACAACACCAGTGACCACACCACCCACACAACACTAGTGACCACAACACCCACACAACACCAGTGACCACACCCCCACACAACACCAGTGACCATACCACCCACAAAACACCAGTGTCCACACCACCCACACAACACCAGTGACCACACCACCCACACAACACCAGTGACCACACCACCCACACAACACCAGTGACCACACCACCCACACAACAGTACCAGTAATCACACCACCCACACAACACCGATGACCACACCACCGACACAACAACACCAGTGACCACACCACCGACACAACAGTACCAGTAATCACACCACCCGCACAACACCACAATGACCACACCACCACCACAGTGACTACACCACCGACAGAACACAACAGTGACAACACTACCGGGACAGTGCTATCAGCCGTCGGGTCATCGCTGAGTAAACCAAAAAAGGGTGAACTTCTACAAAGGTAAACACACAATCACGCACGCACGCACGCACGCACGCACGCACGCACGCTCGCACTCACGCACGCACGCAAGCACACACGTACAGGCACACACACACACACACACACACACCACACACACACACACACACACACACATACACACACACACACACATATCCGTACTGACCCCATCCAAGTCGTTGGCGTTGACCTGGGTGATGTTGAAGCCCAGGGGGTAGGTGTCGGGGATGGTGGCACGGTAGATGCCCAGGCTGAACACAGGGCCGTTGAAGTTGCGCAGCACAGAGATGCTCACCTCCGCCGTGTCGCGGTTGTTGGGGTACACAGAGTCGTACACCACCAGGCGTAGCTGTACACAGAAAGCACAGAGTTGTACACCACCAGCTGTAGGTATACACAGAGTTGTACACCACCAGACGTAGCTTTACATAGTTATACACCACCAGCCGTAGCTGTACACAGAGCCGTACACCACCAGCCGTAGCTGTACGCAGAATACACAGAGTTGTACACCACCAGCCGTAGCCGTACGCAGAATACACAGTTGTATACCACCAGCCGTAGCTGTACACAAAATGCACAGAGTTGTACACCACCAGCCGTAGCTATACACATAGTTGTACACCAGCCGTGGGTGGCTATACATACAACTGTACACAACTAGCCGTGGCTACACATTCAATGAACAGAGTCGTACACAGCAAGCCGTGGCCAGGTGTAGCACGCACAACTCCGCGGGAGCGGTACTGGGGAGCAAATGCAAGAAGAATGCTCACCGCATGATCAAAGAACCGGACTGAGATACATACTCACCAAGGTGTTAAGGTCAAAGAAGAAGGCTGATGGATACTCGCTACATGTTATACGGTTCCAACGTCACAGAGAAAAGCAGACAGATACTCACCAAATATGTGATTCCAGGTTCAAAGAAAAAGGCAATGAACAGTCATCACTCTTGTGGCTCCACGCCCCCAGAAATGCAGAGTTGACGGAAACAAAATAAAGGCAGATAGATGCTCACCACTCTGCGGTTTCTGTGAGGAGGACAGTAGCCGATGGACACTCACCAGGTATGCAGTTCCGCGGTCAAAGGAGAGGGCGGAGCGGTCGTAGACGGTGACCAGTCCTGTCTGTCTGTCCACTCGGAAGAAGGCCGGGGCGACGCCGTCACCGATGACCTCGTACACCAGCGAGCCCTAGCAAGACAAAGACAGGCGTCATCAGCAAGACGTAGCAAGACAAAGACAGGCGTCATCAGCAAGACCTAGCAAGACAAAGACAGGCGTCATCAGCAAGACCTAGTCGGGTCAGCGTCACCGTCGCCGCTCAGGGCCAGTCTGCTGTTGTTCTTACGGTCAAGACAAGTGACGCTGATTTCACCACTGGCATTGCAGAGCGCAGCAACGTTCAGCAACTCGTCCCACCGACGGCTAAACAAGAGCGAGCGAAGCGGCACAGAAGAGAGTATGAAACCCGTTATGGGATGGCGTTCATTGCCCTTGTTCTTCTGTGGCAACGTGTATAGCCAATGGGCCGTACTCAAGGAATATTCATGAGCTGGGATCACCAAGGTAACCAAGACTAAAAGCGAGGTCTAGTGTGCGGACAACAAAATATCTCCACGCTATCGGCATTTATTTGCGCACCTCAGCCTCGCTATAGATCTGGTGATCACCGAGACTAGTTCATTAGGAATGGCCCGGATCAGCTAAAATAAACTGACGGGTGACCTCCGGTTCCACACCAAGGGGCAGACGACTCACCCTCAGGTCAGGGTCGACGGCGGAAGCGGTGTAGACGGAGGTTCCGTTGGCCGAGTTCTCCGTCACGCTGGCGAAGTAGGGGTCGTCGAGGAAGACGGGGGCGGCGGCGTCACGGATGACGTTGATGGTGACGTTGCTGATGGACGTTTGCTCCGGCACACGCTGGTCACTGGCCTGCACTTGGAACTGCAAGCAACAAGGACGGAATTATCATCTGCCTCAGCATACGGCTAGATCCCACATTCTACAACTGCCTTTTCGTTTCATTTAATCAGTGATGTCCCCCATCTTTTTCAAACACGCCAGACACGCTTTGTAAAACGAACAGTGAATCAGACTTTGCTTCACTTGTTATTTCATGACATTTGTCTCGCCCAGAGTAACTTGGTGTTTTACGCCCAGTCAACCAGTACGGTTAGATATGGGCGGTATAAGAGGCATTAAATGTAAAGACTCGGCCATGGAGGAACAGAGAGTAGCTGAACGTGGGTACATTTGAAACGAAGTGCTCCAAACGGAAGCTGGAAAACTGGCAACAGCTGCCTGAAAGCAACCGGTGACTGTACTGACTAGCGTCAACTGTGACGCGATCATCACTGCCAAGGGTGGGGTTGTAGGGTAGAGCTGACCAAGCCAAGGGTGGGGTTGTAGGGCAGAGCGGACCAAGCCAAGGGTGGGGTTGTACAGGACCAAGCAAGACAAGGCCAGCAAGGGGTAGGGAAGCGACCAAGCCAAGGGTGGGGTTGTAGAGGCGACCACCAAGGGTGTAGCAGAGCACCAGCATGGGGTTGTGGGCAGGCGGACCACGCAAGGTGGTGAGCAGACCGCAGGTGGTGGGAGCGGCCAGCAAGGTGGTTGTAGCAGAGCGACGCCAGGGGCGGGGGGTAGCAGCGGACCAGCAAGGGGGGGTTGTAGGGCAGAGCGGACAGCCAAGGGTGGGTTGTAGGCAAGCGGACCAGCCAAGGGTGGGGTTGTAGGGCAGAGCGGACCAGCCAGGGTGGGGTTGTAGGCAGGCGGACCGCAGGGGGTGTACGAGCGGCCAGCCAAGGGTGGTTGTAGGGCAGAGCGACAGCCAGGGGGGGGTGGGGGCGGACCAAGCAGTGGGTTGTAGGGCAGAGCGGACCAGCCAAGGGTGGGGTTGAGGGCAGAGGGAAGCCAAGGGGGTTGTACAAGCGGCAAGCCAAGGGTGGGGTTGTAGGGCAGAGCGGACCAAGCCAAGGGTGGGGTTGTAGGGCAGAGCGGACCAAGCCAAGGGTGGGGTTGTAGGGCAGAGCGGACCAAGCCAAGGGTGGGGTTGTAGGGCAGAGCGGACCAAGCCAAGGGTGGGGTTGTAGGGCAAGCCAAGCCGGGGGGGGAGGGCAACACCAAGCCAAGGGTGGGGTTGTAGGGCAGAGCGGACCAAGCCAAGGGTGGGGTTGTAGGGCAGAGCGGACCAAGCCAAGGGGGGGGTTGTAGGGCAGAGCGGACCACAGCCAAGGGTGGGGTTGTGTCACAGCCTAAAGCACGGCAAAAGAGCCAGAGGCAGGGGAATCCCCAACCCAAACCTCCAACTACGTCATGGCGCAGGCTCACTGATGGCAAGCCGTATCGGCTGGAATCAAACATAGTCAAATTACGCTCATCGGATAATTATAAGACTGACATCATCGTGCATTGCGTCAGTCATCACAGGACCACACGGTGCTCAGATGGAAGGCTTGTGAACCAAGAGGGGTCATTCCGAGTTGTGCCCTTGACCCTGAATGTTGCTGGGGTAGGCCTGAGCTGCGGGCTGCTGCCACTCACCCGGTACACGTTCCTGCCGGTCTGGAACAGGGTCTGCTTCAGCGAGATCTCGCCGCTGCGGGGGTTGAGGTAGAAGTAGGCGCCGGCATCGTCCGCTGTGGGGTCCACAATGACGTAGTTCACCACATCCTGCAGACACACAACGACACACGTCACCGGACTGGCCACTCAGCCAGGATCAGCACGACAACGACACACGTCACCGGACTGGCCACTCAGCCAGGATCAGCACACAACGACACACGTCACCGGACTGGCCACTCAGCCAGGATCAGCACACAACGACACACGTCACCGGACTGGCCACTCAGCCAGGATCAGCACACACCGACACACGTCACCGGACTGGCCACTCAGCCAGGATCAGCAGACACGACACCGTCCGGACTCCCCTCACCAGGCTGAGCAAGCTATCCATTCGGGAGAGGTCCACTGGTATTCAGCAATCTTCTCAAAACAGACAAAAAAGATTCAGAGGTGAAACTTTAAGGATCGAATGCAAAATCACACACGTCATTTGTCCCCTTGGTCAAAACAACGCGCGGAACCAACCCAAGAAACCGCATCACCACGGCCCAAAGGGGACACAACAACACACACGACACACACACCACACACACAGACACGTACGCACGCAGCTGCAAGGGCCATCCAAGCACACACACCAACACACAAAACACACACACAACAACACACACACACACACACACACACGTACGCACGCACGCAGCACACGCAATGACACACACACAACCACACACACCACACACACACAACACACACACACACCCCACCACACACGAGCGTGTGCATCAAGCAGCGAGAGAGAGGGGGGGGGACAGACAGACAGAAGGAGAGAGAGAGGGAGAGGCAGACAGAGAGAGAGAGAGACAGAGAGACAGAGAGACAGAGAGACAGACAGAGACAGAGACAGAGAGAGACAGAGAGAAACAGAGAGAGGAAACAGAGAAAGAAAGAGACAGAAGAGAGATACACAGAGGAAAGGCAGGAGAAACACTGTGTGGTGAGAGGTAGAGACTGCCAGAGAGAAAGGGAGACAAAAGACAGAGAGACAGACAGACGGGAGGGGGGGGGGGAATCCAGGACTCACGTTGTCCGCGTCGACGGCGAAGACGGTGAGGGCGATGTTGCCGATGGCGGCGGTGTCCAGCACGTTCTCCACGTAGCTGTTGGTGCTGAACACCGGGCCGTTCTCGTTGCGCGTCACGGTGATGTTGACAAAGGCCCGCGCGAACTGGGTGCTCACCTGCGTGTCGATCTCGGCCTGCACCTCCAGCTGAAACCCGTGCAGGACGTCATGTACTGCAGTCAGTCAGTCAGTCAGTCAGTCAGTCAGTCAGCGGGGCGTGTCGATGACCTGACCACAGGCGGTGTACTGCAGTCAGTCAGTCAGTCAGTCAGTCAGTCAGTCAGTCAGCGGGGCGTGTCCATGACCTGACCACAGGCGGTGTACTGCAGTCAGTCAGTCAATGACCTGACCACAGGTGGTGTACTGCAGTCAGTCAGTCAGCGGGGCGTGTCGATGACCTGACCACAGGCGGTGTACTGGCAGTCAGTCAGTCAGTCAGTCAGTCAGTCAGCGGGGCGTGTCGTGACCTACACGGTGGTGGAATCAGCAGGCAAAAATCGACAGCGGCTTCTTTGACCTCACCACAGGGGGGACAGAACAGGTACCTTTAGTAAGTCTTGGGAAGCAGCCCCAAGAATGGCGACAGCACTTCTTTGCCCCCCTGTGGACATCAACACGGGATTTGTCTTAAAACGGGTGGTGCCCTGCCAAAACCCCAAAGCAGTTCTCCTGCGAACGTCGGCTCACGTTTCTTAAAGATCTACACCACACTAACGTCATTTGATCTGTAGAAAGGGACCCCAGCGGGGTCATAATGTGTGTGTGTGTGTGTGTGTGTGTGTGTGTGTGTGTGTGTGTGTGTGTGTGTGTGTGGTTGTGGTGTGTGGTGTGTGTGTGTGTGTGTGTGTGGTGTGTGTGTGTCAGTGTGTGTGTGTGTGTGTGTGTGTGTAGTGTGTGTGTGTGGTGTGTGTGTGTGTAGTGTGTGGTGTGGTGGTGTGTGTGTGTGTGTCGTGTGTGTGTGTGTGTGTGTGTGGTGTTGTGTGTGTGTGTGTGCGATGCCTGTGGTGTGTGCGTCGTAGCGGTGTGCGTTGCGTGCGTGCGTGCGTGGTGCGTGCCGCGTGTGTGCGTGGTAGTGGTGTGTGGTGTAGGAGAAAAAGGAAGAACACTACCGGCTGTAGAAGGTGTAGGCTCTGTCGGCAGCGCAGGTGACCCTGGATCGTAATGGCGCCGGGCGGTGTCGAGCGAAAGTACGGGGGCCTGGCGATCCACAGGCCGTGGTCACCAACACCGGCCATCAGTCACGACACACACACGGCCATCAGTCACACACAAACATGGCCATCAGTCACACACACAACACGGCCATCAGTCACACACACAACATGGCCATCAGTCACACACACACAACACGGCCATCAGTCACACACAAACACGCATCAGTCCACCAACACGGCCATCAGTCACACACACAACAGGCCTCAGTCACACACACAACACGGCCATCAGTCACACACACAAACGGCCATCAGTCACACACAAACATGGCCATCAGTCACACACACACAACACGGCCATCATGTCACACACACAACACGGCCATCAGTCCACACACACACAGCCACAGCACACACACACACACGGCCAACACACACACCACCACCACACACACGGCCATCAGTCACACACACAAAGGCCATCAGTCACACACACAACACGCCACCCAC
>JABMCL010002107.1:130000-137500 GCA_018857735.1 Alviniconcha marisindica | reverse complement strand
CAATGAAAACACGTCGTAGGCAAGGATTTGGGCCTGAGTACAATAAAAATGAAAACACGTCGTAGGCAAGGATTTGGGCCTGAGTACAATAAAAACGTGTCGTAGGCAAGGATTTGGGCCTGAGTACAATAAAAATGTGTCGTAGGCAAGGATTTGGGCCTGAGTACAATGAAAACACGTCGTAGTCCCTAAGCAGCGCAGGTCAAGGAAGGCCGCCGTCTGTGCCATTATTATCGTCATCGTCGTCGTTATTATCATAACTGTTCACTTTCATATAGCGCTACTCTCCGCTCTCCAGCAGACTCCTTGCCATGGCATTCACCTTTGTTTGTGCTAGCTGGCTGTTGTTGTTGTTTGGTGTTGTTGTTGTTTTAGTGTTTTGGTGTTTGCATAACCTAGCGAACTCGGACATGGATTAAAGGACAAGGAAATCCCCAGTCTGTATTCGCAAAGTTGTAGGGCATTAAAGAGTACAACATGTTTCAGCCCCAGTTGTAGGGCACTAAAGAATACAACATGTTTCAGCCCCTGCTAAGCAAAGTTGTAGGACTATGAATACGACACTGTTTCGGTGTACATGTAACTATTTTGTTGTGTTGATCTTGCTGTGTGTGTTGTTGTTGTTGCTTCTTCTTTTTTTCTTTTTAATAGCATGGTATTATTTGAGACAAGATAATACTGTGTACAGTGCACTGTCTTGCTGTTTTACCACAAGAGAGCTGGGTGACTGTCTACCTGGACTGTTGTTTTACCACAAGAGAGCTGGGTGACTGTCTACCTGGACTGTTGTTTTACCACAAGAGAGCTGGGTGACTGTCTACCTGGACTGTTATTCGCCCCAGAGCGCTGGTTGACTTACTGTGTACTTGGACTGGGTGTCGGTCCTCAGGTCTGCCCCCTGTCGGAGTGAGATCAGTCCAGTGAAGGAGTCCACACTGAAGAAAGCGGGGCTGATGTCATCGCCGATCAGCTGGTATGTGACTGTGTTGAATGGAGCCTGAAAACAACGACAGCCGTAGTTTAGCTTAGCCGTGGAAGAGTTAAACTGAAACGACCCACCAGGTCGTAAGGCGCTGGCCAAAGTACTCTTACAAAGGCTGAGGGCTGGTCGGCAATACGTGTCGGACGTTACGGTTTAAGTCAACTGGGCTAAAGGCAATCGTTTCCACAATCCGTTTGAACTCCAACCGACATTGCCAGAATGGTGTCAAGCAAACAAAGGTTTATGACAAGATTGGCAAGCCATAAAGGTCAGTCGTCACGTGACAGCAGGTCTCAGGGGGCAAAACACTAAACGCTTACAACCAAAACATGCTCTATAGCATTCCTTACAGAAGATGCTCTATAGCATTCCTTACAGAAGATACTCTATAGCATTCCTTACAAAAGAACAAAAGATGTTCTACATAATTCCTTACAAAAAAACACTCTTTAGCAATCCTTACAAAAGATGCTCTAGAGGATTTCTTACAAAAGATGCTGTGGTCCTAATGGCGCTGGTACTAATGGCGCTGACACTAATGGCAGTGCTACGGAAACGTCAAATCCAGCAGACGACTTACGGTGGTGTCGGTGTCGACTGCGGTGGTCTGGAAGATGCTGGCTCCAGCACCCTGGTTCTGGAAAACCGTGCGGCTGTAGGGCTCGTTGATAAACCGCGGGGCCACGTTGTTCCGCAGCACGCTGATCCGCACGGCTGAGAAGGTGGAGTTGCGGGACGGCGTGCCCAGGTCGTAGGCATAGGCCTGGAACTGTGACAGCAATAACACGGGGTAATCACCTCAACTGTGACAGCTACAACACGGGGTAATCACCTGAGCCGTGACAGCAACAACACGGGGTAATCACCTCAACTGTGACAGCAACAACATGGGGTAATCACCTCAACTGTGACAGCAACAACACGGGGTAATCACCTGAGCCGTGACAGCAACAACACGGGGTAATCACCTCAACTGTGACAGCAACAACACGGGGTAATCACCTCAACTGTGACAGCAACAAATTGGGGTAATCACCTGAACTGTGACAGCGACAACACGGGGTAATCACCTGAACTGTGACAGCAACAACACGGGGCAACGACAGAATGGAAGGGAACACTGCGCAAGGCAGTCAAACGGTTGCGGACGCAAGTTCCCCACCCTTTGCTTATGGGTCAACAGCCGTGCGCATGCGTATTAACGTAAAACAGTACAGAAGAAATGCAATGTGTCAAGAAAAAAACACCTAAGTTGGCGTGCGGCCTTATGCGGCAGCCATTGAATCTGTTTTTTGTTTTGTTTTTGTTTGTTTAACCAGCCAAGTGACACGCAACCTCTGTGAACCGTAAAGAAACGTAAGACAGGAGATGCGTGGCGGGCTTTAACTGGAGAAGAGTGACTGGCTTTAAACGCGAAGGGCTCCCGGGCCCTTGCACCGTGCACTGTCTTGCTGGTTTTTGCACCGTGCATTGTATTGCTGGCTTTTGCACCGTGCATTGTATTGCTGGTTTTTGCACCGTGCATTGTATTGCTGGTTTTTGCACCGTGCATTATCTTGCTGGCTTTTGCACCGTGCATTGTCTTGCTGGCTTTTGCACTGTGCATTGTCTTGCTGGCTTTCTCTCTCATAGAGACGGGAAGGGAACTGCTTTCTGTCTCACAGAGACGGGATGGAAACTGCACTAACCTCGAAAAGAGTGATGTTCCTGTTAGCGTTCTCCACCAGCGACCTGCGGATGAAGATTTCGCCGGAGATGGCGTCGATGGAGAAGTAGAACAGGTCCTCTGAGTCTCCCACCAGTCCGTAGCGAACCAGGTTGTTGGGGTTCTGCGCACACACACACACAACGTCACCAAATGTTAGAGTTATTTCCCCTGCTCACTTCTCTGCTTCAGTCATGGCGTTGGGTAATCACTGTACCTGACCTGCCGGCTTCTTTAACCCCCCCCCCCCCCCAGCCCCCCACTGCTGCCCCCACCACCACCCCCTCAGCTGCAAACAACGAAACATCCGTCTTTCTGTAGTGAACAGCGTCACTGAGGTTGGCACTAAGTTGGAAAGCAATATAACATTACTCAAATCAAACGTTTGGTGTGCGGTGACTAGGACTAGAACACTGAATTCATATGATAGAACAGATGAGTGCAAAATCACTCACCATAACACGTAAAAACCCTAACAAAGAAGCACGTATTTCCCATATTAATATTAAAGCAAACTTCTACTGACATGCAACAATAAGTGAAGTAGTAAAAAATAAATTATGATTCGTTGAAACATATCATTCATTCAAACCATACGCCAATACCACAACACAGATACAGTACCACTACACAGATACAGTACCACAACACAGATACAGTACCACTACACAGATACAGTACCACTACACAGATACAGTACCACTACACAGATACAGTACCCCTACACAGATACAGTACCACAACACAGATACAGTACCACTACACAGATACAGTACCACAACACACATACAGTACCACAACACAGATACAGTACCACTACACAGATACAGTACCACTACACAGATACAGTAAGGTATTTCCACTGCCTACAGACGCACGAGCCGTGACGGGTTTCAGACAGTGTAGTCATCATGAGCACCGTGGTGTCATGAGCCACAGGTACCAAAAGCCGCTGCAGCACTCACCGTGGTGTCATGAGCCACAGGCACCAAAAGCCGCTGCAGCACTCACCGTGGTGTCATGAGCCACAGGCACCAAAAGCCGCTGCAGCACTCACCGTGGTGTCATGAGCCGCTGCAGCACTCACCGTGGTGTCATGAGCCGCTGCAGCACTCACCGTGGTGTCATGAGCCGCTGCAGCACTCACCGTGGTGTCATGAGCCACAGGTACCAAAAGCCGCTGCAGCACTCACCGTGGTGTCATGAGCCACAGGTACCAAAAGCCGCTGCAGCACTCACCGTGGTGTCATGAGCCACAGGTACCAAAAGCCGCTGCAGCACTCACCGTGGTGTCATGAGCCACAGGCACCAAAAGCCGCTGCAGCACTCACCGTGGTGTCATGACCCCTACACTCACCGTGGTGTCATGAGCCAAAAGCCGCTGCAGCACTCACCGTGGTGTCATGAGCCGCTGCAGCACTCACCGTGGTGTCATGAGCCGCTGCAGCACTCACCGTGGTGTCATGAGCCGCTGCAGCACTCACCGTGGTGTCATGAGCCGCTGCAGCACTCACCGTGGTGTCATGAGCCGCTGCAGCACTCACCGTGGTGTCATGAGCCGCTGCAGCACTCACCGTGGTGTCATGAGCCGCTGCAGCACTCACCGTGGTGTCATGAGCCACAGGTACTCACCGGTGTCAGGCCACAGGTACTCACCGTGGTGTCATGAGCCACAGCAGTACTCACCGTGGTGTCATGAGCCACAGGTACTCACCGTGGTGTCATGAGCCACAGGTACTCACCGTGGTGTCGACGTCGGTGGCGCTGACGCGGATGCTGACGGGGGTGCCGACGGCCTGCGTCTCCAGGATCTGCGTGGCGTACTCGTTGCTGCGCAGCACGGGGGCGGCCAGGTTGCGGTCCACGTCCACCACCACCACAGTGGTGTCCGACAGGCGTGGGGTGCCTCCGTCCCGGGCCAGCACCCGGATCTGCCCACAGGGTGGCGCGTTCGTTAGCCACTTCAACACTGAGGGCAATGACAATTATGACAATGATCAAGGTCTGCACAGTGCCTCGTCTGCCGTAAGCACTGCGCGTTTCACAAACTGCATATGTAACGACGTACGTACAAAAGCAAATAATGTCTCCAAAACAAGGTCAGCAGGAAAGAAGAATAGACATGCGGGTGCTCTTTCATAACCGTTACTCACTATTTAGTACTAAAGGGTGGGAGGGGGGGGGGGGGGATAAGGGTGTCGCCATGCATCCTGGGCCAGGAATGGGATCTGCACACAGGCGTGTCGTACCCGCCAGTCGCTACCAACAGTGATACGGGAGTGCGTCACAGCCAAAGGGTTGAAGCCGATGTAGGTCAGGTGAAAGCTTTCTCGCACGTGCCATTTTTCTACCTTCAGCAGCATCTCGCACGTGTCACTTTTCTACCTTCAGCAGCATCTCGCACGTGTCACTTTTCTACCTTCAGCAGCAATGGGTTAGCACCGTTATGAGTCACGCATGTCATTAAGGTAATCGCAAGAGGTCCGGGTCCGGAAAGGAAATGAGGTACAAAGGGGCAAGGAAAGAATCGGTTTAGCGCTGGGGCATAGATAAGGAAGGGTCAACGGCTGGCGTACAGGTAGAGAAGGGTCAATGGTTGGGGTACAAGTAGGGAAGGGTCAATGGTTGGGGTACAGGCAGGGAAGGTTCAAGGGTTTGGGTACAGGCAGGGAAGGGTCAAGGGTTTGGGTACAGGTAGGGAAGGGTCAAGGGTTGGGGTACAGGTAGGGAAGGGTCAAGGGTTGGGGTACAGGTAGGGAAGGGTCAAGGGTTGGGGTACAGGTAGGGAAGGGTCAAGGGTTGGGGTACAGTTAGGGAAGGGTCAAGGGTCAGGGCTGATCGCTACTCACGTGCAAGTAGAGAGTGGGGGGGGGGAGGGAAACACAATGCTACATGGCGGCAGGCTGACTGCTACTCACGTGCTATGGGGGGGGGGGGGGGGGGAAGACAGAATGCTACATGGCGGCAGGCTGACTGCTACTCACGTAGTATCTGTCGGTGGGGTCGCTAGCGATGGGCTGGGAGAGGAAGATGGAGCCGGTGGTGGGGTTGATGGTGAAGAAGGCCGGCGACGAGTCGTCACCGATGATGCTGTACTCCACCGTGTTGAACGGAGCCTGCAATAGAGCACGTGCACCCTCATCATCAACATCGTCACATATCACCATCACCCTCATCATCACCATCGTCACATATCACCATCACCCTCATCATCACCATCGTCACATATCGCCATCACCATCATCATCATCACCGTCATCATAATGATAGCTCTGATACAGGGCTATACACTGCAACAAAATTACCAGCACGCGGCGCTGCAAATTGTCAACAACAACCACAACAACCACAACACACACACACACACACACAACACACACACACACACACACACACACACACACACGCACGCACGCACGCACGCACGCACGCACGCACGCACGCACGCACGCACGCACGCACGCACACACACACACATACACCTGTCGGTTAGATCAGACAGAGATGATTGGGAAGCCCAATTATGCACTCCATCCTCGCTTTCATAAGCGCCCTACAGTGTTCGTCACAGTGAGAACTGCTCACACCAGTCACCGTCACTGCAGTGAGCACTGCTGTTCCGTCAGGGTGGGGAACGCAGTAATCAGTCATGGCACTCATCTTCACAGACCACAACGATCAGATGGTCCCAGCGTAGCCACGACCACAACGATCAGATGGTCCCAGCGTAGCCACGACCACAACGATCAGATGGTCCCAGCGTAGCCACGACCACAACGATCAGATGGTCCCAGCGTAGCCACGACCACAACCCTCCCCAAAGGCCCAACGTGCACGTACCGAGGTGTCGTCGTCAGTGGCCAAGACGCCGGCCACGGAGGTTCCGGTGATGGAGTTCTGGTTGAGGCTCAGCTGGTACGGTTCGTTCTGGAACACAGGGGGCACCTGGTTCCTCAGCACCGTCACTCGCAGGATGCCCGTGTTGTTGGACAGAGAGGGCACGCCCCGGTCAAAGGCCCGCAGGGGAACCTGGGATACAAAATGGCAGACAGGTCAGTTTCCGGTCCAGTGCACGATTGTCGCGGGCTTAAATGTGGCTTCCTCGCGCGGCCTTTCTTTTGTGGGTGAAAGAGAGAAAACACAACGTGTGTTTATCCTTTGTGGGTGAAAGAGAGAAAACACAACGTGTGTTTATCCTTTGTGGGTGAAAGAGAGAAAACACAACATGTGTTTATCCTTTGTGGGTGAAAGAGAGAAAACACAACATGTGTTTATCCTTTGTGGTGAAAGAGAGAAAACACAGCGTGTGTTTATCCTTTGTGGCTGAAAGAGAGAAAACACAACGTGTGTTTATCTTTTGTGGCTGAAAGAGAGAAAACACAACGTGTGTTTATCCTTTGTGGGTGAAAGAGAGAAAACACAGCGTGTGTTTATCCTTTGTGGGTGAAAGAGAGAAAACACAACGTGTGTTTATCTTTTGTGGGTGAAAGAGAGAAAACACAACATGTGTTTATCCTTTGTGGTGAAAGAGAGAAAACACAGCGTGTGTTTATCCTTTGTGGGTAAAAGAGAGAAAACACAACGTGTGTTTATCTTTGTGGGTGAAAGAGAGAAAACACAACATGTGTTTATCCTTTGTGGTGAAAGAGAGAAAACACAACATGTGTTTATCCTTTGTGGGTGAAAGATAGAAAACACAACGTGTGTTTATCCTTTGTGGGTGAAAGAGAGAAAACACAACGTGAGTTTATCCTTTGTGGGTGAAAGAGAGAAAACACAACGTGAGTTTATCCTTTGTGGGTGAAAGAGAGAA
>JABMCL010002107.1:80000-125000 GCA_018857735.1 Alviniconcha marisindica | reverse complement strand
ATACACTGTGTGCAATATCATTACAGCATATGACCATACACTGTGTGCAATATCATTACAGCATAGGACCATACACTGTGTGCAATATCATTACAGCATAGGACCATACACTGTGTGCAGTATCATTACAGCATATAACCATACACTGTGTGCAATATCATTACAGCATAGGACCATACACTGTGTGCAATATCATTACAGCATATGACCATACACTGTGTGCAATATCATTACAGCATAGGACCATACACTGTGTGCAGTATCATTACAGCATATGACCATACACTGTGAGCAATATCATTACAGCATATGACCACAACAGTGTAACCAGTTTTGATTTTAGATCAACAAACACAAAATTGGTAACAGGATGTGGTATGGGTCTCGACAACCTCCAGCTATGCGACACGACTCTTCGCCCTGTGGCTACAGTGAAGGACGTCACCCTGTGGCTACAGTGAAGGACGTTACCCTGTGGCTACAGTGAAGACTTCGCCCTGTGGCTACAGTGAAGACTTCACCCTTTGGCTACAGTGAAGGACATCGGCGTGTGGCTACAGTGAAGACTTAACCCTGTGGCTACAGTGAAGACTTCACCCTGTGGCTACAGTGAAGGACGTCACCCTGTGGCTACAGTGTAGGACGTCACCCTGTGGCTACAGTGAAGGACTTCACCCTGTGGCTACACTGAAGGACTTCACCCTGTGGCTATAGTGAAGACTTCACCCTGTGGCTACAGTGAAGACTTCGCCCTGTGGCTACAGTGAAGGACGTCACCCTGTGGCTACAGTGAAGGACGTCACTCTGAGGCTACAGTGAAGACTTCACCCTGTGGCTACAGTGAGGGCCAGCGTGAGGACGGCTAGGTGGGACTGACCGTGTACTGAGTGATGGCGGACTGGTCCAGGGTCAGCGAGCGTTGAGCCGTCACCACACCAGTCACGCTGTTGATGGCGAAATAGCTCTGTGACGTCAGACCAACGGCTTCATAACGTACGATGTTGTACGGGCTCTGCAACAAACACGTCATAAGCATCATGGTGTGGTGCGAGTGGAAAGTAGACAGGCCATAAGTATCATGGTGTGGTACGAGTGGAAAGTAGACAGGTCATAAGCATCATCGGTGTGTGGTACGAGTGGAAAGTAAACAGGTCATGGCATCACGGTGTTGCTGTACGAGCGGGGAACAGACAGGCCATAAGCATCACGGTGGTGTACGAAACAGACAGGCCATAAGCATCACGGTGGTGTACGAAACAGACAGGCCATAAGCATCACGGTGGTGTACGAAACAGACAGGCCATAAGCATCACGGTGGTGTACGAAACAGACAGGCCATAAGCATCACGGTGGTGTACGAAACAGACAGGCCATAAGCATCACGGTATTGTACGAGCGGGAAACAGGTAAGAAACCACGAAAGGCAGTGGGGGCTCGGCACACACAAGCCATAAACACCGCAACCCCAGTGGGCGGAGTGGGCGGAGTGGGCGGAGCACAGGGGGCTACTGTCTCCACTGAGGGTTAGGCGTCTATTGCGGGCATACGTCTCTGTCAGTATCTAGTACTTCTGTTGAGGGTTAGGCGTCTATTGCGGGCATACGTCTCTGTCAGTATCTAGTACTTCTGTTGAGGGTTAGGCGTCTACTGCGGGCATACGTCTCTGTCAGTATCTAGCACTTCTGTTGAGGGTTATCGTTTCTACCGAGGAACTCATCTTTCGTGGGTGTACTGTGCAACTACTGAAAGCCTGAAGTTATTGCTGGAAGTAAGTGTTATTTGTGAGGCGTTCTGTCTGCACTGAGGATCTACAGTTCTACAGAGCACTACTGGTTCTGTTGAAGGGGTGTCCAGGAGTCTGCATCTCAACTAACGGCTACTAGTTCTGTTGAGGTTTGCTGTCTGTATTGAGGGTCTATGTCTCTGTTTAGCGCCACTGTTTCCGCCGAGTGTCTGCTATCTTTGTTGAGGGCAGTTATATCCGTTGAGGGTCTACAAACTCTGTCGTGCGTTTCCGGTCTCTGACGAGGGCTATATACAGTTTCTGACGAGGGTCCAGTCTTTATGGAGGGTCTACCGCACAGGGTGTAGATCACTGACCTTGGTGTCGGCGTCCGTGGCGTTGACCCTGAGGATCTCCACCCCCAGGTCCTGGGTCTCCAGGATGGTGGCCTCGTACAGCAGCACGGCGAACTGCGGCGAGAAGAGGTTGCGTCGCACCTGCACGTTGACCGTGGCCGTGGCCGACAGCGACGGCGTGCCGCCATCTTGAGCCAGCACGCGCACCTGCACAGCAAGTCCGCGTCATTGCAAAGGCCCTTCGCTACACTTCGCATTATTCGTAAGCATTGGGAAATACCTTGCTTGCCTAGATAAACCATGCTAAACCGTGCTAAGTATGTTGATAAATATTATACGCATCATCCCAACGTGCCCAACTTCTGTAGCCTCATGAATATGACTTCAAAATCTAAGAATGTTAAGCTTGCTAAATTTATTAGCGAAACACGACGAAAAAAGAAATATTTAATTTTTGTGCCTTAGCCTTATATATTTATAACAACTTTGATTTGTGTTTGAGCATCTTTTTTAGTCTTATGTATAAAGTGCGGTAGTTATTTATTAGTAGTACCCATGTACTGGTTCATAAGGAATGTCTTGTGTGAATGTAACTTCGCTTTCCAGCCCCCAGGGGCAAAAAGCTCAATAAAACCTTGAAAACCTTGAACCCGCTTCCCCAGCAAACTGCTTGTACTGGGATATAGAGTTCAATATAGTTTCTAAACTGTATTCCAGCAGGTAAGTGATTGGCTTTTAACGCCCGGTCAACCTCTGGGCTATATCAATGCGAGTTTTCCGTACAGGGGATTGGGAATTACACGTGAAGAAAACGCAGGCATTTGTTGGTGTTGTTATTTGTTATTGTTTTTTTTTTTTTGCTTGGTTGGTAGGCTGCTTGCTTGTTTGTCTGGATTGCTTGTTGTATGCAGATGCTTTAATAACTTTGTTTGTTTGGTTCTTTGTGTGGCTGGTTGTTGACTTGCGGTTCAGTGTGATCATCATTAGCTTCACTGCCGACACGCCGCTGGACGGACAGCAAGGGGTGGGTCAAAGGTCAGCTCCAGGCCCTCCCCTCGCGCCCTCCCTCTCCCAAACCACCCACTTCATGTTACACACCCACCACACCACACCCAGGTCACAACAACATCACCCCCCAAACCACCCACTTCATGTCACACACCCACCACACCACACCCAGGTCACAACATCACCCCCCAAACCACCCACTTCATGTCACACTCCCACCACACCACACCCAGGTCACAACAACATCACCCCCCAGTCAAGGGCATAGCACCCCGCCCCCCTCCCCCTACCATGGTGATGACGTCATGATCCCCCCCCCCCACTCGTCCCCCCCCCCCCCCCACTCGTCCCCCCCGCCCACCGTCCCCCCCCCACTCGTCCCCCCCCACCGTCCCCCGACGGCGACAGAGAGAGGCGCGGCTCACGGTGTAGGAGGTCTCCGTGTCGGTCTGGATGGAGCGGGCCAGGTTGATGGTGCCGGTGCTGGGGTCGATGCCGAAGAAGGTGGTGGCGGCGTCGTCGCCGATGATAGACAGCGTCACCTCGTTGAACGGGGCCTGCGGTACACGGGGTGGTCCGTTAATGTCCATCTTTGGCTGACTGACTCATTCATTAATGTCGATCTTTGGCTGACTTGACTCATTCATTAATGTCGATCTTTGGCTGACTTGACTCATTCATTAATGTCGATCTTTGGCTGACTTGACTCATTCATTAATGTACTTGACTCATTCATTAATGTCGATCTTTGGCTGACTGACTCATTCATTAATGTCGATCTTTGGCTGATTTGTCTCATTCATTAATATCAATCTTTGGCTGATTTGACCGATTCATTAATATGAATCTTTGGCTGATTTGACTGAATCATTAGAATCCTCAGGTCAAAGGCAATACTTCGCATGTTCAAATAAATATATAAAGTACTTGCTTTTTAGAGAACTCCTGGGATATCAAGCAATATTTGGTGTCACACTGAACAGTTCGTGTAACAGAAACCTTCTGGTGTAATGGGCAACCCTGCATATAATGTACATATGCACTCCCACGGAATTCATTATATATAAGAATATTTATAAAAGGTAGAACTCCTTGACAGCAATAACAAAATGTCACTGTCTGGAAGCTAAAAGGCTGAACACTACTCACGGTGGAGTCTCTGTCGCGTGTGGTGACGTCATAGACCAGTCGGTTGACGACGGCGTTTTCCTCCAGCGTGGTGACGTAAGGGGTGGAGAGGAACTCCGGGGGGAAGAGGTTGCGCAGCACTCCCACCGTCACGTTGACCGTGAAGCTGGACAGCTGCGGCACTCCCTGGTCACGCGCGATCACGCGCATCTGTGGACAGACGGCATGGTCATTACTGACATGACAACTATATGTGGACAGACGGCACGGTCATTACCGACATGACAACTATATGTGGACAGACGGCACGGTCATTACTGACATGACAAATATATGTGGACAGACGGCACGGTCATTACTGACATGACAACTATATGTGGACAGACGGCATGGTCATGTACTGACATGACAACTATATGTGGACAGACGCCATGGTCATTCCCTGACATGACAACTATATGTGGACAGACGCCATGGTCAGTACCGACATGACAACTATATGTGGACAGACGCCATGGTCAGTACCGACATGACAACTATATGTGGACAGACGCCATGGTCAGTACAGACATGACAACTACATGTGGACAGACAGGGGAACCTGAACACGGGACTCAGACGGGGACAGAGAGGGAGCATCAGCGGGGAGACTCAGACAGGGACAGAGAGGGAGCCATCAGCGGGGAGACTCAGACAGGGACAGAGAGGGAGCCATCAGACGGGGAAAATCAGCGGGGGGACAGAGAGGGAGCCATCAGCGGGGAGACTCAGGGACAGAGAGGGAGCCATCAGCGGGGAGACTCAGGGACAGAGAGGGAGCCATCAGCGGGGAGACTCAGGGACAGAGAGGGAGCCATCAGCGGGGAGACTCAGGGACAGAGAGGGAGCCATCAGCGGGGAGACTCAGACAGGGACAGAGAGGGAGCCATCAGCGGGGAGACTCAGACAGGGACAGAGAGGGAGACACATCAGCGGGGAGACTCAACGGGACAGAGAGGGAGCCATCAGCGGGGAGACTCAGGGACAGAGAGGGAGCCATCAGCGGGGAGACTCAGGGACAGAGAGGGAGCCATCAGCCGGGAGACTCACGCTGAAGCTGTTGGAGCGGCAGGGGTCGTAGAGCAGAGATCGGCGGAGGAGCAGGTCGCCGGTGACGTCATTGAGCAGGAAGCACTCCCGGTCCTCCAGGTCCGCTGTGATCTCGTAACGCACCACGTTGTTCGGGGCCTGCACCACGGGCAGGTAGGAACAAGAACAAGAACCAAATAATCATCATTATATAACAAGGATGGAGTTAGTTATTGCGTGGTGTCAGTCACTGAAGAGCCTCACTACACAGACACACCGTGAAACAAACGTTTGAGGAGATTTCACACAACCCACTCTTAACAGGTACTCATCTCTCTCTCTCTCTCTCTCTCTCTCTCTCTCTCTCTCTCTCTCTCTCTCTCTCTCTCTCATTGTCTGGGATTTTCATAAAAAGTGTTCACATCAAGCATCAGCTTCTGAAACAACATAAACTGTTGTTGTTGCTGTTTGCAAAACAGTTTCCGTCCAGGCTGGGACGACGTGCACTCACCAGAGGGTCGTTGTCGATGGCGTTGACGGAGAGGATGACGTCACCGAGGGGGAAGGTCTCCGGGACGAAGGTGGAGTACTGCTGGTCTGTGAACACAGGAGGCTGGAAGTTGCGGGTGATGGTGACGACGCACACCGTCGTGTTGAAGCTGAACGGAGTGCCGCTGTCACGTGCCCGAATGCGGATCTGAAAGGTCAAGACCAGAATACAGGCACCGGCACAATACCCTCCCCGATCTAAGACCACACGATTCATTACTTATTTATTGTGTCCTAATTTGGCCCCTCCCCGATCTAAAACCACACTACTGATTACTTATTCATTGTGTCCTAATTTGGCCCCTCCCCGATCTAAAACCACACGATTCATTACTTATTTATTGTGTCGTAATCTGGCCCCTCCCCGATCGAAAACCACACGATTCATTACTTTATTTATTGTGTCATAAGTTGGCCCCTCCCCGATCTAAAACCACACGATTCATTACTTTATTTATTGTGTCCTAATTTGGCCCCTCCCCGATCTAAAACCACACTACTGATTACTTATTCATTGTGTCGCAATTTGGCCCCTCCCCGATCCAAAACCACATTATTCATTACTTACTGACTGTGTAATAAGTCGCCCTCCCCCCTCCCTAATCCAAAACCACACAATCCAAAACTTACTACTAACTGTGTAGTAATTCAGTCAACAGTCCGCCATGTGTCATTCCTACAGTAACGTACTCCATGGCGACAAAAGACTCAACCACTCCAACTAAACCATGGCACGTGCGATATCATCTACTTCACTTCAGCTTGTCTTGCAACCAAAGGTCTTGCAGCAATGTGTCTCGTCGCGGATACAGACAGAGAATGAGTGGCAAGGAGCTGAAACTGATGCAGGCTGCATTGTTCTGTGTGTCAGAGAAAGGTGACAGTGTACTTCAGTGAGCTTAAAGACTAAAGAGAGACGAATGAAACCGGTACAGACGCGATGCGTCTCGATCGTGTTCTGTGCCATACAATTGTGGCAATGTCCTTCGTTTGGAGTAAAGACTAAAGAAAGAGTAAAATGAAACTAGTACTGACGCGATACTCATCCACATTCTCCTGTGTCAGACTAGCAGCAATCGTGACGTCACCGGTGGCGGAGTTGATGCTGAAGTAGACTGGTGACGAGTCGTCCCCGATGATGTCATAGAACACAGTGCCGAACGGGGTGTTCTGAAACACGACGACAATGATGAAGATTATAACCAGGACCAGAAGAAGATGAAACAGATCATTCATTTTCAATGATCAGCAAACTGTGAAGAAGAAGAAGAAGAAGAAAGAAGAAGAAGAAGAAGAAGAAGAAGAAGAAGAAGAAGAAGAAGAAGAAGAAAGGAAGGAAGACGAAAAAAGAAGAAAAAAGAAAGAAAGAAAAAAAAAGAAGAAGAAGAAGAAGGAAGAAAGGAAGGAAGGAAGGACGAAAAAAGAAGAAGAAAGAAAGAAAGAAAAAAGAAAGAAAGAAGAAGAAGAAGAAGGAAGAAAGGAAGGAAGAAAGGAAGGTAGGAAGGAAGGAAAAAGAAGAAGAAGAAAAAGAAGAAGAAAGAAAGAAAGAAAGAAGAAGAAGAGAAGAAAAGAAGAGAAGAAGAAGAAGAAGAAAAAGAAGAAAAGAAGAAGAAGAAGAAGAAGAAGAAAGAGAAGAAGAAGACAAGAACGAAAAACAACAACAACAACAACAACAACAACAACAACAACAACAACAACAACAACAACAACAACAACAACAAGCAAACAAGAACAGCTAAATACTTTAATCTAATTGACGGCGCCGACGAAACGTATTCTCTCTCAAGCAAAAAAGCGTTCACACAATGAATACAGAACATTAAACAGACAGAGAGACGTCACTCACAACGGAGTCGGCATCGACGGCAGAGACGGAGGTGACGCTGCTGCCGATGTTGGTGTTCTGGGACAGGTCGCGGTTGCAGTTGGGGTTAACGAACTGTGGCACGAAGTTGTTGCGGATGACGTTGATGGTGACGTAGGAGTTGACAGCAGCGAAGCGGGCGGGGTTTCCGTTGTCACGCACCGATACCACAGCCTGCCCAACGAACAGCCAAAGCCGGGTTACCTCCGTTCACAGTCTCAGGAAATTAGGCCGTCACTTTCACTACAGCTGTCTAAACCATCATGTCGCCCGTAGTGACGGACCAGTGATCTCATTTCAACTGACTAAACAGTAATGTCGTCACAAATGACTAACCGGTGACCTCACAGCAGCTGACTGTGAAAGAACCTCACAACTAAACAGCAGCCTAATTAATCTCACCATGACTAAGTAGTGATCTCACCGTATCTATGCATTAATCTCGTCGCAACTAACAAAGTAATCTCACCACATCTGTCCAGACCGTTATCAAACCGTAAGCAACTGTCCAATAATATAACCATGACTGACTCAGCAATAATCTCAACATGAAAAACTCAGCAGTAATCTTACAACTTATTGAGCATTAACCTTACCACAACTTACTGAGCAATAATCTTACCACAACTTACTGAGCAGATTACTTACCACACTTACTGAGCAGATTACTTACCACAACTTACTGAGCAGTACCCTGACCAGGTCTGATTATGGACTAATCCGACCTCAGCTGACTACGTTAGTTAGTAATTAGATTTTAACGTCCTCTCAAAACTCACAGGGTGAACTCAGGTAACAGTAATCTGACAACTCTGTCTTGGCGGTCATCTGACCACCGCTGACTAGGCAGTATTCTGACCATCACTGACTAAGCAGTAGTCTGACCGACTAAGCAGTATTCTGACCACCACTGACTATAAGCAATACTCAGTCCACCACTGCGAAACGGTCATCCGATCACCATTGACTAAGCAATACTCTGACCACCACTCACAGCAGTATACGACCACCAGTGACCAAGCCGTAAGCAGTCATCTGCCCACCAGTATCTAAGCCGTAAGCAGTCATCTGCCCACCAGTATCTAAGCCGTAAGCAGTCATGGGCCCACCAGTATCTAAGCCGTAAGCAGTCATCTGCCCACCAGTATCTAAGCCGTAAGCAGTCATCTGCCCACCAGTATCTAAGCCGTAAGCAGTCATGGGCCCACCAGTATCTAAGCCGTAAGCAGTCATCTGCCCACCAGTATGTAAGCCGTAAGCAGTCATCTGCCCACCAGTATCTAAGCCGTAAGCAGTCATGGGCCCACCAGTATCTAAGCCGTAAGCAGTCATCTGCCCACCAGTATCTAAGCTGTAAGCAGTCATCTGCCCACCAGTATCTAAGCCGTAAGCAGTCATCTGCCCACCAGTATGTAAGCCGTAAGCAGTCATGGGCCCACCAGTATGTAAGCCGTAAGCAGTCATGGGCCCACCAGTATGTAAGCCGTAAGCAGTCATGGGCCCACCAGTGACTGACTGAGCACTCACCGTGAAGAGGGTCTGGGTGGTGAGGGACAGCGCCTTCTGCACAAAGATGCTGCCCGTGTCGGCACGGATGTCGAAAAACTCCTGGGCCTGGCTGTTGCCGATGATGTCATAGGTCAGAGTGTTGTAAGGGGCCTGCAAAATATAAAAACTTAAATCAATGACCTTCATAGATAGGTCACCGCACGGATCAGTAACTTGTTATGACACCTCAGTTACACTGACACTGAGTTCGAGAACGGTTCTGACTATGGCAAAGTGCTGAAATAAACAGAAGTCATTCGCAGTTGTCTGAATTACTTAGAATCAGGACCTGATGTGCACTTTTAGTGGAACAAACTATACTATAGCTGTAATAATAATAATAATAATAGGGAATTTATAGAGCGCTTTACATTACTAAAGGAAAAGATGCAACCCGCAAATACCAACATATGAATCACTGGTACATAACCCAAACACAAAAACAAAACAAAACCATTAGTAAACACATTCATACAAAGCATAGCGAAACACACAAACACATATACACACGCGCGCGGTGGACATAAATCAACGGAACGCTAGGTAAACCAAGGACACTAATAAAAGGGCCCTGGATGACCGCCATGCAGGCCCATGGCACTGAATGGGGCTACACTGTGAACTACAGAAGCAGCGATTCAGCAAGCATGAAGACTGGGTGCCGGAGATGTCCTGGACAATTATTAGGCCACACTACTGGACAATTATTAGGCCACACTACTGGACAATTATTAGGCCACACTACTGAAAGCCGAAGGCTGAAGATGCCAACATAGTTACAACACCAACATAGTCACAACACTACAGATTAATATAGTCACAACACCACAGATTAACATAGTCACAACACCAACATAGTCACAACACCATAGTCACAACACCAAATAGTTACAATAACAACATGGTCACAACACCAACAAAGTCACAACACCAACACAGTCACACCATAGTCACAACACCAACATAGTCACAACATCATAATCACAACACCGAAATAGTCACAACACCAACACAGTCACAACACCAACATAACCACAACACCATAGTCACAACACCTAAATAGTCACAACACCAACATAGTCACAACACCAACATAGTCAGAACACCAACATAACCACAACACCAACATAGTCACAACACCATAGATTAACATAGACACAACACCAACACAGTCACTACACCGTAGTCACAACACCAACTTAGTCACAACGCCAACATAGTCACAACACCACAGATTAATATAGTCACAACACCAAACATATTCACAACACTATAGTCACAACACCAACATGGTCACAACTAACTAAACACCAACCACACGAACATAGTCCCAACACGAATATAGTCACCACATCAACATAGTCACAACACGAACATAGTCACAACACTAGCATAGTCACAACATCAACATAGTCACAAGACAAACATAGTCACAACACCGACATAGTCACAACACCAGCATAGACACAAGACGAACATAGTCACAACACCGACATAGTCACAACACCAGCATAGACACAAGACGAGCATAGTCACAACACCGACATAGTCACAACACCAGCACAGGCACAACCCTCACCGAGATGTCGCTGTCGGCGGCCGAAATCTGCTGGATGGGCACGCCCAGGTCCTGGGTCTCGTAGATGCTGACGGTGTAGTTCTGGCGGATGAAGACGGGCGCGTTGAGGTTCCTGTCCACGTTGACCAACACGGTGGCGGTGGCGCTGAGCGAAGGGGCGCCCCCGTCGCGCGCCAGCACGCGCACCCTGTAGACGAGGGCGGTGTCGGCGGCCAGACTACGGGAGGATGTGGAGATGAGTCCGGTGGCGGAGTTGATGAAGAAAAGGCTGGGCGCCTGGTCGTCACCGATGATGGAGTAGGTCACCGTGTTGTAGGGAGCCTGCGCGGGTCAACGACACAAAGCAGCAGTTAGTGTTGGCCCGTGCAGCTGACGGGATGAGGTGGGACGCGCTCACAGCTGCCTCGTTTGCAGTCCGTCAAGGGGACGGTAAGCTAGTGACCGTGAGCCAGAGAACATTCAGACACGACAACTGGCTTTCTAGTTACACTTTGTATAACCTGGGTCGGAAACGGTACAAACAAATGCCGTCAAGGGAAGTGGATACGTTGGAAAAGCTTGATGCCAGTGTTACAGGCCACGGACCCGCCACCAGCGACCACTACAGCGGCGGCTCTGTAAGGAATCAGAACGGCCTGCTACTCTCCATGGGGTCAGCATGACGGCCAGTACTCACCACGGGGTCAGCATGACGGGCCAGTACTCACCACGGGGTCAGCATGACGGGCCAGTACTCACCACGGGGTCAGCATGACGGGCCAGTACTCACCACGGGGTCAGCATGACGGGCCAGTACTCACCACGGGGTCAGTATGACAGGGAACAGTACTCACCACGGGGTCAGCATGACGGGCCAGTACTCACCACGGGGTCAGCATGACGGTCAGTACTCACCACGGGGTCAGCATGACGGGCCAGTACTCACCACGGGGTCAGCATGACGGGCCAGTACTCACCACGGGTCAGCATGACGGGCCAGTACTCACCACGGGGTCAGCATGACGGGCCAGTACTCATCGCATGGTCAGCATGACGGGCCAGTACTCACCAAGGGGTCAGCATGACGGGCCAGTACTGACCACGGGGTCAGTATGACTAAACATTACTCACCACGGGGTCAGTATGACTAAACACTACTCACCACGGGGTCAGTATGACGAAACACTACTCACCACGGGGTCAGTATGACTAAACACTACTCACCAAGGGAGTCAGCATGACGGGCCAGTACTCACCACGGGGTCAGCACGACAGGTCAGTACTCACCACGGGGTCAGTATGACAGGTCATTACTCACCACGGGGTCAGCATGACAGGTCAGTACTCACCACGGGGTCAGTATGACTAAACACTACTCACCACGGGGTCAGCATGACGGGCCAGTACTCACCACGGGGTCAGTATGACTAAACACTACTCACAAAGGAGTCAGTATGACTGGTCAGTACTCACCACGGGGTCAGCACGACAGGTCAGTACTCACCACGGGGTCAGCATGACTGGTCAGTACTCACCGCGGTGTCAGTATGACTAAACACTACTCACAACGGGGTCAGCACGACAGGTCAGTACTCACCACTGGGTCAGTATGACAGGTCAGTACTCACCACGGGGTCAGCATGACAGGTCAGTACTCACCACGGAGTCAGTATGACTAAACACTGCTCACAACGGAATCAGCATGACTGGTCAGTACTCACCACGGGGTCAGCGTCATTGGCCAGCACGGGGAAGATGGAGGTGCCGGGCCCGGCGTTGAAGTTGACGCTGGCGGAGTAGGGCTCGTTGGCGAAGATGGGCGGGTTGCGGTTCCGCTGGACGTTGATGACGACAGTGGCGGAGGGGGACGCTGTCAGCGCGGGCGTGCCCTGGTCACTGGCCACCACTTGGAACTGCACCGCCACACACATCGTCTTAGTGTACGCATAGCCACATCGCCGACACACAGAACGTCTTAGTGTACGTATAACCACACCGCCCACAGGCACAGCACGTGTTAGTGTACGTTTAACCACACCGGCCACACAGCCAATGTTAATGTACGTTTAACCACACCGCGCACAGGCACAGCACGTGTTAGTGTACGTATAACCACACCGGCCACATTAGTGTTGCGTCACAGTAATCTGTAGCAGCATACATGTCTGATCACGTGTCTAGCAAGACCATGGAGTATCCCATCTGTGCGAGTTGCGAACAATCGCTCAACAGACTGACATCTAGCCACAGCTTACTTGCAATGAACGAAAAGGCCACGTCACATTCACCTGGGCACAGTGCCTGGTGACGTCACATCAACTGGGCACAGTGCCTGGTGACGTCACATCACCTGGGCACAGAGTCTAATCACGTCACATTCACCTGGGCACAGAGCGAGGTGACGTCACATCACGTGGGCACAGAGCCTGAGCATCAGCCACAACGACAAAGTTTTAACAAGGACAAGGACGTCAGCAATAACGACCACGCCAAAGACAACAAGAACAACTCACGACGCAGACGTTAAGCCAGGGGCTCTAAAACAACAACAAAAAGAACGCATGACGGACAACTCTGTCAAGGATAACGACATGAAGAACTCACGGTGTAGGAGTTGGGTCTGAGACTGTCGCCCGTCAGTGGGGCCCTGACAGTGATGAAGCCGGACACAGCGTCGATCTGGAAGTAGTTGTTGCCCAGGTTGTTGGCGGACTGCAGCGAGTATCGCACCGTGTTGAACGGCGCCTGGAAACACAGAGTACAGCGTTAGCTGGGGAAGACACACATTACAGCGAGTATCGCACCGTGTTGAACGGCGCCTGGAAACACAGAGTACAGCGTTAGCTGGGGAAGACACACAGGGTTACAGCGAGTATCGCACCGTGTTGAACGGCGCCTGGAAACACAGAGTACAGCGTTAGCTGGGGAAGACTCACACATTACAGCGAGTATCGCACCGTGTTGAACGGCGCCTGGAAACACAGAGTACAGCGTTAGCTGGGGAAGACACACATTACAGCGAGTATCGCACCGTGTTGAACGGCGCCTGGAAACACAGAGTACAGCGTTAGCTGGGGAAGACACACATTACAGCGAGTATCGCACCGTGTTGAACGGCGCCTGGAAACACAGAGTACAGCGTTAGCTGGGGAAGACTCACACATTACAGCGAGTATCGTACCGTGTTGAACGGCGCCTGGAAACACAGAGTACGGCGTTAACTGGGGAAGACTCACAGTACAGCGAGTTCCTGTCGGAATGCATAATCAAACCTCAGTCAGTTCAGCTCAGCTCAGTTCAACTTGCAGGTGCAATATATGAGCTCAGGAAAGCCCATATGAGCTCCAACGCGTGACGTCTCTGAGAAGTTTTCCTAATGATGCTTTTGGCGCAGCTGCAATATTAGCCTGATTGGGTATAGACCTGTGTCGCTCTTTCATACACACACACACATACACACACACACACACACACACACACACACACACACACACCACAACACACACACACACACACACACACACACGTGCGCTAAAAAGCATGTAAACACAAGTGAAAAGTGCTACGTGTACTTCCCAGACAATGACAGTACAGCGTATCCATAAACAGCGTGTCTACTGTACACAGCAGACGCGTGTGGAGAGAGGAAAGTCGGCCACTGACCCGCGTGTCGTCATCAAAGGCGCGCACTTGCAGGACGGAAGTGCCGACGGCCAGGGTCTCCAGCACGGTGTCCGAGTAGTCCAGGGAGTCCCAGCGGGGGCTGAACAGGTTGCGAGTCACCTCGATACGGGCCAGGGCCGTGGCGCTCCTCGGGGGCGACCCACTGTCCTGGGCAACCACTCGGCCCTGCGCGGCGGAGAAAAGGGGCAGAGAACTGGTGATAACTCAGCACTCGTGTCCAGTCAGGTCAGTGCACTTCAATCAGCCCTTACAGGCCACCTCAACTCACTGCTCATTAAGTGTCAACGTAAAGCTGACGCTTGCGGCATGGCGGGTGTACATTTGCAGGAACTCTATCCACACACGCGCGCGAACACATATACACGCAGGTATGCACGCACACACGTATGCACGCACACACGTATGCACACACACACACACACACACACACACACACACACACACACACACACACACACACACACACACCACCACACTCTGTCTCCCTATCTGTCTCTGTCTGTGTGTCTGTCTGTCTCTGTCTGTGTGTCTGTCTGTCTCTGTCTCTGTCTCTGTCTCTCTCTCTCTCTCTCTCTCTCTCTCTCTCTCTCTCTCTCTCTCTCTCTCCCACCACACACCACACACACACACACACACACACACACACACACACACACACCACACACACATTCACTCACACTCTTCCCTTCTGTCCTCTGTCTGTCTGTCTGTCTCTGTCTGGTGTCTGTCTGTCTCTGTCTTGTGTCTGTTCTGTTCTCTTCTCTCTCTTCTCTCCTCTCTCTCCCCTCTCCATCAACACACACACACACACACACACACACACACACACCACACACACACACACACACCACACACACACACACACACACACACACACACACACACACACACACACACACACACACACACACACACACACCTGGTAGACAGTGGTGGTTTCCGCGGTCAGTGACTGGCGCACGGTAATGACTCCAGTGGTGCTGTTGAGGGAGAAGTAGGACGGCATGGCGTCGTCGCCGATCAGGCTGTAGGTGATGGTGGCGAAGCCGGAGGACGACGTGTCACCGTCGCGGGCCGACACCCGCAGGATGCTGGTGCCGACGACGATGTCCTCGCGGATGATGGTCTGGTAGGGCTCGCTGACGAAGAAGGGAGCGAACTCGTTCCGGATGATGTTGATGACCACCTCCGCCAGGCTGGCCGACTGCGACACTGGGAACCCGTTGTCCGTCGCGCGGACCCGCAGCTGTGCCGTACACATTTACACAGTCAGTCAGTCAAATAGCCCTAGCTGTGCCGTACACACACAGTCAGTCAGTCAAATAGCCCTAGCTGTGCCGTACACATACACAGTCAGTTAGTCAAATAGCCCTAGCTGTGCCGTACACACATACACAGTCAGTCAGTCAAATAGCCCTAGCTGTGCTGTACACACACACAGTCAGTTAGTCAAATAGCCTTAGCTGTGCAGTACACACACAGTCAGTCAGTCAGTCAAATAGCCTTAGCTGTGCCGTACACACACAGTCAGTCAGTCAAATAGCCCTAGCTGTGTGGTACACACATACAGTTATTCAATCAAACAGCCCTAGCTGTGTGATATAGTCAGCAAATAATAGCCCTAGCGTTGCAGTACACTGAATGCTGCTCTGTGAAAAAGTAGGACAGACAAAGCGATGAGCAGGACTGGAGCAGGACAGACAAAGCGATGAGCAGGACTGGAGCAGGACAGACAAAGCGATGAGCAGGACTGGAGCAGGACAGACAAAGCGATGAGCAGGACTGGAGCAGGACAGACAAAGCGATGAACAGGACTGGAACAGGACAGAAAGCGATGAGCAGGACTGGAGCAGGACAGACAAACGATGAGCAGGACTGGAACAGGACAGACAAAGCGATGAGCAGGACTGGAACAGGACAGACAAAGCGATGAGCAGGACTGGAGCAGGACAGACAAAGCGATGAGCAGGACTGGAACAGGACAGACAAAGCGATGAGCAGGACTGGGGGAAGCAGGACAGACAAAAGAGAGCAGGACTTGAGCAGGACTGGAGCAGGACAGACAAAGCGATGAGCAGGACTGGAGCAGGACAGACAAAGCGATGAGCAGGACTGGAGCAGGACTGGAGCAGGACAGACAAAGCGATGAGCAGGACGGGAACAGGACTGGACAGGACAGACAATAGCGGATGAGCAGGTCAGCTGGAGCAGGACTACGGAACAGGACAGACACAAGCGATGAGCAGGACGATGGAGACAGGAAGCTGGTCGCAAACGGACGACAACGATGGCCGTGCGAACAGGACTGATGTAGAAGAAGCTGGTCCCGTCAAACGGCACTGACTCGACGATGGCGTAGCGAACGGCATTCTGGGTACAGACGTAGATAAACTCAGCATCAGTACACCGCATTCACACTATCACAGATACCATAACACATTCTGGGTACAGACGTAGATAAACCTCAGCATCAGTACACCGCATTCACACTATCACAGATACTATAACACATTCTGGGTACAGACGTAGATAAACCTCAGCATCAGTACACCGCATTCACACTATCACAGATACCATAACACATTCTGGGTACAGACGTAGATAAACCTCAGCATCAGTACACCGCATTCACACTATCACAGATACCATAACACATTCTGGGTACAGACGTAGATAAACCTCAGCATCAGTACACCGCATTTACACTATCACAGATACCATAACACATTCTGGGTACAGACGTAGATAAACCTCAGCATCAGTACACCGCATTTACACTATCACAGATACCATAACAACAAACACACAAATAAACACGTCGCCTCGGCATTTGCACGTAACGTCCCGGAGTGTCGGTAAAACAGCCCAGATCTGCACTTGGGTTGAAACTCATCTATTTTTTAATTATCTACGCAAACGTGATTAGAAAAAAAGTCATTTCGGATCATGGACCCGTGTGCTTCTGGGAGCGCAGGGAAATGTTCATTCCCATGCAGAAGAATGAGTGTGCCCTCGGCGGCCTTACAGCGAGGTCTGACACACGGCACACAGTGACAGGACAGGGAAGGAGTCACTGCTGCTGTGGCTTTACTGGGCCCTTGCCCTTGGGGGGCCTTTTACCCCGGGTTTTTCCGGGGTGCCAGGCCCACTGTCCCACAGACCCACAAGGGGTTCACAAGGAGTAAGCAGCCTGTCAGTGAGTCACTGTGGCCTAGCCGTAAGGCGTTTGGCTGGTAAACGGAGGCCGTCGGTTTGATTTCCTGCCTTGGCCCTCCTTTCTCTTTCAAACTGCGGTTTACGTACACTGCGATGTGAACTGGCCCCTCACAAAGACTGAAGCATTAGAAATGGCTCAACTCGCTGCCCATCTTAATGCAGAACTCATTCCGGTGGTGACAGTGTGGAGTAGGTATAGTTCCCCCTCACACACCACGAGAGACAACTCGCTGTTAAAGCGTGTGTAAGGAAGGAAGAAGTGCAGCAACGTGCAGCACTGGACTGACCCCATCAGCGTCAGTGGCCAGGACGGAGGCGATGGTCTCTCCCAGGGCCTGGGTCTCCGGGATGTTGATCACCTGGCGCAGGTTGGTGAAGACGGGCAGACTGGGGTTCCGGTTGACTGTGATGGAGACGTTGGCTAAGGCCACCTGGTTGGGGCGGGCGTCGTCAAAGGCTCGCACGCCCAGCTGTGTAGGGGACACAGGGTCAGACGAAATGAGATGCGTCTAGACTACTATTGCACACACACACACACACACACACACACACACACACACACACACACACACACACACACACACACACACACACACACACACCACCACACCACACACCACTCACTCACCACGCACCACCACCACGCACACTCAGCACACACACACACACACACACACACACACACACACACACACACACACACACACACAACACACACACACACACACACACACACACAACACACACACACACACACACACACACACACACACACACACACACACACACACACACACACCACACCACACACACACACACTACACACATTCACAACCAATCCACACACTTATATATAACATAAAAAGGTTCATTTCAGAGGCGCAATTTTTCCTGAGACTTTAACTGGAATGGACAACCGCACGGCAGACACAGGGACAAAGAGTAGGCAGATAAACAGGCAGACAGACAGGCAGGCAGGCAGAGAGACAAAACGACAGACAGACAGTCAAACATGCAAGCACACAGACAATAGAACAGACAGACGAACAAGCAGATACACAGGCAGACTGATAGGCAAACACAGAGACAGACAAAAGGACAGATAGGCGGACAAGCAGATAGACAGACTGACGACCACTGACCAGGTAGGAGATGGCCACGTCGGTGGCGAGGTCGCTGCGGACTGTGATGACGCCGGTGCTGGGGTTGATGTTGAAGTAGCCGGGGGCGGCGAAGAAGCCACTGATCTCATACTGAATGTTGCCCTGTGAAAAGAGGTTCATAACATTGTGTCACTGATCTCATACTGAATGTTGCCCTGTGAAAAGAGGTTCATGACATTGTGTCACTGATCTCATACTGAATGTTGACCTGTGAAAAGAGGGATCTAATATTGCGTCACTGATCTCATACTGAATGTTGCCCTGTGAAAAGAGGTTCATAATATTGTGTCACTGATCTCATACTGAATCTTGCTCTGTGAAAAGAGGTTCATAACATTGTGTCATTGATCTCATACTGAATGTTGCCCTGTGAAAAGAGGGACATTACACAGTAGCCACTGATCTCATACTGAATGTTGCCCTGTGAAAAGAGGGACATTACATAGTAGCCACTGATCCCATACTGAATGTTGCCCTGTGAAAAGAGGGATATTACATTGTGTCAGTCGTCTCAACACCACTGAAGCAGAGACCTCATAATGAACAGGTAAATAAAAATGTCAGTCTTCTTTTCTGCCCATTGTCCTGTCAATTGACATAGTTAACCACCAAATTGGCCAATATGCCAGTCTATTGTCCTGTCAGTTGACATAGTTAACCATCAAATCGGCCAATATGCCAGTCTATTGTCCTGTCAGTTGACATAGTTAACCACCAAATCGGCCGATATGCCAGTCTATTGTCCTGTCAGTTGACATAGTTAACCACCAAATCGGCCAATATGCCAGTCTATTGTCCTGTCAGTTGACATATTTAACCACCAAATCGGCCGATATGCCAGTCTATTGTCCTGTCAGTTGACATAGTTAACCACCAAATCGGCCAATATGCCAGTCTACTGTCCTGTCAGTTGACATAGTTAGCCACCAAATCGGCCAATATGCCAGTCTATTGTCCTGTCAGTTGACACAGTTAACCACCAAATCGGCCGATATGCCAGTCTATTGTCCTGTCAATTGACATAGTTAACCACCAAATCGGCCGATATGCCAGTCTATTGTCCTGTCAGTTGACATAGTTAACCACCAATTCGGTCAATATGCCAGTCTATTGTCATGTCACCCAATATGCCAGTCTGTCAGCCAGCCTGTCACTGCTTCCCCTGGCAGTCCAGACATTATCATCGTAGCTAATTAATATACACACAACCAGAAACAACACTCGCCTACAATAACTCTCACCTTGATTGAAAGCAACCAACTTAAATAACTCCAGCAAGGTTACACGCACATCACAGACTGTTCTCGTAAGCAGACAGATAGCCTATATTTTCCATCATATGCACACCCTGCCACAGAAGTGACGCATATACAGAGCCAGATTCATTACCAAAGGACTATTTCGCAAGCAACACACTTGAATACCTGTTTCACTGAAAGAGCATGTTTATGAGAACTTTGTCTGGTTCCCATAGCAGGTGAAGTTCCATTGCAAAACGCGTAGTCCTTAGAGAGGTGCTGATTCTCTTGGCTCACACTACAGAAGCGCTCTAGGCCACTTTCATCCATTGACCAATCCACCCATCCCACCTGTCCTACCCATCCAACATCCAGTCCACCCGTCCCACCCGTCCTACCCATCCAACATCCAATCCATCCATCCCACCCGTCCTACCCATCCAACATCCAGTCCACCCGTCCCACCCATTCAACGTCGAATTCAATTCTGCTGAAGGTGGTGTCTTTGTGATCGGGGAAAAACATATGCGCTTCGCCCCGTCTCTCACACGTTTCCCTAACGTCCACCCAGCCTGTCTGTCCAACGTCCACCCAGCCTGTCTGTCCAACGTCCACCCAGCCTGTCTGTCCACCCCGCCTGTCTGTCCAACGTCCACCCAGCCTGTCTGTCCAACGTCCACCCAGCCTGTCTGTCCAGCCTGTCTGTCCAACGTCCACCCAGCCTGTCTGTCCAACGTCCACCCAGCCTGTCTGTCCACCCAGCCTGTCTGTCCAACGTCCACCCAGCCTGTCTGTCCAACTCCCCCTGTCTTTGTCTGTCCACCCAGCCTGTCTGTCCCACCCAGCCTGTCTGTCCACCCAGCCTGTCTGTCCACCCCGCCTGTCTGTCCAACGTCCACCCAGCCTGTCTGTCCACCCAGCCTGTCTGTCCACCCAGCCTGTCTGTCCACCCAGTCTGTCTGTCCAAGGACCATGAGCCCTTCCTGGGCGCCGCGCACTCACCACCTGGTCGTCGTCAGTGGCGGTGACGCGGAAGATGCTGGAGCCGACGACAGCGTTGAAGGCGACGATAGTGGAGTAGGGCGTGGAGAGGAAGCGAGGCGCGAAGGTGTCACGGATGACGGTCACGTCCACTGTTGCCGTGTCCGTGCGCTCAGGGTCCGACTGGTCACTCACTAGAACCTCGAACTGAACACAAACCACCGCAACCGTTACAGCAACCACGATAGCAACAATAACAACAGCAAAACACTATTCGTCCCATTTCTCATGCTCTTGCTATGTCGTCAACCCTAGGAGTGAGCGACAAGAGGACAGCACACGACGGTGCACTGCACTAATAATAATAATAATGTACATTTATCATGCGCTCATCAACACCCTGAGCGCTCACATGATACATATTAACCTAAATATGATATTCTATACACATGAGAGCATAGTCCTACCGAAACAATTTACATAAAGTATAATTTAAAATAAAATAAAAACGCACTACAAACACACACACACACACACACAACACACAACCACACACACACACACACACACACACACACAACCACACCCACACAACTATACAACACACACACACACACACGATGAGCACAAACGACACGACGTACACTACAAGCTAGGATGGTAGGAGAAGAGTGAGGACAAGAGGACAGTAAGATGAACACTAGGAGAAGAGGAGAGCGTGGGCAGTGGTGGGGGGGGGGGCACTGACCAGAGTGAGCGACAAGAGGACAGACACGACGGTGCACTAGCACTAGGGGGGAGGGTGGGGGGGTGGGGGGCAGACCAGGAGTGAGCGACAAGAGGACAGACGACGGTGCACACTAGGGAAGGGGGCAGTGAGGCAGTGGGGGGGGCACTGACCACAGGAGTGAGCGACAAGAGGACAGTACACGACGGTGCACGCACTAGGGGAAGGGGGGGCAGTGAGGCAGTGGGGCACTGACCCGATAGCGACGAGTGACAGCACACGACAGTGAACCTAGGGAGATGAGGCATGTGGAGGGGCCTGACCCCAGGAGTGAGCGACAAGAGGACAGCACACGACGGTGCACTACACTAGGGGAAGGGGGGGCAGTGAGGCAGTGGCGAAGACACTGACCGTATAGCGCGTGTTGCTGAGTCCCACGAGCAGTGAACGCAGCGAGATGAGGCCTGTGGAGGGGCCCAGGTAGAAGAGGTCGGTGACTCCTGCCTTGGGCACCACGCTGTAGGCCAGCACGTCCTGCACAACAACAACCATAGTCATCACCTGGCACATGTCATCACCTGGCACATGTCATCACCTGGCACATATCATCACCTGGCACATGTCATCACCTGGCACATATCATCACCTGGCACATGTCATCACCTGGCACTGGCCATCATCAGGATGTACAACAACAAACGGTGAATCATCAGGATGTACAACAACACACGGTGCACCATCATCAGGATGTACAACACACGGTGCACCATCATCAGGATGTACAACAACACACGCTGGATCATCACCAGGATGTACAACACACGGTGCACCATCATCAGGATGTACAACACACGGTGCACCATCATCATGTGTACAACACACGGTGCACCATCATCAGGATGTACAACAACACACGCTGGATCATCACCAGGATATACAACACACGCTGGATCATCATCAGGATGTACAACACACGGTGGATCATCATCAGGATGTAAAACACACGGTGGATCATCATCAGGATGTACAACACACGGTGGATCATCATCAGGATGTAAAACACACGGTGGATCATCATCAGGATGTACAACATGCAATGGATTATCCTGAGGCTGCCAGGTGGACTTCACGGTCCTTAACTGCCTGTCAGGTGGACTTCACCGTCCTTAACTGCCCGTCAGGTGGATGTCACAGTCCTTGACTGCCTGTCAGGTGGACTTCACGGTCCTTAACTGCCTGTCAGGTGGACTTCACGGTCCTTAACTGCCCGTCAGGTGGATGTCACAGTCCTTGACTGCCTGCCAGGTGGACTTCACGGTCCTTAACTGCCTGTCAGGTGGACTTCACGGTCCTTAACTGCCCGTCAGGTGGATGTCACAGTCCTTGACTGCCTGTCAGGTGGACTTCACCGTCCTTAACTGCCCGTCAGGTGGATGTCACAGTCCTTGACTGCCTGTCAGGTGGACTTCACTGTCCTTAACTGCCTGTCAGGTGGACTTCACGGTCCTTAACTGCCTGTCAGGTGGACTTCACGGTCCTTAACTGCCTGTCAGGTGGACTTCACGGTCCTTAACTGCCTGTCAGGTGGACTTCACGGTCCTTAACTGCCTGTCAGGTGGACTTCACGGTCCTTAACGCCTGTCAGGTGGACTTCACGTCCTTAACTGCCTGTCAGGTGGACTTCACCGTCCTTAACTGCCTGTCAGGTGGACTTCACCGTCCTTAACTGCCTGTCAGGTGGACTTCACCGTCCTTAACTGCCTGTCAGGTGGATGTCACAGTCCTTGAGTGCCTGTCAGGTGAATGTCACAGTCCTTGAGTGCCTGTCAGGTGAATGTCACAGTCCTTGAGTGCCCGTCAGGTGGATGTCACAGTCCTTGAGTGCCTATCAGGTGGATGTCACAGTCCTTACCTGGGCGTCGGCGTCAGAGGCCAGAAGCTGAACGACGGAGGAGCCGAGGACGGAGTACTCTGAGATGACGGCGGAGTAGATCTCTCTGGTGAAGATGGGCGGGTTGTCGTTGCGCCTGACGTTGATCTCCACGTCCGCCACCGCCGTCTTGATGCCTGTCTGGAAGGCGCGCGTGGCCTGCACGGCAAGCTGTGGAACGCAGCAACAGAGGTCAGAGGTCAATGCACAGCAGACTCTTCATGTGGCTTCAGACCTGCTTCTACAGCAACCAGGTGGCAATTTGGAAACTGACAAGGACTTCGTAAAAGAAATCAGTAGAATGAGGGCCTAGATTTTTGTAAATGTCATCAAAGCTATAAAAAAAAATCTTGACATAAGAATAGTGACTAATATAGGCTGCTACCGTTGTGATATCAAAAAAGATCAACTTTACGCTCTCAGTCTGTAACACATATTTCACAACTTTTCAAAGAGAAAAGATCGAGACCAGATTGAAGCCTTTAAACCAATACGACAATAACATGCAGGACAACTTGCTTGTAGTACAGATAACAGTGGCGCCATAAAGAAGGGTTCACGGTACAGAAAACATTTGTACCATTAAGAAGTGTTCACGGTACAGAGAACATTTGTACTAGTAAGAAGTCGTCATTGTACAGAGAACACTGGTGTCTGTAAGAAGCCGTCACGGTACAGAGAACTCTGGTGTCTGTAAGAAACCGTACAGTCTGTAAGAAAGCCGTCACGGTACAGAGAACACTGGCGTCCGTAAGAAGCCGTCACGGTACAGAGAACACTGGTGTCCGTAAGAAGCCGTCACGGTACAGAGAACACTGGTGTCCGCCAGAAACCGTCACGGTACAGAGAACACTGGTGTCAGTAAGAAACCGTCACGGTACAGAGAACACTGGTGTCAGTAAGAAGCCGTCACGGTACAGAGAACACTGGTGTCAGTAAGAAACCGTCACGGTACAGAGAACACTGGTGTCCGTAAGAAGCCGTCACGGTACAGAGAACACTGGTGTCCGTAAGAAGCCGTCACGGTACAGAGAACACGCGCCAGTGGGGCGGTAAGACGTGGCCAGCACGGCCAGACGTGAGCAGTCCGTTGAAGGTTAGGCCGGAAAACGTACCAAGTAGCTGGCTTTCTTGTTGCGGTCGGAGCGCAGGTCGGTCTTGATGAAGATGGTTCCTGTCGTATCGCTCATGTTGAAGTAATCTGGGCCATCGCTGTAGCCTGTGATGCGATACGTTACGAAATCCTGAAACAAAGTAATGATGCAAGCATTCGGCGTCATAAACAGGACCATCTGTATAGTCTGGTGTTAGGCAGTATGTCATCAAGTCCATTTCGTTTTTAGAAATATCACTACAACTTCTGTATGATCCTAGTGTATATACATGCTCCAGGCAAAGGGATCACGATGACTTCATTAGCGTAGTTATTGAAGAATAAAGCTCCTAAATCTGCCCTCATCACTCCTAGACATTTGTCCTCACTCTCTTTTTTTTAAAGTCAAAACTGAAGACACATCTCTTTACTTCTGCATACTGATCTGTTGTTGTTGTTTTTTCTCATTCTACCAACCCATCATTAGTAATGTACGTATTTGTGATGCGTGCGTGCGTGCGTGCGTGCGTGCGTGCGCGTGTGTGTGTGTAAGTGTGCGCGCTTGGTTGTCTGTGTGATGAAATAAGGATATTCTTGTCTTTGTTAGCGATCCGGGTTCTGTCATTATCAGAATCTTTAGTATCATCATCCTGATCCATATGACGACGACCACCACCATCAGCAACACTACTGTTTCCATCTGAGGTTGCTGCACCACGCAGGTCAGTCTGTTTGACGGTCAGAGTGTCGAGCTGTCCGCGGGGTCATCGTGACCATCACCGTCAGCACCTGGGCCTTACCTGCGGCTGAGCGACGACGGACGTGACGATCTGGTTGACGGCCAGGTTCTCGGAGATGTCCACGGTGTACCTGGGCAGCGTGAAGACCAGGTCTTGCGTGTCTCTCAACACAGTCACCTCCACCAGCGTCTCCGAAAACAAGGGGGGCACCCCGCCGTCCGTCACGCGAACACGGAGCTGAAACAAGTCAAGTCAAGTCAATAAATTCTTTATTCCTTCAAAGGAAATTGTGGGTGCCACACATAAAGAACAAAGACAGTGTACGTATGTAAAAGATTAACACTTAAAAAGTACGCAGCAGCACGTAGTATCACACACTTCACAATATACAATAAACACAAGCATAACCATCACTATTCTCATCCTATCCATTCACCCCACCCCACCCCCAACACACACACACACACACACACACAGACACACACACACACACACACACACACACACACACACACACAACAACACACACACACAAAACACGCCCACACACCACACACACACCACCACCACCAACCACAACCAACACCACACAACCCATCACCAACCCACGTCCTTCTGACTGCCTGTCCCCTGCACCACCCGCCGCCTCAACTGAAGGGTACCAATGACCTCATCAACCCAGTTCCCAACCCACCTGTGTGACTGTCCCTTTTCAGCACCATGCACATAAATTTATCATACGTAACTTTCGTAAAGGACACATTGTCATCATTTTGTTAGTAACAATGCTTTATTTGTTGATTTTTATTCTTGGATGTAGTAAATTAGAAATTGATTTATTTGTTACAGACTTTTGCACTGTGGGAACAGTTTCAAAGTGGAAGACAGAGTGGCGAAGACAAGGAAGACAAATAGAGAAGAAGATAGAAAAGAAAAGAAAAAAAAGGTAAGACCAGCGTCTTTCCAAAGGGGCGGGCAGCACAGTCGGTGATCCAGCCGACAGAGCCCAACAGTCAATGCTCCAGCCGACAGAGCCCAACAGTCAATGCTCCAGCCGACAGAGCCCAACACAGTCAGAGCTCCAGCCGACAGAGCCCAACACAGTCAGAGCTCCAGCCGACAGAGCCCAACACAGTCAGAGCTCCAGCAGACAGAGCCCAACACAGTCAGAGCTCCAGCCGACAGAGCCCAACACAGTCAGAGCTCCAGCCGACAGAGTCCAACACAGTCAGAGCTCCAGCCGACAGAGTCCAACTCAGTCAGAGCTCCAGCCGACAGAACCCAACAGGGCAGAAGAGGCTTACCTGGTATCCCGACACACCGGTGTCCAACACGGAGCGCAGCAGCGTCACGCGGCCATCCAGCGGATTGACGAAGAAGTAGATGGTGGCGTCCCCATCTCCGACTGCCGAGAACTGGAACTCGTTGTTGGGTGCCTGTGGCAGAGGGCAAAGTTCAGCATTTCAGTCCAGTGTCATCACTCGCCGCATAATTGGCATTATATTTGTTCATAATTGGTCCGAGTATATGATTAATAGATCGACTCTGTCCACGCTGACACAGCTGCAAAAACCAGTTATACTTAACAAAGGCTAAATGTATTACTGGCGTAGAAATTAGTCGAACCCTCACTAACCTCGACAGGCAACTAGCGTAAGTATTCAGAAAATGACAGTAAGACACAAGCCATGGTTTTTTAAAGCACATTCGCATCACTACGATTATCGCGAGGTCTCACTGTAACTGCCATGAGCAGCAAGAGATAACTGGCAACGGTACGATGCACAACTGCATCCACGTCATTACTGACGTCACTGGTATCGTACAGGCCACGAAAACAGGCTCGGATGCCGCAAACGACAACTGACTCTCGCCTATCAGTCAGTGTTTTCAGTGCAGGAAGCCTGTCCAATCCGTCCATCAAGCTGATAGAACAGTGGCTATAGCAACCGCAGCAGACGCCGTTTCAACGTGTCAGCACAATCATGCCCTTTCTGAACCGCCATTTGCAGCCTCCACGGGCAGTGGAGACATCCAACCCGAACCAACAACGACAAAGCAGATTCCACTCACGTCAGTGTCGCTGTCAGTGGCGTTGAGGTCGGCGATGAAGGTGCCGATGGCGGCGTTCTCGGGGATGACGACGCGGATGGTGTTGGTGTTGGTGAAGAGTGGCGTACGCAGGTTGCGACGAACCGTGATGCCCACGGTGGCCGTTGACGTCAGACTGGGGTAGCCAAAGTCGCTGGCCAGCAGGCGAAGCTGAAACAGGCAGGGTGGTGAAGACTGGGACCCCAAACTGTATAGCACGCCAAGCGAGACAAAACCCAAACAATGTCCATCGTAGCCGTCTGGGGGATAAGAAAATATGGTGCCTCAGACAAGACGCTGTGAAAGAGTAACAACAATTTCAGACATCCAAGTCAGGTTCCACGGGACTTCACTGAAATACAAAGACAAGTCTGTATTTCTAATAGATGGAAAAAGAAAAGAAACAACAAAACAAAAGAATATTGACTTGGGAGCCATATATTATGAGAGACCTAATTAACAAACTGAAAGGCATATTAAGTGGCTTTGTTATCTAACAGTTTCCCAATCGTCAAATAAATCCCACGATCATGGTCTATCGTAGCCAGTCATTATCTACAACCCTCTCTCACCCGGTAGAAGGTGGCGGTGTCGCTGTTGATGCTGCTGGTGTTGGAGACACGGATAATGTTGTCGCTGCCCAAAGTGAAGTAGATGGGGGCGCTGTCGTCACCAATGACTTGCAGAGACACCGTGTTGAAGGGAGCCTGGGGAGAGAAACAATGACGTCAATGTGGGTCTTACGCTTAATCTTACAATGAATAATGACGTCAGTGAAGCCTGAATGTGACTGGAAAGAATAGTGGCGCCAATGTGGGTCTTACAATTAATATAACACCAAAAAAATACAGGAGAAAATAGTGACGTCAGAGTGGGTTTTACAACTGGTTTAACAATCTCTTCTCAGAATATTTCAGTCAAGCTACCTTCACCCCTATCAGTCTGTACAATGTATGTGCGTGCGTGCGTGTTTTGTGTGTGGTGTGTGTGTGTGTGTGTGTGTGTGTGTGTGTGTGTGTGTGTGTGTGTGTGTGCGCGCGCGCGCGCGTGTGTGTGTGTGTGCTGGTTATACTGGAACCCTAGTAGATGCTGGAACCCTAGTAGATGCCGCAACCCTTGTAGATGTGTACATTATGTGTTAGCTTTTGTTAAATTGCGGATAACATTCTCCATCTCGATGTGCATTAAGTGTTTTATGTTTGTTCAGCGCTTTGAGCCGTGGGGTAGGCGCTTTACATTATTAGTATTAACAAACAACACAGGAGAAAATAGCGACGTCAGTGTAGGTCTGACAATCAATAGGACAAAAAGCAATGACGCCAGGCGGTGACGGGAGAAATTAGTGACGCCACTGTGGGAGCGACATTTTGTCGTGACGTGTGCTTGCCTAGCGATGTCGTGTTGACACTACGGGGTAAGACTGAATGAGAGTTAACCCCATTGCCGATTTATGAAGGGTAAGACTGAATGTGTGTTGACCCCATTGCCGATTTATGAAGGGTAAGACTGAATGTGTGTTGACCCCATTGCCGATTTATGAAGGGTAAGACTGAATGTGTGTTTACATTAATGAGGTGAGCACCCCATTGCCGTTTTATGAAGGGTGAAACTGAACAGGCAAAGCGCGCTGCACGTGCTGTGAAACAAAGTCAGCACCATGGCGACAAGAAGGGACGGTGGAAAGCCGGGTGTAGTGCGATGGCGGGCGGTCACCACGTGGATGGGGGACCGTTGCGTGCACAACCGCCCCGAGATTTCTCCAGAGCGAAATTCTGCACAGACTCCGCAAAAGTGTTTCGGATGAGACCGTAAGCCGAGGCCCCGGTGAGGATTCTCAAGCAAAAAGCTGACAGACGCGCTAAGGGCGTGTCGTGTATGTGGCCGTTACTGTCGTCACCACCGGGGCAAAGAAGACCGGCATGCACGGTGGGGACCACTAAGTGATGAGGAAACAGCACCCACCACCAGGTCGCTGTCAGTGACGGTGATGGCTCTGACGCTGGAGCTGGCGGAGGCGGGGGTGGAGATGGTGACGTCGTAGGGGGTGTTGCGGAAGACGGGCGGGTTGTTGTTGCGGTTGACGTTGACGGTGACGGTGGCCGTGTTGATGGCCGAGCGAGACGGGGTGCCCAGGTCACGTGCCGTGATGGTCAGCTGCACGCAAGAGGGGACTGTAAGCATCACTGACGCTCACATTTACCTTTACATACCACTCCTTTTAGCGCCCTACTATTTGCAACGAGCGCTTTTACCTCACATCATTATATATAAAAATTAAGACAGCAAGTGTATTGATTACCCATTTTAACTGTCATCCAGTCAAAACTGCCAATCACTTTTGCTTTAAAAAAAATCAATTATTCCGCAGACTCAGCTCTCCGTGAATACGGTGCATGCGCTGTGACTAACTACAGAACGGCCGGGTGGCACTGGTCACGCACCGTGTAGGTGATGGTCCGGTCCGTGTCCAGGTACAGAGGCTGCAGCACGGACACCTGGCCCGAGGAGCTGCCCACCTGGAAATACTCCAGGGCCTTAGCGTTGCCCGACAGGGTGTAGGTCACCACGTTGTTGGGGGCCTGTGGATAAAAAAACAAAAAACACGTCACACCTCAGACTAAAACACACGTCACACCTCGGTCTAAAACACACGTCAGACCTCGGACTATAACACACGTCAGACCTCGGACTAAAACACACGTCAGACCTCGGACTAAAACAAAGGTCACATATCGGACTAAAACACACGTCTCACCTCGGAGTAAAACACACGTCAGACAAAAACATACGTAAGGCTTCAAACTAAAACACACATCAAACTAAAACGCACGTCACACTAAACATCACATGACATAACTGACAGAAAATGTACGGAAGATACGCTGTGCCTTGGGATACACATTTCAGTAAAAACGACGAAAAATGCCCAAACAGCAGCTACTATTAACAATGGTGGCAGACAGCCGACAGAGTTAAGGCGGGAAGCTATCAAGGACACAAAGGCACTAGGGCTGGCTGGACTGACCGTGATGTCAGCGTCACGTGCAGTGACCGTAGTGAAGGGGTTGCCCACGGCGCGGTCCTCGGACAATGTGGCCGCGTAGACGGTGGGTATGAACTCAGGGGCAGCAAGGTTCCTGGTGACGTTGAAGTACACTACCGTCGTGTCGATCAGAGCCGGCACTCCGCCATCAGACGCCACCACTCGGACCTGGACATGATCAATGCACTGGTCAGGTCGGTCAGTCTGGTGGCATTCAAGGTCAAGTTGGTCAGTCTGGCGGCATTCAAAAGTCAAGTCGGTCAGTCTGGTGGCATTCAAAAGTCAAGTTGGTCAGTCTGGTGACATTCAAGGGTCAAGTCAAGCAGACAGAGGGTAGGCAGTGAGGAAGGAAGACAGCGGGTAGGCAGTGAGGAAGGAAGACAGCGGGTAGACAGTGAGGAAGGAAGACAGCGGGTAAACAGTGAGGAAGGAAGACAGCGAGTAGACAATGAGGAAGGAAGACAGCGGGTAGACAGTGAGGAAGGAAGACAGCAGGTAGACAGTGAGGACGGAAGACAGCGGGTAGGCAGTGAGGAAGGAAGACAGCGGGTAGGCAGTGAGGAAGGAAGACAGCGGGTAACAGGAGGAAGAGGACAATGGGGAAGGAAGGAAGACAGCGGGTAGGCAGTGAGGAAGGAAGACAGCGGTAACAGTGAGGAAAGAGGACAATGGGTAGACAGTGAGCAAGGAAGACAGCGGGTACACAGTGAGCAAGGAAGACAGCGGGTACACAGTGAGCAAGGAAGACAGCGGGTACACAGTGAGGAAAGAGGACAATGGGTAGACAGTGAGGAAGGAAGACAGCGGTAGGCAGTGAGGAAGGAAGACAGCGGGTGGCAGTGAGGAAGGAAGACAGGGGTACAATGGGAGAGCAGGGTAGCAGTGAGGAAGGAGAGGACAGCGGGTAGGCAGTGAGGAAGAAGACAGCGGGTAGGCAGTGAGGAAGGAAGACAGCGGGTAGGCAGTGGGGGCGGGGAGACAGTGAGGAAAGACAGCGGGTACAGGAAGACATGGGTAGGCGTGAGGAAGGAAGCAGCGGGTAGACATAGGAAAGGGACAATGGTAGACAGTGAGGAAGGAAGACAGCGGGTAGGCAGTGAGGAGGAAGACAGCGGGTAGGCAGTGAGGAAGGAAGACAGCGGGTACACAGTGAGGAAAGAGGACAATGGGTAGACAGTGAGGAAGGAAGACGGTGAGGAAGCGATGACGTACTCGGTAGATGTCGGCAAGGTCGGCGGCGATGGACCTCTGCAGCGAGAGGACGCCGGTGTTGGCGTTGATGTCGAAGAAGGTCGGGGCGGCGTCATCACCGATGATGGTGTACGTCACTGTTCCGAACGGTACCTGTCACAACACGTCAGCCGCACCATGTTAAAGATGCTGAGCAGTAGCAACATGTTAAAGATGCTGAACAGTAGCACCACGACACGCATAATCAACATCAATGTAACCACTATCCCATCAAGCCGTGTCTGTACACTGAGAGAACTGTCACAGTGTATGTTAGACTGTGAGCACTGTCACAGTGTATGTTAGACTGTGAGCACTGTCACAGTGTATGTTAGACTGTGAGCACTGTCACAGTGTGTGGTAGACTGTGAGCACTGTCACAGTGTAGTGGGTTAGACTGTGAGCACTGTCACAGTGTATGTTAGATTGAGAGCACTGTCACAGTGTGTGGTAGACTGTGAGCACCGTCACAGTGTATGGTAGACTGTGAGCACTGTCACAGTGTGTGGTAGACTGTGAGCACCGTCACAGTGTATGGTAGACTGTGAGCACCGTCACAGTGTGTGGTAGACTGTGAGCACCGTCACAGTGCATGTTAGACTGTGAGCACCGTCACAGTGTATGGTAGACTGAGAGCAATGTCACAGTGTATGGTAGACTGAGAGCAACGTCACAGTGCATGTTAGACTGAGAGCAATGTCACAGTGTATGGTAGACTGTGAGTAATGTCACAGTGTATGGTAGACTGTGAGCAATGTCACAGTGTATGGTAGACTGTGAGCAATGTCACAGTGTATGGTTAGACTGTGAGCAACTGTCACAGTGTATGGTAGACTGAGAGCAATGTCACAGTGTATGTTAGACTGAGAGCAATGTCACAGTGTATGTTAGACTGTGAGCAAATGTCAGAGTGTATATTCGACTGTGAGCAATGTCACAGTGTATGTTGACATGTATTCATGTATGTGTTGCTTTTTGTTTAAGAGCGTTATGGAGATTAGTATCATTACTGTCATCACCGTCTTGATCATGGGCATTTTCATCACCGCTGTAACCATCCCCAACATCACCGCTGTAACCATCCCAACATCACCGCTGTAGCCATCCCAACATCACCACTGTAACCATCCCCAACATCACCACTGTAACCATCCCCAACATCACCACTGTAACCATCCCCAACATCACCGCTGTAACCATCCCCAACATCACCACTGTAACCATCCCCAACATCACCGCTGTAACCATCCCAACATCACCGCTGTAACCATCCCCAACATCACCGCTGTAACCATCCCCAACATCACCGCTGTAACCATCCCCAACATCACCGACTGTAACCATCCCCAACATCACCACTGCGTCTCAGTATAGCTTCCTTGCACAGTCGATCCTCATCACACCGACATAATTACAGCCACTGCACTCAGTCAACACCTGCATGACAACTATTATTGGCAGTGTCATTATTCCACGTCTTCCCGTGATAACAGCCAGAATCACAAACCTCTTTTCATCGTCACCGCTGTTATGACCATCACCGCCATTATCATCATCTCCACATCTACGATCCTCAACAAATCCAACACGCAGGCACAACCACCTACCCTGCCGTCAGCGTCAGCGGCAGTGATGGTGATGGTGATACCCACCAACATCGCCATCACAGCCACCATCATCGTCGTCGACATCACCATCATCGGCAGCGGCGTCGCCATCTCAGTTACGTTGCCATCATCGTCAACAACAACATCATCATCATCATCATCATCACCCCCTCCATCACCACAGCCCTCAAGCCCAAAACCCTGAGCGCAAGCTCAATGCCCAATCGTGATGACGTCTTTGAGTGATGTACACGTTGTCACCATCGTGACCACGATCCGCTCCAGCACAACGACTTACCCTGGTGTCGGCGTCAGTGGCGGTGACGGCGAAGAGCGAAATGCCGGTGGAAACGGCGGCGGTGACGCTGGTGGAGTAGGGCTCGTTGACGAAGACGGGCGGGTTGTTGTTGCGCAGGATGTTGATGGTGACCTGCACGGCGTTGCTGGTGCGCGGAGGCGAGGCGCCGTCACGGGCTATGACCGACACCTGGCGGGAAGGGCACGGTCAGTGAACACCGGTCCTCAACACTCCCGCACTGTCCGCCCACCCCTTCACTTTGTCACCCGTCTTACGGTACTCAACACTCCCCACTGTCCGCCCACCCCTTCAGTTGGTCACCCGTCTTACGGTCCTCAACACTCCCCCACTGTCCGCCCACCCCTTCAGTTGGTCACCCGTCTTACGGTCCTCAACACTCCCCCACTGTCCGCCCACCCCTTCACTTTGTCACCCGTCTTACGGTCCTCAACACTCCCCCACTGTCCGCCCACCCCTTCACTTTGTCACCCGTCTTACGGTACTCAACACTCCCCCACTGTCCGCCCACCCCTTCAGTTGTCACCCGTCTTACGGTCCTCAACACTCCCGCACTGTCCGCCCACCCCTTCAGTTGTCACCCGTCTTACGGTCCTCAACACTCCCCCACTGTCCGCCCACCCCTTCACTTTGTCACCCGTCTTACGTAACCTGCTCTTCTGTCCTCTCCCCCCCCCCCTCGCCCTCGTCTCTGTCTCTCCCCCCCCTCTCCCTCTCCCTCCCCTTTACAATACGTATCCGAGTAGTAAACTGTGTAAAACAATGTGGATGCAACTGAATCTTACTGTCCACCATCTCTTGATTAGGACTTCTGTAAATTAACTAAACATCCTTTGAGCAGGGAACAGCAGTAACCGCAGAAAACTGATCATCATGTTCCTTGCTATTTACTCGGCAAATAACAGTCAGAAAAAAATGATCGCCATGTTCCTTTCTATTTGCACCTCAAATAACAGTCAGAAAAAAATTATCACCATGTTTCTTGCTATTTGCACGTCAAATAACAGTCAGTAAAACTGATCACCGTGTTCCTTTTTTATTTACACGTCAAATAACAGTCAGTAAAACTGATCACTATGTTCCTTGCTATTTACAAGTCAAGTAACAATCAGCAAAAACTTATCACTATGTCCCTTGCTATTTACACGTCAAATAACAGTCAGCAAAACTGATCATCATGATCCTTACAATTTATACATCAAAAAAACAAACTGATCACCATGTTCCTTACTATTTACACGTCAAATAACTGTCAGCAAAAAAGAGTAAACGTGGGTTGCCAACAGTCCACGCAATACTATTGCCTTATCCACACGCCAGGTTTGAACCGGCAACTCACCACAAAGGAGGTAGCGGCTTCGCCCACCAAGTTGCGGCGGACGAAGATCTGCCCCGTGCTGGAGTCGATCTGGAAGCGGTCCACAGAGGAGGTGGCCGAGAAGAAGTAGCTGACGGTGTTGTAGGGGGCCTGGTGGACAGACAGCAAACCAACATGGTGTCAGCAACACCCAGCAAAACCACATGGTGTCAGCAACACCCAGCATTGTTAAGTGTTGCTGGTGGACAGACAGCAAACCAACATGGTGTCAGCAACACCCAGCATTGTTAAGTGTTGCTGGTGGACAGACAGCAAACCAACATGGTGTCAGCAACACCCAGCAAAACCACATGATGTCAGCAACACCCAGCATTGTTAAGTGTTGCTGGTGGACAGACAGCAAACCAACATGGTGTCAGCAACACCCAGCAAAACCACATGGTGTCAGCAACACCCAGCATTGTTAAGTGTTGCTGGTGGACAGACAGCCAACCAACATGATGTCAGCAACAACCAGCATTGTTAAGTGTTGCTGGTGGACAGACAGCAAACCAACATGGTGTCAGCAACACCCAGCAAAACCACATGGTGTCAGCAACACCCAGCATTGTTAAGTGTTGCTGGTGGACAGACAGCAAAACCACATGGTGTCAGCAACACCCAGCATTGTTAAGTGCTGCTGGTAGACAGACAGCAAAACCAAATGACGTCAGAAACGTTTCTCAAACGTCCGCCCAGCACGGATCAGCGTTTCTCGGAGGAGAAAACAAAAATCTAAACAAGAATGACTGCTAGCGTTCTAAAACAAGATTCAAACATATAAAAAGTTTAAAACAATGCTGGTTATCAGGACAAAACACAACATGCGAATTTTCGAGGTTAATCCCCTTTATCAAGCTACAAAACGACACTTAAACAACAATTAAACGGTGAAAAACGATAATAAATGAGATGGAGAGCTAATCCACTTACCTTTTTTTTTTTTTTTTTTTGGTTGAGCTATGTCCAGTGCTTGGAAGAACATTTTTCATCGTTTTTCACTGTTAAGTGTCGTTTTGTAGCTTGATAAAGGACAACATGTTAAGTGTCGTTTTGTAGCTTGATAAAGGACAACATGTTAAGTGTCGTTTTGTAGCTTGATAAAGGACAACATGTTAAGTGTCGTTTTGTAGCTTGATAAAGGGGATTAAGGCGAAAATTCGTAAGTTATGTTTTGTACTAATAAATAGCGTTATTTTGAACCCTTTATGTGTTTGGATCAAACAAGCGGTCATCACTTTACAATACAATGTCACAATGACTCAATGCCACAATGATAAAAACAAACTTCTTTGGTGCTGGCTGTCGTATTTTTCTTCTTGCCTCGCTTTGAAACGGTGTTGAATAAATTCAGTGTCTGCCAGTTCTCGAAGGCGTGTCTGCTGTCCTTTGTACTTTGGACCTGTCGTCCTTTGTACTTTAGACCTGTTGTCCTTTGTGCTTTGGACCTGTCGTCCTTTGTACTTTGGACCTGTTGTCCTTTGTACTTTGGACCTGTCGTCCTTTGTACTTTGGACCTTTTTTTCCCGTCCTTTGTACTTTGGACCTGTTGTCCTTTGTGCTTTGGACCTGTCGTCCTTTGTACTTTGGACCTGTTGTCCTTTGGACCTGCTGTCCTTTGTACTTTGGACCTGTTGTCCTTTGTGCTTTGGACCTGTCGTCCTTTGTACTTTGGACCTGTTGTCCTTTGGACCTGCTGTCCTTTGTACTTTGGACCTGTTGTCCTTTGGACCTGTTGTCCTTTGTGCTTTGGACCTGTTGTCCTTTGGACCTGCTGTCCTTTGTACTTTGGACCTGTTGTCCTTTGTACTTTGGACCTGTTGTCCTTTGTACTTTGGACCTGCTGTCCTTTGTACTTTGGACCTGTTGTCCTTTGTACTTTGGACCTGCTGTCCTTTGTACTTTGGACCTGTTGTCCTTTGGACCTCAGGTGATCGCTGCCAGTGCCTTTAGCTCGCTGATAGAACAGACCATGCCACACGAGACCACAACACACCAGAGAGCGTTACTAAGACGCTAGTGTCGGAGGTGGCCACAACTTAGCATATAACACCGCACAACACAAAACGACGAAACGGACCACATGACAAGACAGCACGAGAGAGCGTCACTGACCGAGATGTCACTGCCGGAGGCGGACACAACTTATGATGTAACACAAAACAGACCGCATGACAAGACAGCACGGGAAAGCGTCACTGACCGAGACGTCACTGTCGGAGGCGGAGACGAAGAGGATCCCGGTGCCGGGTGCCGTGTTCTCGGAGATGTCGACGGTGTACTGCGGCTGGCTGAAGACGGGCGTGAAGAGGTTGCGGTTGACGCTGACAGTCAGCACGACGGTGGAGGAGAGGCGGGGGGTGCCGCCGTCACGGGCACGCAATCGCACCTGCCGCCAGCCGGACACAAGACAGGCAAAGCAACCGTGAGGCCAACGTACAGTTCAAGGACATCATTTGGTGACGCATCGCATGCAACATCATGCTGTGGTCATAGAATGTACGACGGGGATCTTTTTGTTGTTGTTGTCATATTGATTCGTTGATTGATTGTGTGTGTGTGGCGTGCGTGCGTGCGTGGTTGCGTGTTGTATTTTTTGTGATGAATAGAGGAATATTTGAATAGCTGTTCATTGTGGTACATTACTGCAAAGGAACTCACCAAAGATGTATAGTTTTTGTGTGGATACTGCAATACCTTTCTTGGGATAGAAAGAGGGGGGAGAGAGAGAGGGAGACAGACAGACAGACAGGCAGACTGACAGACAGAGACAGAGCTAGAGAGACACGAAGACAGACAGACAGACAGAAGATACACAGAGAGTGTGTGTGTGTGGGCACTGACCGAGTAGGTGAGCTCGTCCCTGAAAAGGATGCTCTGCTGCAGACGGATGAGGCCCGTGGAGCTGTCGACGGCGAAGAAAAGCACGGAGTCGCCGTCGCCGATGATGTCGTAGGTGATTGTGTTGAAGGGAGCCTGTGGACAAATGAATGATTAGGCCTCAGCTGACGTCAGTGCATCGTATTGTGTTCCCAATGACGAGGACGAAGGTGCACGTCACATCTGTCGTCAGCCCTGGTGTGAAATTGCTGTATGACTGAAACGAATGTCTCTTGCCCAAAATGTGCTGAGTTTAGATTGATTACCCACGTACTGCTCCTTTTGACAGATCCGTTGTCCGTGCAATATCGTATTTAACGACTCGTAGGTAAAAGCAGCGGGTAAACCATTCACCCGGTTCTATCAACTGCACGCTTTGAGAAAGTAGCAACAGTTTTGAAATCTTCTTGTTCTTCCTGATCGGCGTTCCGAGATGTTGAAATGGAATCAAACAAAGGAAAATCCTAGAGGATCAACCGAAGACAAAACAAACTTCTCCATCAACACAAACACATTCCAGCTAACTCCTTTTGCCCGGTATTCACCTGGGTGTCGCCGTCCAGTGCGGTGACGTCAATGACCTGAGTGCCGACGGACAGCGAGTTGTTGACGGCGACGGCGTAGCTGGGCTGAGTGAAGACGGGGACGTTGAGGTTGCGGACAACGTTGACGATCACGCTGGCTGGCACTGCGGACGTCAGCGGGGGCACGCCGGTGTCCCTGGCAAAGACGTTGAACTGAAACACCGTTACACACGTTGAACTCAAACAACGTTACACGCGTTGAACTCAAACACCGTTACACGCGTTGAACTCAAACACCGTTACACGCGTTGAACTCAAATACCGTTACACACGTGGAACAGAAATATCGTCACACACGTTGAACTAAAAATCGTGACGCACGATGAACTGAAAAATCGTCACACACATTGAACTGAAACTAAGTTATGCACGTTCAACTGGACCATTGTTACACACGTTAAACTGAAACATTGTCACATACATTGAACTGAAAGGTCACACAGATTAAACTGAAACACTGTCACATACATTGAACTGAAACTTCACATACATTGAAACACCGCCATGCACGTTGAACTGAAAGATCGTCACAACTGTGTAATGTACGGGACAGGGTGCTGGACAGGGATTTACCGGCAGTGTACTGCTCGATACAAAGATCTATTGACAATGTACTGCTTGGTACAAAGCTTTATCGACAGTGTACTGCTCTGTACAGTGTACTGGATGTACTCACCGTGTAGCGCTCGGTGTTAAAGTTGTCGTTGAGCACCGACTTGCGCAGGTAGATCTCGCCTGTTGACGAGTCGATGAGGAAGTACTCCTCACCCAGCGAGCTGAAGCCGTCGTTGCTGATGAAGTACTCCGTGACGTTGTGAGGACGCTGCAACACCAACACGGCATCGGGTCACACTGACGTTATCAGACAGATATAGATCTAACATCAACTCAGCATCGGGTCACACTGACGTTATGAGACAGATATAGATCTAACATCAACTCAGCATCGGGTCACAGTGACGTTATGAGACAGATATAGATCTAACATCAACTCAGCATCGGGTCACAGTGACCTTATGAGACAGATATAGATCTAACATCAACGCGGCATCGGGTCACACTGACGTTATGAGACAGATATAGATCTAACATCAACGCGGCATCGGGTCACACTGACGTTATGAGACAGATATAGATCTAACATCAACTCAGCATCGGGTCACAGTGACGTTATGAGACAGATATAGATCTAACATCAACTCAGCATCGGGTCACAGTGACGTTATGAGACAGATATAGATCTAACATGAACTCAGCATCGGGTCACAGTGACGTTATGAGACAGATATAGATCTAACATCAACTCAGCAACGGGTCACAGTAACGTTATGAGACAGATATAGATCTAACATCAACACAGCATCGGGTCACACTGACGTTGTTACACATATAGATCTAACATCAACACGGCATCGGGTCACCGTGACGTTGTTACACATATAGATCTAACATCAACACAGTATCGGGTGACAATGACGTTGTTACACATATAGATCCAACATCAACACGGCATCGGGTAACAGTGACGTTGTGAAAAGATATAGATCTAACATAATACAACATCAGGTCAGCGTCACATCAGGACGTTGATACGTCAGCGCAAAATCAAGCCAGGGTCATGGTGTGAGAAAGACGAAGCATCAACACGGAACATGAGGTCAGAGTGACGGTTGTGAGAACAAGCAAGCATTAATACACCCCATCGGGTCGAGAGGTGGCTGAAACCGCCAAACACCACTCACGACCATGACCCATCTCTAACACGTTGACGTGCTGACCTCGGTGACTGAAACCTCCAAACACCACTCACGACCATGACCCATCTCTAACACGTTGACGTGCTGACCTTGGTGTCGGCGTCGGTGGCGATGACCCTGAGGATGTTGATGCCGAGACTCTGGGTCTCCAGGATGGTGGTCTGGTAGGTGGACTGCTGGAAGACGGGCCGCACGAGGTTGCGCTGCACGTTGATGCCGACCAGGGCCGTGGCGCTGCGCGGGGGCGTGCCGCCGTCACGGGCCTCGATACGCAGCTGTAACAGGCAGGTACAGACACAGGTAGGAGTATAGGACGGTACAGACACAGGTAGGAGTATAGGACGGTACAGACACAGGTAGGAGTATAGGATGGTACAGACACAGGTATGAGTATAGGATGATACAGACACAGGTATGAGTATAGGATGGTACAGACACAGGTATGAGATAGGATGGCCTGCCTCGATACGCAGCTGTAACAGGCAGGTACAGACCACAGAAAGGCAGGCAAGCTGACACACAAAGAAAGAAAGAAAGAGACAGGCAGAGAAACAGGCAGACAGGCAGAGAAACAGGCAGACAGGCAGAGAAACAGGCAGACAGGCAGAGAAACAGGCAGACAGGCAGAGAAACAGACAGAGAGACAGAGAAACAGGCAGAGAGACAGAAAAACAGGCAGAGCAGAAAACGGGAGAAAAAACAGGCAAAAACAGGCAGAGGAAACAGGCAGACAGGCAGAGAAACAGGCAGACAGACAAAAACAGGCAGACAGACAAAAACGGGAAAAACAGGCAGACGGGTCAAAAGAAACAAAAAACGGGAACAAAAAACAGACAGAGAAACAGGCAGACGGGCGCAGGCAGAGCTGTCTTGTTCTCGACGAACAATGACCAGCATGAGGTGAGTGGCAGCCAGAAGACAACTGACCCTGTAAAAGGTGGCGGTGTCGAGAAGCAGACTGGTCCTGATCGAGATGCTGCCGTCGTTGGCGAGGTCGAAGTAGGACGTGGTCAGATCATCACCGATCGCCCGCAAGGTGACCTGGTTGAACGGCGCCTGCAACACACAATGACCTGGTTATATTGGTCGTCAACACACAGTGACCTGGCTATACTGGTCGTCAACACACAGTGACCTGGTTATACCGGTAGTCAACACACAGTGACCTGATTATACTGGTCGTCAACACACAGTGACCTGATTATACTGGTCGTCAGCACACAGTGACCTGGTTATACTGGTCGTCAACACACAGTGACCTGGTTATACTGGTCGTCAACACACAGTGACCTGGTTATACTGGTCGTCAACACACAGTGACCTGGTTATACTGGTCGTCAACACACAGTGACCTGATTATACTGGTCGTTAACACATAGTGACCTGGTTGAACTGGTGGTCGTCAAGAAGCAAACACCTGGTTAAACTGGTCGTCAACACACAGTGACCTGGTTAAACTGGTCGTCAAACAGCAAACACCTGATTAAATTTGTTCTGAATAGACAAACACCTAGTTACGCTGGTCGTGAACACGAAAACACCCGGCTCAATGATTATCATGTTCAAGCTGAATGAGACTCTTTCAAGAGATGCACCGCAAGGACGGGGTACATGAAGCCTGAAGGCATTCTTCCCCAAAACTACGAAAGAAAGAAATTTCAGTTCATCTGTCCCCTCCACCCACCCCCCACCTCCCACCCCCCAGGAAACGGTTGATTCTCGATCCCTTCACACCGTAATGGAGAAGGTGTCAAACCAGCAACAGCTCTAGGCTTTCCCCTCTTTACATTCCATGTTCAACTTTCGATTCTTTTCTCACTAACCCCTTAAACGTTAGTAATGGTCAGCAAGCTGACCCTGGGTGCATAAAGAGGAAGGATGGTGTTGTAATTAAAGTCATGTTTCAGCTGTGACTGATCGGGGGATGAGCCCATGCACCATTCGTGCTAAGATTAGGCTCAGGTTAAATGGTCCACTCACTGTCCTGTTTGACGTGGTACTTCCCATAAAGAACCCACACGCATAGATAATGCCGACGGTAGCCTTACTTTCAGGTTGAATGGTGTGGTCACTGTCATGTTTCTGGAGTGAAACACGTGGTGACTGTGCATGTACTGTGATACATGCTGCTGCCATTGTGTTCACAATGAATGGCATGTTCACTGTTGACTTTCAACTGCCACTCACGATAATTAACCATACGCGGAGACAGTGTTGGTGGTAGGCCTACGGTGAGGTTGAATGGTGTGCACACTATCGTAATAATGCTGGTGTTAGGCCTACGTTTAAGTTGAATGGTGTTCACACTATCGTAATAATGCTGTTGGTAGACCTACGTTGTGGTTGAATGGTGTGCACACTACCGTAATAATGTTGGTGGTAGGCCTACGTTGTGGTTGAGTGGTGTTCACACTACCGTAATAATGTTGGTGATAGGCCTACGTTGTGGTTGAATGGTGTGCACACTATCGTAATAATGCTGGTGGTAGGCCTACGTTCAGGTCGAATGGTGTGCACACTGCCCGTTCCAACCGCCACTCACCGTGGTGTCGGCATCACTGACAGTGACGCTGTAGATGCTGGTGCCCACAGCCTCTGACTCGGGGATGGTGACGTCATAGGGCGTGTTGAAGAAGAGCGGGTCGTTCTCGTTGCGCGTGATGGAGATCTGCACGCGCGCCTCCACCGAGGACGTGCGCGACGGGACTCCCTCGTCCACCGCCGTCACGAACAGCTGCAACGACACACGACGACAGGGACGATGTTAGTCACCGGTGTTCATACTGAGCTCTGCCTCACGACAGTCTTCGACGGCTTTCACAGTATGTCATGTACACCTGAAACCTTTCACAGTATGTCATGTACACCTGAAACCTTTCACAGTATGTCATGTACACCTGAAACCTTTCACAGTATGTCATGTACACCTGAAACCTTTCACAGTATGTCATGTACACCTGAAACCTTTCACAGTATGTCATGTACATCTGAAACCTTTCACATCATGTCATGTACACCTGAAACCTTTCTGAGTATGTCATGTACACCTGAAACCTTTCATATGATCTCATGCACACCTAAAACCTTTCACAATATGTCATGTATACCTGAAATCTTTCACAGCATGTCCAGTACACCTGAAATCTTTCACAGTATGTCATGTACACCTGAACTCTTTACACACATAACACACGAGGCCGCTCGCGCGCGCACAGACACACACACACACACACACACACACACACACACACACACACACACACACACACACACACACACACACACACACACACACAAACACCGCTGATCGCTTTCTGCTTTCCGCCACACACCGAACTGAGAGCGAGAAGCAAGTCTTTCAAAATGTCATCACCTCTCCAAATTAAGCTACAGCAGCAGGCACATGGTGAAAACTGTTCTCTGTCTGTATGACTGCAGTAAGGGGGGGGTGGGGTAGGAGGGGGTAGAGTGGTGGTTGGCTGACCTCGTAAAAGGAGACGGCGCTGTCCTGCTGCAAGGTCCGGCTGAGCGACACCTCGCCCGTGATGGAGTTGACGTAGAACAGGTTCTCAGCTGCACTGGTGCTCCCGCGGTAGGTATACCGCACAATGTTGTGGGGCGCCTGCACACAGCAGTATGCAGTGGTAAGCTGATGCACACTTAGTGCAAAAACAGGGCTTCCAGGTAACTATCTAAATTTATACTTAATTAAAAAGGAAAACAATGGTAGCGCTCACGCGTCAAACTACAAGAAAGGGAACGAAGAGGGAAGGGGGTGGGAAGGGAGGGAGAGAGGGTGAAGGAGAGAGGGGGTGGGAAGGGAGGGAGAGGGGGGTGGGAAGGGAGGAGAGAGGGGGTGGGAAGGGAGGAGAGGGGGAGGGGGAAGGGAGGGAGAGAGGGGTGGGAAGGGAGGGAGAGAGGGGTGGGAAGGGAGGGAGAGAGGGGGTGGGAAGGAGGGAGAGAGGGGTGGGAAGGGAGGAGAGGGGGTGGGAAGGGAGGGAGAGGGAGGGAGAGGGAGGGAGGAGGGAGAGAGGGGGGAGGGAGAGGGAGGGGGTGGAAGGGAGGGAGAGAGGGGGTGGGAAGGGAGAGAGGGGGGGAAGGGAGAGGAGAGGGGGTGGGAGAGGGAGGGAGAGAGGGGTGGGAAGGGAGGGAGAGAGGGGTGGGAAGGAGGGAGAGGGGGGGGGGGGAAGGGGGAGGAAGAGAGGGGGGGGAAGGGAGAGAGAGGGGGGTGGGAAGGAGGGAGAGAGGGGGTGGGAAGGGAGGGAGAGAGGGGGTGGGAATGGAGGGAGAGGGAGGGTGGGAAGGGAGGGAGAGAGGGGGTGGGAATGGAGGGAAAGGGGGTGGGGTGGGAAGGGAGGGAGAGAGAGGGGGGAGAAAAAGGGGCAGAGAGAGGGGGGAGAAAAAGGGGCAGAGAGACAGACGCATATGTAACACAGCGGACAGAAACAGACTGAGGGAGAAGGGAACAGACAGACGGGACAGGGACAAAAGCTGGGACAGACAAAAGGGACAGACAGACAGGACAGACAGATTTAAATATGGGACAGACAGACATGCGTGC
>JABMCL010002107.1:35000-75000 GCA_018857735.1 Alviniconcha marisindica | reverse complement strand
TCATGCTAATAAACCCCATGTCCCCGCCCCCTGTGTGTACCCACGACATGTCGATACCCCCTCTCCGCTGTGTGTACCCACGACATGTCGATACCCCCTCTCCGCTGTGTGTACCCACGACATGTCGATACCCCCTCTCCGCTGTGAGTACCCACGACATGTCGATACCCCCTCTCCGCTGTGAGTACCCACGACATGTCAATACGATCCCACCCCCACCTTCTCCCGCTGTCTGTACCTATATGTTCGTACCCCCCACCCCCACCCCCACCACCCCGCTGCCCTTACCGATGAGGTGTCAGTACCCCCACGTCCCCGCTCCTTACCTGCAGGTCGCTGTCGGAGGCGGTGACGGTGAAGATGCTGGCGAAGAGGCCGATGGTCTGCGGGATGTCGACGCTGTAGGGCGTGCTGACGAAGACGGGCGAGAACTGGTTGCGGATGACGTTGATGAAGACGGTGGCGGGCTGAGAGGCGATGAGGGAGGTGGGCACGCCCTGGTCCTGAGCGCTCACCGTCAGCTGCACAGACGGCACAGGTCACATACCTCACTCACACACCGCACAGGTCACACACCGCACAGGTCACATACCTCACTCACACACCGCACAGGTCACATACCTCACTCACAGACCGCACAGGTCACATACCTCACTCACACCGCACAGGTCACATACCTCACTCACACCGCACAGGTCACATACCTCACTCACACCGCACCGGTCACATACCTCACTCACACCGCACAGGTCACATACCTCACTCACACCGCACAGGTCACACACCGCACAGGTCACACACCTCAGTCACAGATAGCACAGGTCACACACAGCACAGGTCACACACCTCAGTCACAGACCTCACAGGTCACATACCTCATTCACACACCGCACAGGTCACATACCTGTCACACACCGCACAGGTCACATACCTCATTCACAGACCGCACAGGTCACATACCTCACTCACAGACCGCACAGGTCACATACCTCACTCACAGACCGCACAGGTCACATACCTCACTAACAGACCGCACAGGTCACATACCTCACTCACAGTCCGCACAGGTCACATACCTCACTAACAGACCGCACAGGTCACACACCTCACTCACAGACCGCACGGGTCACATACTTCACTCACAGACCGCACGAGTCACATACCTCACTCACAGACCGCACGGGTCACATACCTCACTCACAGACCGCACGGGTCACATACCTCACTCACAGACCGCACAACTGTCACATACCTCACACTTCTCACGCACAGAACAGCAAATACACCACACTCGTCACGCAGAACACAACAGAGACATCACACACGTGACTGAGGCCAGTCAAGCCGTGTAAAGACTGCCCCCTCCTGAGGCGCCTTGGGACTCGAGCTGTGTGGAAGCTGTGACATCACGAGCAGGTCTGAGGCACTCACCGTGTACAGGTTGTTGCCGACGCCGGAGTCGTCTGTGAGAGGACGTCTGACGGAGATGTCCCCAGTGACGCTGTTGATGAAGAACAGGTCCAAAGCGCGCGCTGTGCTGATACCGCTGTATCGGACCACGTTGTTGGGTGCCTGCAGTCAGTCAACGGAGAATAAGGTAGGTCATGAATTAAGCCACAGAGCTGCTTTACAGCTACTCATACCGAAAATCTGCAACAAGCCCAACTCTCGTTTGAGTTGACTGCGCCAGAACAGTTGTAAATGCCCGTGCTGAATTTTATTTAAGTGAAATAACAAAACTCACCATGATGACAGAAATACAAACAAATGAACCACACACCACCAAGAATTGACACTTTTTTAATCCAGATCTGTCTACAGCAATTACAAAACAAGCAGTCTAGCCGAAGGAAGCGTTTCTTTCCGCTTTATTCGTTTCTGTACCATGAAACATAAAACTACGATGCAGATGAAAACTGATTATGGTCAGCAGAATGAACACCGGACCCCGACCCCAGCCACCCTACCCCTCTCCCCAACTTCAACTAGCCCCGTCCAATCGGCTCAAGCTCCCTCCCAGAATTTAAAAAAGAAAGGCAACCCAAGGAAAACGAAAAAGAAACAACAGAGGTGCTGTTGGTGAGGAATGTCATCATCACTTCCATCTCGACCACCATGTCCACCAACAACTCTACATGTTGATCACCATATCCACCACCAAATCTACATGCTCACCACCATGTCCACCACCAAATCTACATGCTCACCACCATGTCCACCACCAAATCTACATGCTCAACACCATGTCCACCACCAAATCTACATGCTCACCACCATGTCCACCACCAAATCTACATGTCCACCACCAAATCTACATGTTCACCACCATGTCCACCACTATAACTAGTTGTGACTCACAATAAGATCGGAGTCGGTGGCCCTGACAGTCTCAACGACGTCACCCAGGTTGCTGTTGTCCAAGATGGTGATGTTGTAGACGACGGGGAAGAACACTGGAGCGTTGAGGTTGCGATTGACGAAAATGGTGATGACGGCCAGGTCTGTCTTGGCAGGGTAGCCGTTGTCAGCAGCCTGGATCAGGAGCTGTTGGTACAAACAGTCCCTGTCGTTAGTGTTGGCCCCTAGCGCCACACTATACAACACGCACACATTGCGTTGGACGTTGACAGGGCGTGAGATACAAGCTGGCGCATGCAAGTCATTTGAGAGATTCTTCATTATGTTTTACTTTCATCACAAGCGGTGACTGTGGAGTGGTGGTTATCACGACAGCCTAGTGCGCTGTCGGCCCCGGGGTCGATCCCGTCACAGAGTCATGTTGCTTACCCTGCACTCTATGAGAGTGATGACGTTGCTTACCCTGCACTCAGTGAGTGATGCCGCTGCTTACCCTGCACTCAGTGAGTGATGCCGTTGCTTACCCTGCACTATGTGAGTGATGACGTTGCTTATCCTACACTCTGTGAGTGATGACGTTGCTTACCCTGCACTCTGTGAGTGATGACGTTGCTTATCCTGCACTCTGTGAGAGTGATGACGTTGCTTATCCTTCACTTTGTAAGAGTGATGACTTTGCTTACCCTGTACTCGGTGAGAACGATGGCATTGCTTACCCTGTACTCGGTGAGAACGATGGCATTGCTTACCCTGTACTCGGTGAGAACGATGACGTTGCTTACCCTGTACTCGGTGAGAGTGTCGGTGGCCAGACTACGGGAGAGAGTGATGGTTCCTGTCTGCGAGTCGATAACGAAGTAGCTGGGCGCCGTGTCCACGCCCACGATGGAGTAGGTGACGACGCCAAAGCTCCCCTGGCAACAGGCAGTAAACAGTCACAGACACGGCGTCCCACTTGTTCTGTAGCCGTGGCAATACAGTCATCGTGGGGAATAGGATGATGGCAATAAACCTACCCAGTATCCATAATGATGAAACATGGACATGCTAGCATCAAAATGCCCCTCAGAATACAATAACGAAGCTAAACAAGGTTGCAATCATTTTAGCATAAAGACCTGTTAAACCGAGCCGTGTTGTTTTGCCTTTTGCTTAGACCCCTAAAGTGAAGTTACACTACTGTCTAGACACAATTTTTTGTAAACAAACAACTCTGATCATACAAACTGAGGAAAATAAAGCAGCAGCAAATGTATCTATGCACAAGACACAATAGGCATTAAACATATACAGCAAAATCTCATACTTAACTAGGTTAACCTGTAGCCATGCAGTATATACACAAACCATGAACAAAATACAGAACAACAATAACACAACAAATTATTGAGTCTCAGTTCCTTGAGAAAGGTTTCAAGAAAACCGATTTTTTTTAAACACAATGTGTATTACTTTTTTATGCTTGACAACAAATGATTGTGTGAATGTTTCCGACTGTTTAGCTGTGAAAGAACACTGGCGTGTACACTGTCTCTGTGAACATGTTCACTTTGTGTGGATGTACTGAAGCGCCATCCCTGCCGTCACCCCCGGTCCTTCAGATCTTTTGTTGCGGGGTGGCTGCTGGGCCACCAGGCTCACTGACCCCCCGCCCCCCCCCCCCCCCCATCCCCTGCGCCTCAGCGCCATTCTTGGGCCATTCCCCTCCTGCTCCCCTCTGCTTGCCGCGCATTCCCCTTCGCTGGCCTCAGCAGCATCATGTGGCTCTGGGGGGGACGGACAGTTCTCCTGCCTGGGCTCAGCCGCATCATGTGGCTGTGGGAGGGACGGACAGTTCCCCTGCCTGGGCTCAGCCACATCATGTGGCTGTGGGAGGGACGGACAGTTCCCCTGCCCGCCAGGGGTTGGAATACTAAAGCGTAGCGATCTGTTCACTTCAAACTTACGTGTGTGTTGGTGTTGGTGTTTTTTAATGTCTACTCTTGCCTGCACACTAACCGCAATGACACAGAAGAGCACCACTATTCAGGATATCTGCCCGTATTTTCGATTCCCTCAGTATATGAAAAAGAAGAAGTAAAATATTGACTGGTTCCGAAGGACGGAATGCCTGGGCTTGTCTCACCTGTCCGTCAGCGTCAAAGGCGGTGACCTGCACGATGTTGTCACCCACTTGGGCGTTCTGGCTGACCTCCCTCGACACGGCGGTGCTGGCGAAGCGAGGGGCGTTGACGTTGCGGACCACGTTGACCAGCACAGGCACGTCCACCGTGGAGGTTCTGGCCGGGGATCCCCCGTCCACTGCCCGGATAAACAGCTGAAACCGCCCGACAACGTGGTCAGTGACTCTACACTATACATGGTCATCTGAAACCGTCCGACAACGTGGTCAGTGACTCTACACTATACATGGTCATCTGAAACCGCCCGACAACGTGGTCAGTGACTCTACACTATACATGGTCATCTGAAACCGTCCGACAACGTGGTCAGTGACTCTACACTATATATGGTCAGCTGAAACCGTCCGACAACGTGGTCAGTGACTCTACACTATACACGGTCATCTGAAACCGTCAGACAACGTGGTCAATGACTCTGCACTGGATGTGGTCAGCTGAAACCGTCAGACAAAGTGGTCAGTGACTCTGCACTGGATGTGGTCAGCTGAAACCGTCAGACAACGTGGTCGGTCATTCTACAGCGGATGTATGGGTTGAGTGTCACTGTCCATCGCACGGATGGACAGCTGAAACCTCAGCATTGCACAGCCTCCAGACTATGCGATGAGTGAATCTACATTAGATATAAAGTCCAACGCACACATGGTCAGATACAGCTCATCACCAGAGGGTTGCTGCACACTGAGAAGCGGACGGTGAATCTGCAGTGGGTGTCTAGGCTGTACGCTACTTTCCTCATCGCGTATTTGTCTCTTGAAAACAGGTGTAAATAGAGGTAATGGAGACCAGACAAAAGAAAAACACTTTAATGAAGGTCGACTTCACAAAGACAAACACAAATGTTTGACGAACTTGAATTTATCGAGCATCCAGAACATGCAGAGCAGACATAGTCGCTCCGGGAAAGTGTATAATTTTATTGGGCATGGAAGAAACACAGATCGGCCGAAAAATCCTGTTTAAGCGGGTATAAGACATGACTACATACTTAACGTCTCTAAACGGGTGAGCAACGTGCACACAGAGTGGGGTGCAGTCCGGCGGTGAGAGCTTACCCTGTAGTTGGGCGGGTTGCTGGTGTCGGTGGTGAGCGAGGTGCGCACACTGATGGCTCCGCTAAGGCGATCCACCTGGAAGTAGGTCTGCGCTGCTGTGTCGCCCGTCAGGTCGTAGTACACCAAGTCGTTGGGGGACTGCAACAACAACGACGACCGTCAGCAACCACACACCAACGGCTCGCTGGGTCGACCACAGCTGGCAGCACATGAATCTCTGTGTTACAGTGCGATAAACCAGGGGGGGACAAGACGATCTACTGTAGTGAGATAAACCAGGAGGGGATAAGACGATCTATTGTAGTGCGATAAACCTGGAGGGGATAACACGATCTATTGTAGTGCGATAAACCAGGAGGGGATAAGACGATCTATTGTAGTGCGATAAACCAGGAGGGGATAAGACGATCTATTGTAGTGCGATAAACCTGGAGGGTATAAGACGATCTACTGTAGTGCGATAAACCTAGAGGGGATAAGACGATCTATTACAGTGCGATAAACCAGGAGGCAACAAGACGATCTATTGTAGTGCGATAAACCAGGAGGGGATAAGACGATCTATTGTAGTGCGATAAACCAGGAGGGGATAAGACGATCTATTGTAGTTCGATAAACCTGGAGGGGATAAGACGATCTATTACAGTGCGATAAACCAGGAGGCAACAAGACGATCTATTGTAGTGCGATAAACCAGGAGGGGATAAGACGATCTATTGTAGTGTGATAAACCAAGAGGGGATAAGACGATCTATTGTAGTGCAACAAACCTGGAGGGGATAAGACGATCTATTGTAGTGCGATAAACCAGGAGGGGACAAGACGATCTATTACAGTGCAATAAACCAGGAGGGAATAAGACGATCTATTACAGTGCGACAAACCAGGAGGGGACAAGACGATCTATTACAGTGTGACAAACCAGGAGGGGATAAGACGATCTATTGTAGTGCGATAAACCAGGAGGCAAAAAGACGATCTACTGTAGTGCAATAAACCAGGAGGCAACAAGACGATCTATTGTAGAGCGATAAACCTGGAGGGGATAAGACGATCTATTACAGTGCAATAAACCAGGAGGGGATAAGACGATCTATTGTAGTGCGATAAACCAGGAGGCAACAAGACGATCTACTAGTAGTGCGATAAACCAGGAGGGGATAAGACGATCTATTGTAGCGCAATAAACCAGGAGGCAACAAGACGATCTACTGTAGTGCGATAAACCAGGAGGGGATAAGACGATCTATTGTAGTGCAACAAACCAGGAGGCAATAAGACGATCTATTACAGTGTGATAAACCAGGAGGCAATAAGACGATCTATTGTAGTGCGATAAATCAGGAGGCAATAAGACGATCTACTGTAGTACAATAAACCAGGAGGGGATAAGACGATCTATTGTAGTGCAATAAACCAGGAGGGGATAAGACGATCGATTGTAGTGCAATAAACCAGGAGGCAATAAGACGATCTATTGTAGTGCAATAAATCAGGAGGCAATGAGACGATCTATTGTAGTGCAATAAATCAGGAGGGGATAAGACGATCTATTGTATTACAATAAACCAGGAGGCAATAAGACGATCTATTGCAGTACAATAAACCAGGAGGGAATAAGACGATCTATTGTAGTGCAATTAACCAGGAGGGGATAAGACGATCTATTGTAGTGCAATAAATCAGGAGACAATAAGACGATCTATTGTAGTGCAATAAACCAGGAGGCAATAAGACGATCTATTGTATTCGTAATGCAATAAACCAGGAGGGAATGAAAGGTCAGAAAAGGTCGTTTTAGTGATTTTGGCAGCATATGAGTTGCAACCGATGCAAGGAACAATCGGAAAAGACTCCATGACTGTGGTTAAGTCAGTTGTCATTACTGATGTCACAAAAACTGATTACAAGGAACGACGACATGGCGTCGACCCTAGATATGACCCTAGAGTGTGCATGCATTTAGGACTGCGTGAGTATGTCGGTATTTTACCTGAATCAGAGTGTGGATGTTTTACCTTAATTAGAATGTAGGTGTTTACCTGAGTCAGTGAGGGTGTTTTACCTGAGAGTCAGAGTGTGGCTGTTTTACCTGAGAGTCAGAGTGTTGTTTGTTTACCAGAGAGTCAGGGTGTGATTGTTTTACCTGAGAGTCAGTGTAGCTGTTTTACCTGAGAGTCAGAGTGTGGGTGTTTACCTTAGAGTCAGAGTGTGATTGTTTTACCTGAGAGTCAGAGTGTGGGTGTTTTACCTGAGAGGCAGAGTGTGGGTATTTACCTGAGAGTCAGAGTGTGGGTGTTTACCTGAGAGTCAGAGTGTGATTGTTTTACCTGAGAGGCAGAGTGTGGGTATTTACCTGAGAGTCAGAGTGTGGGTGTTTACCTGAGTCAGAGTGTAGCTGTTTTACCTGAGAGTCAGAGTGTAGGTGTTTTACCTGAGAGTCAGAGTGTAGGTGTTTTACCTGAGAGTCAGAGTGTGATTGTTTTACCTGAGAGTCAGAGTGTGGGTGTTCTACCTGAGAGTCAGAGTGTGATTGTTTTACCTGAGAGGCAGAGTGTGGGTGTTTTAACTGAGAGTCAGTGTGTGACTGTTTTACCTGAGAGTCAGAGTGTGGGTGTTTTACCTGAGAGTCAGAGTGTGATTGTTTTACCTGAGAGGCAGAGTGTGGGTGTTTTAACTGAGAGTCAGTGTGTGACTGTTTTACCTGAGAGTCAGAGTGTGGGTGTTTACCAGAGAGTCAGAGTGTTGGTGTTGTACCTTAGTCAGTGAGGGTGTTGACCTGAGAGTCAGAGTGCTTTACCTGGGAGTCAGAGTGCTTTACCTGGGAGTCAGAGTGCTTTACCTGGGAGTCACTGTCGACAGCGGTGACGGCGATGATGGGGATGCCCAGGGACTGCGTCTCCAGTACGTTGGTGGTGTAGGAGGCCTGCTGCCACTGCGGGCTGAAGAAGTTGCGGAGCACGTCCACCACCACGATGGCTGTGGCGCTGCGAGCCGGGAAGCCGTTGTCCGTGGCCAGCACGCGCACCTGCACACCCATCCTAGTCCTGAGGTCGGTGTGGGGCAGTGGGCGGTGGGGGCGGGGGGGGGGGGGCGGTCTGTGGATCTGGCGAGGTGAACGATTCCCAGGGCGGGGAGGGGGAGGGGGCTGATGGATAGGGGAACGGGAGGAAAGTCTATGGTGCGGACCATTGCACGGCAAAGTGGGGTGGGGAGCGGGGAAAGTGACAGACACGTTCTCGGAGGGATACAATTTACATTGTATCTGTTGACATTCTCTGAGGGATATACAACTTACATAGTATCTGTTGACGGTCTCTGACGGTCTCTGAGGGATACAACTTACGCAGTATCTGTTGACGGTCTCTGACGGTCTCTGAGGGATACAACTTACGCAGTATCTGTTGACGCTCTCTGAGGGATACAACTTACGTAGTATCTGTTGACGTTCTCTGAGGGATACAACTTACATTGTATCTGTTGACGTTCTCTGAGGGATACAATTTACATAGTATCTGTTGGCGTTCTCTGAGGGATATACAACTTACATAGTATCTGTTGACGTTCTCTGGGGGATACAACTTGCATTGTATCTGCTGACGTTCTCTGAGGGATACAACTTACGTAGTATTTGTTGACGTTTTCTGGGGGATGTGACTTTATAGTATCTGTTGACGTTCTCTGAGGGATGCAACTTACGTAGTATCTGTTGACGTTCTCCGAGGGATACAACTTACGTAGCATCTGTTGACGTTCTCCGAGGGATACAACTTACGTAGCACCTGTTGACGTTCTCCGAGGGATACAACTTACGTAGTATCTGTTGACGTTCTCCGAGGGATACAACTTACGTAGTATCTGTTGACGTTCTCCGAGGGATACAACTTACGTAGTATCTGTTGACGTTCTCCGAGGTGAGCGGGACGCGGGTGGTGACGATGCCGCTGGAGGAGCCGACGTCAAAGTAACTGGGCGCCGTGTCGTCACCAATCACAAGGTAGGAGATCTGGTTGAACTGGGGCTGCAGGACACCATTGACCACCATCCATAAGCAACGACTCTCTCTCTCTCTCTCTCTCTCTCTCTCTCTCTCTCTCTCTCTCTCTCTCTCTCTCTCTCTCTCTCTCTCTCTCTCTCTCTCTCAGGTACGCACACCACTCGTATACACATACAAACACATAAATGAACATGCACACGCTTGCACGCACGCAGTTACACATACATGAACATACACACGCGAGAGCGCGCAGCGTTTGCACGCACGCAGTTATGCACAAATACGTCACCTACACAAATACATCACCTGATGTATAAATACATCAACTACACACGCACTCTGATCAAGACACACACGTGCATGTGCGCTCCCCCCACCCCCACCCACCCCTGCACACACACTCATTCAAACACTCATTAAAAGCAGCCCACATAAAAACAACAACTTCACAGAGTATAAATTAGTACACGAAATCCGATTGGAAACAAACAATCAGCCGTGAAGATTAACTGAGGAAACAACGGGAAGCGCACAGGGACAACAACAGCGTACAACGAAACGTACAGGAGAGGACTATAGCAACCAAACACAGAAAGCGACAACAGCGACAGGGGGCCAGGCCACAACAAGGTGTACTGACATTGGCATCGGCGTCGGAGGCGGTGACGGCGGCCACGGAGGTGCCGGCAGGGACGGTCTCCGGGATCTGAGCGGAGAAGGTGGTGTTGAAGAAGATGGGCGGGTTCTGGTTGCGCAGGATGTTGACAGTCACCACGGCGTTGGAGGAGGAGGAGCGGGACGTGGGCAGACCCTTGTCCCTCACGGACACCGTGATCTGAAACACCGCAACCACGCCCTGTCAGCACTCAGTCAGTCACTACAGCAACCACGCCCTGTCAGCCCTCAGTCAGTCACTACAGCAACCACGCCCTGTCAGCCCTCAGTCAGTCACTACAGCAACCACGCCCTGTCAGCCTCGTCAGTCACTACAGCAACCACGCCCTGTCAGCCCTCAGTCAGCTACAGCAACCAGCCCTGTCAGCCCTCAGTCAGTCATACAGCAACCATACCCTGTCAGCCCTCAGTCACTACAGCAACCATACCCTGTCAGCCCTCAGTCACTACAGCAACCACGCCCTGTCAGCCCTCAGTCAGTACAGCAACCATCCCTGTCAGCCCTCAGTCACTACAGCAACCACGCCCTGTCAGCCCTCAGTCAGTACAGCAACCATCCCTGTCAGCCCTCAGTCAGTACAGCAACCACGCCCTGTCAGCCCTCAGTCAGTACAGCAACCAGCCCTGTCAGCCCTAGTCAGTACAGCAACCATGCCCTGTCAGCCCTCAGTCAGTACAGCAACCACGCCCTGTCAGCCCTCAGTCAGTACAGCAACCACGCCCCCAGTCAGCCCTCAGTCAGTCAGTACAGCAACCACGCCCTGTCAGCACTCAGTCACTACAGCAACCGCGCCCTGTCAGCATTTAGTCAGTCACTACAGCAACCACGCACTCTGTCAGTCAGTCAGCTTGTTAGTACAGCAACCACGCCCTGTCTGTCACTACAGCAACCTCACCCTGAGTCAGCCCTCAGTCAGTCACTACAGCAACCACGCCTCCAGTCAGCCCTCAGTCAGTCACTACAGCAACCACGCCCCCAGTCAGCCCTCAGTCACTACAGCAACCACGCCCCCAGCCAGCCCTCAGTCAGTCACTACAGCAACCTCACCCTGAGTCAGCCCTCAGTCAGTCACTACAGCAACCACGCCCCCAGTCAGCCCTCAGTCAGTCAGTACAGTAACCACGCCCTGTCAGCACTCAGTCAGTCACTACAGCAACCACGCCCCCAGCCAGCCCTCAGTCAGTCACTACAGCAACCACGCCCCCAGCCCGCACTCAATCAATCAGTACAGTAACCACGCCCCCAGTCAGTCCTCAATCAGTCAGTACAGCAACTCAACCGTCATTCAGTTAGTACAATGAACTTTCTGCGCAATCAGTTTATCAACGCTTCCTTGGATCAGTCGGTGGAACGCTCCATCAGTTTACACGGCTTGCATTCATCACCCGACCGTCAGTGAATCCGTCGTCAGGACGGTGAGTGAAACACCCGTTGGTCGCCTACACAGCCCATGAACACACTGCTTAGTTATAAGCACACCGCTTAGTTATACAGCCGTCACTTCAAGCTTGTTCAAGGCTTAACCAAAACCGGTTGCGTCGCCTCCGTCTTTTCGCTGACACACAGCGACAGGCGCCAAGCAACACTGGCCTAAAGGCGGTGAACTGTTACTCACGGTGAAAGTGTCGATGACGGCGTTGGCTGGGGACTGCTTGAGAGTGATCAGACCGCTGTCGGAGATGGTGAAGTAGTCGATGGCGTTGGCGTCGCCCACAATGGAGTACTCCAGCTGGTTGTGTGGACCCTGAAACAAACACGCAACACTGACATGGTTGACTGAGGACTGGGGCACTGGAATGGCAGGTTAAAGACTTGGGCATTGGAATGGCAGGTTAAAGACTGGGGCACTGGAATGGCAGGTTAAAGACTTGGGCATTGGAATGGCAGGTTAAAGACTTGGGCATTGGAATGGCAGGTTAAAGACTTGGGCATTGAAATGGCAGATTAAAGACTGGGGCATTGGAATGGCAGATTAAAAAACTGGGGCATTGAAACTGACTACGTGACGAAGTCACTATAGTACTGATAACTGACTACGTGACGTCCTCACTATAGTACTGATAACTGACTACGTGACGCAGTCATCATAGTACTGATAAGTGACTACGTGACGTCTTCACTATAGTACTGATACTTGACTAGGTGACGTCCTCACTATAGTACTGATAACTGACTACGTGACGCAATCACAATAGTACTGATAACTGACTACGTGACGTCCTCACTATAGTACTGATAACTGACTACGTGACGCAATCACTATAGTACTGATAACTGACTACTTGACGCAATCACTATAGTACTGATAACTGACTACGACGTCTTCACTATAGTACTGATAATTGACTAGGTGACGCAGTCACTATAACATTGATAAGTGACTACGTGACGTCTTCACTATAGTACTGATAACTGACTACGTGACGTCTTCACTATAGCACTGATAACTGACTACGTGACTCAATCACTATAGTACTAATAAGTGACTCCAATATGGTACTGATAAGTGACTACGTGACGTCCTCACTACAGTGCTGATAAGTGACTACGTGACGCAGTCAAGACGACCGCCGTTCACTGACCAGGATGTCGGAATCGGAGGCCAGGATCTGGACTACGGAGGTGGCCAGCGGGAAGTTCTCCTCGATCACACGGGTGTAGGTCAGCTGACTGAACGACGGGTCGTTGATGTTGCGCTCCACCGTGATGATGGCCGTGGAAGTGACCGACACCCCGCCGCCGTCAGTCGCCACGATCACCAGCTGCAAACAGCGCATCATCAGCTTATAGCGGGGCTGCACTAACCTTCCGTATCCGGCAACATCGTCACACCGGACAACAAAGGAAGTTGGGTGCCGAATAAAGGAAACAGCCGAGTCTCACAGTGTAGAAGAGAGGAGAAGAGAGGAGGGAGAATGCTGATTCTCGTAGTGTACGACAAAGAGGGAGAAAGCTGATTCTCGTAGTGTACGACAAAGAGGGAGAAAGCTGATTCTCGTAGTGTACGACAAAGAGAGGAGAATGCTGATTCTCGTAGTGTACGACAAAGAGGAGAAAGCTGATTCTCGTAGTGTACGACAAAGAGGGAGAATGCTGATTCTCGTAGTGTACGACAAAGAGGGAGAATAGCTGATTCTCGTAGTGTACGACAAAGAGGGAGAATGCTGATTCTCGTAGTGTACGACAAAGAGGGAGAATGCTGATTCTCGTAGTGTACGACAAAGAGGGAGAAAGCTGATTCTCGTAGTGTACGACAAAAGAGGGAGAAAGCTGATTCTCGTAGTGTACGACAAAGAGGAGGGAGAATACTGATTCTCGTAGTGTACGACAAAGAGGAGGGAGAATGCTGATTCTCGTAGTGTACGACAAAGAGGGAGAATGCTGATTCTCGTAGTGTACGACAAAGAGGGAGAAAGCTGATTCTCGTAGTGTACGACAAAGAGGGAGAAAGCTGATTCTCGTAGTGTACGACAAAGAGGGAGAAAGCTGATTCTCGTAGTGTACGACAAAGAGGGAGAAAGCTGATTCTCGTAGTGTACGACAAGAGAGGGAGAATGCTGATTCTCGTAGTGTACGACAAGGAGGGAGAAAGCTGATTCTCGTAGTGTACGACAAAGAGGGAGAAAGCTGATTCTCGTAGTGTACGACAAAGAGGGAGAACGCTGATTCTCGTAGTGTACGACAAAGAGGGAGAAGCTGATTCTCGTAGTGTACGACAAAGAGGGAGAAAGCTGATTCTCGTAGTGTACGACAAAGAGGGAGAAAGCTGATTCTCGTAGTGTACGACAAAGAGGGAGAAAGCTGATTCTCGTAGTGTACGACAAAGAGGAGGGAGAATGCTGATTCTCGTAGTGTACGACAAAGAGGAGGGAGAATGCTGATTCTCGTAGTGTACGACAAAGAGGGAGAATGCTGATTCTCGTAGTGAACGACAAAGAGGGAGAATGCTGATTCTCGTAGTGTACGACAAAGAGGGAGAAAGCTGATTCTCGTAGTGTACGACAAAGAGGAGGGACAATGCTGATTCTCAAGGAGCAGGAGAGAGAGGGAAAGAGGGGTCAAATCTCACAGTGTAGGAGAGAGAGAGGAAAAGAGAGGGGTCAAATCTCACAGTGTAGGAGAGAGAGAGAGAGAGAGAGAGAAAAAGAGAGGGGTCAAATCTCACAGTGTAGGAGAGAGAGAGAGAGGGAAAGAGGGGTCAAATCTCACAGTGTAGGAGAGAGAGAGAGAGGAAAAGAGGGGTCAAATCTCACAGTGTAGGAGAGAGAGAGAGAGGAAAAGAGGGGTCAAAGCTCACAGTGTAGGAGAGAGAGAGAGGAAAAGAGGGGTCAAAGCTCACAGTGTAGGAGAGAGAGAGAGGAAAAGAGGGGTCAAAGCTCACAGTGTAGGAGAGAGAGAGGGAAAGAGAGGGGTCAAATCTCACAGTGTAGGAGAGAGAGAGGAAAAGAGAGGGGTCAAAGCTCACAGTGTAGGAGAGAGAGAGGAAAAGAGGGGTCAAATCTCACAGTGTAGGAGAGAGAGAGAGTGAAAGAGGGGTCAAATCTCACAGTGTAGGAGAGAGAGAGAGAAAGAGGGGTCAAATCTCACAGTGTAGGAGAGAGAGAGGGAAAGAGGGGTCAAAGCTCACAGTGTAGGAGAGAGAGAGGAAAAGAGAGGGGTCAAATCTCACAGTGTAGGAGAGAGAGAGAGAAAGAGGGGTCAAATCTCACAGTGTAGGAGAGAGAGGGGGAAAGAGGGGTCAAAGCTCACAGTGTAGGAGAGAGCCGAGTCGCGGGTGAGAGTGTCCCTGACCACCACCAGGCCGCTGGAGGCGCTGCTGAGCTGGAAGTAGTTGGGAGCGTTGCCGTTGCCCGTGATGGAGTAGCTGATGACGTTGAACGGCGCCTGAAACAGGTGATGTCACGTGAGGGCGGAATCAGCAGTTATATTCAAACGCGCCCAATATACGAGTGATATCGGGTGACTGGTGCTGATGGAATTAGTAACGATGTTCACATGAAGTAGATTGATAATGGTGTCTGAAAACATAACTGATACCCCCACGATGTGCGTTGATCAACGAGGAACAGTGTTGCATTGCTCCTGAAACAAGACAGTTGGTAGTTGAACCACGTGTTGTTCAAGCTGATAGTTTAGCCACTTGTAGTCCGAAAACGAGTTCAGCCTCGTGTAGTTTAAAACTGACTGTTTAGCCATACGTGGTTCAAACTGATATTTTAGCCATATGTGGTTCAGACTGTTAGCTTAACCATATGTGGTTCGAACTGATAGTTTAGCCATACTGATATGTTGTTTTAGCCATACTATTATGTAGTTCAAACTGATAGTTTAACCGTGTGGATCAAAATGGTAGTTTAACCGTGTGGATCAAAACGATAGTTAAACCGTGTGGATCAAAATGGTAGTCTAACCACGTGCAGTTCAAGATTTTGTTTTGTTTGCTTTATTCATGCTGCTGCAGCTGCTGCTGTTTTTGGTGGTGGTGTCGTTGCTGCTGGCGGTTGTGTTGGCTGTAGCACCCCTGCTGCAGAAACCTACCTGGGCGTCGCCATCTTCGGCGGACACGAGGAGGACGCTGCTGCCGACGCTGAGAGTCTGCGGGACGGAGGCGGTGGGGCTGAGGGTCAGGAAGACGGGGGCCTGGGTGTTGCGCAACACGCTGACCGTCAGCACGGCGTTGCCGCTCAGGGCCGGCGAGCCGAAGTCCGTGGCTTGCACCGTCACCTGAAACATCAACACCTCACTCCAGCATCAACACCTCACTCCTGCATCAACACCTCACTCCAGCATCAACACCTCACTCCTGCATCAACACCTCACTCCTGCATCAGCACCTCACTCCAGCATCAGCACCTCACTCCAGCATCAACACCTCACTCCAGCATCAACACCTCACTCCTGCATCAACACCTCACTCCAGCATCAACACCTCACTCCTGCATCAGCACCTCACTCCAGCATCAGCACCTCACTCCAGCATCAACACCTCACTCCAGCATCAACACCTCACTCCTGCATCAGCACCTCACTCCAGCATCAGCACCTCACTCCAGCATCAACACCTCACTCCAGCATCAACACCTCACTCCTGCATCAACACCTCACTCCAGCATCAACACCTCACTCCTGCATCAACACCTCACTCCAGCATCAGCACCTCACTCCTGCATCAGCACCTCACTCCTGCATCAACACCTCACTCCTGCATCAACACCTCACTCCAGCATCAGCACCTCACTCCTGCATCAACACCTCACTCCAGCATCAACACCTCACTCCAGCATCAACACCTCACTCCAGCATCAGCACCTCACTCAAGCATCAACACCTCATTCCAGCATCAACACCTCACTCCAGCATCAACACCTCACTCCAGCATCAACACCTCACTCCAGCATCAACACCTCACTCCAGCATCAACACCTCACTCCAGCATCAGCACCTCACTCCAGCATCAGCACCTCACTCCAACATCAACACCTCACTCCAGCATCAACACCTCACTCCAGCATCCCGGCACGCACAGGCGACAGGACTCAGTCCACTAACAAGGTGTCCAAAGACGTCACACAAAGACTACAAAGACCTGAGTCGCCTGGTATGCCAGTTTGTACAAGGTACATAAATTCCACCAGAGGCTCTCTCTCTCTCTCTCTCTCTCTCTCTCTCTCTCTCTCTCTCTCTCTCTCTCTCTCTCAACAAATTTTAAAAAATCGTTCGTTCTCTCTCTCTCTCTCTCTCTCTCTCTCTCTCTCTCTCTCCTCTCTCTCTCTCTCTCTCTCTCTCTCTCTCTCTCTCTCTCTCTCTCCACACAAAGACAACACACCTAGTATGCCAGTTTATAGTTTATACAAGGTACGTAAACTCTACCAGAGGCACACTCTCAACGGCAGAACCGAAACGGATGAGACAGCTAAACTTTAATACTCTCATGTCAGTTGAAACATACATAGGTAGGCCTACGCTACTGTAAACGTCTATCAAACAATGGATGACTATTATGAATACGTACATGCGATGCTAAATAAATATATCAGTCAGTCGACGACTATTGGGGATACATAAATCAATGAATTACTGAATATATCAACAGAATATCAAGTGAAAAATAACACGCAAAACTAAACCGAAACAAAAAGAACTGATTCTGATCCTTCTCCTACCTCCATCCCCACCCCTCTCCCGCAACACTGTCTTCAGTTTTGTCTGCATGGTCCACCCCCCCCTCCCACCTAAAAGTGAAACGTCACCCCCACCCTCTCCACAAATTGTCTTCAGTTTTGTCTGCATGGTCCACCACGCCCCCCCCTTTGTCTGCATCGTCCACCCCCCACCCACCTCTCCCGCAACACAGTCTTCAGTTTTGTCTGCATGGTCCGTTCCCCGCTCCAACTCACTATATGTGTAATTCATTAAGCGAGCGTCATCCTGCATTTCGCAGAAAGTAAAAAAGAAGAAAAAGTCACAACTGTGAAACAATATTGCTTGATCGACAAGGATGGCAGGTGGGGAAAAGAGGTACCTGGTAGGGTGGCGGGGGGGGGGGGAGGGGAAGAGGTAGGTAGGGTGGGGGGGGGGGGGGAGGGGAAGAGGTAAGAGTACTGGTAGGGTGGCGGGGGGGGAAGGGGAAGAGAGCGCGTGGTAGGGTGGCGGGGGGGGGGGGTGGAAGAGGTACCTGGTAGGGTGGCGGGGGGGGGAGGAAGAGGTACCTGGTAGGGTGGCGGGGGGGGGGAGGTGAAGAGGTACCTGGTAGGGGTGGGGGGGGGGGGAGGGAAGAGGTACCTGGTAGGGTGGCGGGTGGGGAAAAGCGGTACCTGGTAGGTGGTGGAGCCGGTGAGGTCGGTGGAGAACTGGCGCCCCAGGAAGACGCGGCCGTCGATGGGGTTGACGTAGAAGAGGTCGAGGCCGGACAGCGGCGACACGGCCACGATGCTGTACGACACGCGGCTGTTGGCGGAGTTCTGCACTCACACAGTGAACAACGTCTTGTGGTCAGTAGCCAGACACCGCTTTACCCTCAGGACAGTAATCACTTCTCTAGCTATAGCTATGTAGTCAAAGATTATGCGTCAACAAATGTCCGTCATTCGAGCATGGCAATGGAAAGGAGTGGACACTCAAAAGGTTTTACCGCCACACACCAACACACACGCACACACACCCACACCCACACCCACACATACACACACACGCACATCCACACCCACACATACACACACACGCACGCACACGCACACACACACACGCACACGCACACACACTGACCTGGGGGTCACTGTCACTGGCAATGGCTGTAGACAGGACATCGCCGATGGCAGTCGTTTCTTGACGGGTCACTGAGGTCTCGGTCAAGGTCACCACGGGTGCGAAATCATTGATGTCCTATCATCATCATCATCATCATCATAAAAATAGTAATAATAATAATAGTAATAAATAACAATTCTTATCAAGCGCTGTTCTCTAACCAGAGTTAAACTCACTACGCTGTACAAACATCTTATGACGAAAACCATATTAACATACATTTCAAACAAGCAGAACCTTGTATATAGTAGTCTACTATTATCACCTATCAAACAATAGCCATGTTGCACACACACACACACACACACACACACACAGTGACATGCGCACACCAGTCTCCGCTGTTTCACTCAAATACAAGAATTAATAAATGATCAATACTCTTTCCTAGATCTCTCATGCCCCCCCCCCCCCTCCGCATCCACCCTTCATGTGCATCCGTCTACATTCACACGCAGACACACTTTTTTCTGACAAAGATTCTGCTGGAAAGCCTGGCAAACAGGAAGGTTTTTAGGTCAGATCTGAACTGGGGTAATGGTACATTTCTTAGAGTGGCCGGCAGTGAGTTCCAGCACAAAGAAACAGCACACGTTGGGTGAGACTGACCACAAGGTGACTTGCGCCTAATAGAACACAGAGGGGAAACAACCCACTTCAAACGTGCTGACTGCGTTCTCTCCCCTGAACCAGGCCATCGACTTTGTTCCATTAAGCTGCATACCCAACTTCTCGGACTTTTTTCGCCGCCTTTTTGTTTTATCGATGCGTGGGTCCCATCTCTTATGTCATGCGTCCCTCCCCCCCCCCACCCACCCACCCCACCCCCATCCCAACTCCGACCCCCACCCACCACCCCCGCTCCGCAGGCCTGCTGCCCTCCCCCCCCCCCCCCCCCCCCCGTCCTGTCCCTTCCGTCCTCGTTCCTGCTGGCCTTTTCCCTGTGCTAACACACTCCCATCCTGCTGGCCTTCTCCCTGTGCTAGCACACTCCCATCACGCTGGCCTTCTCCCTGTGCTAGCACACTCCCATCACGCTGGCCTTCTCCCTGTGCTGACACACTCCCATTCTGCTGGCCTTCTCCCTGTGCTGACACACTCCCATCCTGATGGCCTTCTCCCTGTGCTGACACACTCCCATCCGCTGGCCCCGCCTGCCCTCCCTCGCCTGCTGTTCCAACATTCCTCTGTGTCCCGCTCCCTGTTTCGGTCTGTACAGTGTGGACCAATCGCCGACATGAACGTTCTTTTCTTCTTTCAGTGGCCTTGGCAGCCACTTAGTCCGCTAAAACCTTCAAGAGCAGTGTCAAACGACCCGCAGACTACTCACCACCACGGACACTCGCACGGTGGCGCTGGACGACGGGAACAGGCTGTTGGTGCCGTCGGTGGTGGTGACGACAAACTCGTAGAAGCTGCGAGTCTCGTAGTCGAGAGCGCCGGCGGTAAAGATCTGACCCCCAGCGGTGATGGAGAAGGCGGCGGCGTCAGAGCCCTGCAGCTCGTAGACCACGTTCTGGGTGGAGTCTGCATCCTCCGCCTGTCACAGTCCGGGTACGTGAGACAGAGAGAGAGACACACACACACACACACACACGCACACACACACACACACACACACACACACACACCACCACACACACACCACCTCCACCCCCACACCACACACACACACACACACACACACACACACACACCACACACACACACACCACACACACACACACACACGCGCGCGCGCGCGCGCGCAAACACACGTGACATTTACGACCAGGGAACTGCGAGATAAGGCCCACCGGTGTTATAGACAAAGTGTATATCCATAAACCAACCCCCACCCGTACGAACATCATCACCTCACCACCTCGGACCCCCACCCAACTGCCCACGCCACGGGCCACTGACCGTGACGGTGGTGACCAGTGCGCTGTTGTCGTTCTCGGGCACGTTGGCCTCGTAGAGCGTGCGCACGAAGATGGGCACGTTGTCCTCCACGTCCAGCACGTTGATGGTGACGGTGGCGGTGCTGGAGCGTCTGTCCACGGCGCTGTCCTGCGCCTCCACCACCAGCAGGTACTGGCTCTGCGCCTCGTAGTCCAGCGGCTGCACCGTGGTGATCTGCCCCGAGTTGGCGTTGATGGTGAAGCTGAGCAACACACAACACGCCTGCTTTACCTTTCGCCGAACACGGCGGCAAAGTTAGTACCTGGATGTTTACGTCCCGTCCTACGCACAGGGTCACCTCAGGGCGAACTGAAGGTTTCACAGCAGAATAAAAGGACGTCTTTGTTGATTAATACACAACAAACATTTCTCTTTTAATGGAGATATCTCAGGCCCGCAGTGTCTGCTACAGACCATATGTTCACCTTCCATTAAGAGGCTCAAAAGTTAACAGCTAGTGGCTGTAGAGTCATTTAGCTAGTCCCAAAATAAACATTAACAGCTAGTGGCTGTTGAGTGGTTTAGATAGTCCCAAAATAAAAAGTTAACGGCTAGTGGCTGTAGAGTGGTTCAGCGAGTCCCAAAATAAAAAGTTAACGGCTAGTGGCTGTAGAGTGGTTTAGCTAGTCCCAAAATAAAACTTAACAGCTAGTGGCTGTAGAGTGGTTTAGCTAGTCCCAAAATAAAAGGAAGAGTACGGAGAAGGAGAACAACAAATCACGTCAACGACGACAACGACGACACTCTGGCGCCGACCAGCGGGTGACTCACCTGGAGGAACTCAGGAAGTAAGACACCTGGGAGTTGAAGGAACCAGTCTCGTCGGCGTCGAAAGCCTGCAAACAACAAGACAACGTCTAATTGTCCATCAACACAACGTCTACCAACTCAACGTCTGAACGTCCACCAACTCAACGTCTGAACGTCCACCAACTCAACGTCTGAACGTCCACCAACACAATGTCTGAACGTCCACAAACACAACATCTGAACGTTCACCAACACGACGTCGGAACGTCCACCAACACGACGTCAGAACGTCCACCAAGCCAAGCCAAGTTCTTCTTCAGTCCATTCAAAGGAAAACATGGCTGCCACCAGTTTATGAAGCGCTGGATCTTACCGAAACACTGCTGCCGTAACACTAACTTAAGGTCAGATACCAGTTTATGAAGCGCTAGATCTTACCGAAACACTGCCGACGTTGAAGTTGATCTGGTTCTCAGGAACGCTGAAGATGTAGGGAATGTTCTGGAATATCGGGTTGTTGTCGTTGATGTCCGTGATGGTGACACTCAGCGTCGTTGTCGCTGACTGTAACAACCAGCCAAGCCTCCGTGTGAGTAATCAATCAATCGTCGGTGACACTGAGTCAGTGTCAATCAGCCAACAGAATTAACTCCCCAGCATTGAACTAATGATAATAGCAATGGTGAAGGTAATGTGTCTTGAGATATTTCCAACACTACGCAAGCTTTTGGAAATCGATCAATTGGTCGACCACACGTCGCCCCGATTTAACCGTCATGGTTGACTGGCCGTTAAAAATGAATCACCTTTCTGTCCCACAAATTATTCAATCAGTATATTATCATTTTTTTTCTGGACAATCCAACAAGTATACAAACAAGTGGGCCGCAAAGCGACCGACAAATCAAGGAACTGTCAAGCACCCATAATAATAATAATAGTGAGCCAGTAACAACTCTAGCATTGCTTCCTTGTGGCTTTTGCTGGTTACTTGGCAATAAAACAGGATGTTGTATTGTTGGTGCTGTTGTTTCACGGTGACAGACGTGTCAAAGCGAGAACAACAGACAAACAGCAAACAAAAGCGAGAACAACAACATAGAATCAGCAGACAAAAGCGAGAACAACAACAACAGACAAACAGTAGACAAAAGCGAGAACAACAACAACAGACAAAAGCGAGAACAACAACAACAACACAGAAACAGCAGACAAAAGTGAGAACTATAACAACAGAAAACAGCAGACAAAAGCGAGAACTACAACAGAAAACAACAGACAAAAGCGAGAACTACAACAGAAAACAGCAGAAAAAAGCGAGAACTACAACAGAAAACAGCAGACAAAAGTGAGAACTACAACAGAAAACAACAGACAAAAGCGAGAACTACAACAGAAAACAACAGACAAAAGCATTACAGCCGAGAGTGGCTGGTGCCGCCTGTGCTGCCACCTTACCCTTTGACTGCTGTCTTCCACGAAGATGACCAGGGTGTAGGAAGGTCGCGACTCAAAGTCCAGACGAGCCCGGGTCCGCACAATGCCACTGCAAGCAAACAGGGAACCTTAGGAGTCCACACACACGGAACGCGAAACGATATCATGTGAGAAAACTACAGTCCGGAAGACCTCGTGACACATTCCTGTGAACTGTCGACATCCAACAACATAGTCTCGGCAAAATACAGCGATCGAAGTAAATGTCGAGTCATGGCGATACCAGCAAAAGTACAATCCAGGCCATGGGGGGTCAGTAAAGTACAAGCTGGGTCATGCTGATGTCACTAGAAACATATCAGGTTACGGCGACGTCAGTCAAATGTGTCAGGCCATGGAGACGTCAGTAAAGTACAAGCAGGGTCATGCTGATGTCAATCAAACCAACACACAAGGGAGTTAATTAGCGCTCGAAATACGTAACACAAGTAAACAAAAAAGGCCTGAGTCGCCTACGGTAACTTTCACTTGACAGTAAAAACATACTGATGCCAGTAAAAACATATCAGGTCATAGCAACGTTATCAAAATATGTCAGGTCATGGCGACATCAGTAAAGTACAAGTTGGGTCATACTGATGTCAGTCAAAACACATGTAAAAACATGACACATATTGATGACATCAATAAATTACAAGCTGGGTCATGACGATACCAGTAAAAACATATTAGGTCATAGCAACGTCAGTAAATATGTCAGGTCATGGTGACGTCAGTAAAAACATATATCAGGTCATGGCGAAGTAAGTAAAAACATACCAGCTCATGGCAAACTCAGTGAAAATGTCACGTCATGGCGACCTCAGTATAAACATGTCAGGTTATGGCGACCTCAGTAAAAACATGTCAGGTTATGGCGACCTCAGTAAAAACATGTCAGGTCATGGCGACCTCAGTAAAAACATGTCAGGTCATGGCGACCTCAGTAAATCATGGTACGTCATGGCGACGTGAGCACGTCGGGTCATGGAGATAGATGCCTGCAAGATGAATGGAAGTTCTTACTCCGAGCTGTCGATGATGAAGTCCTGAGTGTTGCCCGAAAAAATGGAGAAGGTCAGAGCATCTCCCTCAGGGTCAGACGCCTGTCACACACACACAAACCAACACGGCATAGGCATGCAGTTCTCTCCACGCTCAAGTCTATGGGGGGTTTGCTCCAGTCATACCTGTGTGTCTACGTCTGACAAACGCACTTGTGCCAGTTGTTATGTTTGTTAATTCTTAAAGTGTGTATATACTGTTATTTGTTCATACAGCTGCATAATTACAAAATATCACAGTAAAGTCATTATTTTACAGGATGCAGGTCGAACTATTGCTGCCTATAGCTCTGTACTTTGCTGAGTGTTGGAGTTACCTGTCCCTTGTTGACAATATAAATAGACCGTAAATAATCATTGACGGCATGAGTGCCATAGTTCATTGGCACTGACAGAAAAAAGTAGGCTGATTGCAGGAATAATAATGTTGTTGTCAGAATATATTATTGTGTGGCACAGTGTGGAAAGGAACAGTCGCTAAACAAACGTTCACATCATTGTCACTGTGTCCAGCAAGGCTGATTTACAATAGGCCTAGGGTTCAGCACCTGTCAGTCATCTGCAGTTCGTGACTTACCGACTTATAGTCCTGACTTACTAGTCATTCGTGACATCTTAAATCACTAGCTGTGACTTGTGCTTCACAAGCAATGGCGCCTGATTCACCAGTCACGATCCAAGATTCACAAAGTGCAACTTATGGTTGCTTATGACTACAGCTCACTAACAACAGATCCACTGTGTGATAAAGACAGATACGATTAATACAAAGTGTGATTCATGACTACCAAATGTGAATTACGGCTGGCCAAAATTGACAACATTCACTATATGTGACCTATTTCTAGCCAACGTTGACCTGATTTACCAAGTGTTAGCGACAATTCATCACAGGGACAAGATTCAGCAGGTGAGACTTACCGGCGTTGCAAAGACGGAGGTGGAGATGGGCACGCCCTCGCTGACGAAGATGTTGTAGACGTTGGCGGGAATGCTGGGCCCCAGGTTGATGGACTTGGTGACGTTCACCACCACTGCTGCCGTGGAGAAGCTGCGAGAGGGAGGGAGAAGAAACGTACAGACGGAACAGGGGGGAACAGCTGTCACAGGCAGGTGTCAAGGTGGAGAAGCTGTGAGAGGGAGGGAGAAGAGACGGAACAGGGGGGAACAGCTGTCACAGGCAGATGTCAAGGCTGAGTCATGGTGAGGAAAAGGCTAGACCACTCATTCATGCACTGTCACAAAGCGTTCTCTCTCTCTCTCTCTCTCTCTCTCTCTCTCTCTCTCTCTCTCTCTCTCTCTCTCTCTCTCTCTCTCTCATCTTACACACACACACACACACACACACACACACCACACACACACACACACATGCACGTACATGCAGACATACACACACACGCACACACACACACACACACACACACACACACACACACACACACACAGCACACACACACACACACACACACACACACACACACCTGGCATCGCCGATGCTGGGGTTGTCGGTGGCCCTGATGACCACTGTGTACAGCGCCCCCCTGGCGATGGAGCCCACGACGGACAAAGTGCCCGAGCTGCTGACGGAGAAGAGGCCCGCGCCGTTGTTGCTGACGTCATCCAAGCTGTAGGTCACCAGCTGGTTGACGCCCGTGTCGCCATCCGTCGCCGTGACCTGCATCACAGACAGACACAGGCTGAGTCGTCTCGCTCCCTGCTGTCGCTCGTTCCGGTCAGCAGTCAGTCAGCACTACCATCAGCAGTCAGTGTGGTCAGCAGTCAGTGTGGTCAGCTGTCAGTGTGGTCAGCAGTCAGTGTGGTCAGCAGTCAGTGTGGTCAGCAGTCAGTGTGGTCAGCTGTCAGTGTGGTCAGCAGTCAGTGTGGTCAGCTGTCAGTGTGGTCACAGTCAGTGTGATCAGCTGTCAGTGTGGTCAGCAGTCAGTGTGGTCAGCAGTCAGTGTGGTCAGCTGTCAGTGTGGTCAGCAGTCAGTGTGATCAGCTGTCAGTGTGGTCAGCAGTCAGTGTGATCAGCAGTCAGTGTGATCAGCTGTCAGTGTGGTCAGCAGTCAGTGTGATCAGCTGTCAGTGTGGTCAGCAGTCAGTGTGTCAGCAGTCAGTGTGGTCAGCTGTCAGTGTGATCAGCAGTCAGTGTGGTCAGCAGTCAGTGTGATCAGCTGTCAGTGTGGTCAGCTGCCTTCGGTCAGCAGTCAGTGTGATCAGCTGCCTTCGGTCAGCAGTCAGTGTGGTCAGCTGCCTTTGGTCAGCAGTCAGTGTGATCAGCTGCCTTCGGTCAGCAGTCAGTGTGATCAGCTGCCTTCGGTCAGCAGTCAGTGTGATCAGCTGCCTTCGGTCAGCAGTCAGTGTGATCAGCTGCCTTCGGTCAGCAGTCAGTGTGATCAGCTGCCTTCGGTCAGCAGTCAGTGTGATCAGCTGCCTTCGGTCAGCAGTCAGTGTGATCAGCTGCCTTCGGTCAGCAGTCAGTGTGATCAGCTGCCTTCGGTCAGCAGTCAGTGTGGTCAGCTGCCTTCGGTCAGCAGTCAGTGTGGTCAGCTGCCTTCGGTCAGCAGTCAGTGTGATCAGCTGCCTTCGGTCAGCAGTCAGTGTGGTCAGCTGCCTTCGGTCAGCAGTCAGTGTGGTCAGCTGCCTTCGGTCAGCAGTCAGTGTGGTCAGCTGCCTTCGGTCAGCAGTCAGTGTGATCAGCTGCCTTCGGTCAGCAGTCAGTGTGATCAGCTGCCTTCGGTCAGCAGTCAGTGTGATCAGCTGCCTTCGGTCAGCAGTCAGTGTGATCAGCTGCCTTCGGTCAGCAGTCAGTGTGATCAGCTGCCTTCGGTCAGCAGTCAGTGTGATCAGCTGCCTTCGGTCAGCAGTCAGTGTGATCAGCTGCCTTCGGTCAGCAGTCAGTGTGATCAGCTGCCTTCGGTCAGCAGTCAGTGTGATCAGCTGCCTTCGGTCAGCAGTCAGTGTGATCAGCTGCCTTCGGTCAGCATAATCAGCTGCCTTCGGTCAGCAGTCAGTGTGATCAGCTGCCTTCGGTCAGCAGTCAGTGTGATCAGCTGCCTTCGGTCAGCACTACCGTCAGCTGCCTTCGGTCAGCACTACCATCAGCTGCCTTCGGTCAGCACTACCGTCAGCTGCCTTCGGTCAGCACTACCATCAGCTGCCTTCGGTCAGCACTACCATCAGCAGCCTTCGGTCAGCACTACCATCAGCTGCCTTCGGTCAGCACTACCATCAGCTGCCTTCGGTCAGCACTACCATCAGCTGCCTTCGGTCAGCACTACCATCAGCTGCCTTCGGTCAGCACTACCGCGACGGTGTGCTGATCACACTGGACGCTGAGCTCGTGTTGCACACGGTGACACACTGCAGGGCCACCAGTCGGGGCTGGGGAACACGGTGACACACTGCATGGCCACCAGTCGGGGCTGGGGAACACGGTGTCACACTGCATGGCCACCAGTCGGGGTTGGGGAACACGGTGACACACTGCATGGCCACCAGTCGGGGTTGGGGAACACGGTGACACACTGCATGGCTACCAGTCGGGGATGGGGAACACGGTGACACACTGCATGGCCACCAGTCGGGGATGGGGAACACGGTGACACACTGCAGGGCCACCAGTCGGGGATGGGGAACACGGTGACACACTGCAGGGCCACCAGTCGGGGATGGGGAACACGGTGACACACTGCATGGCCACCAGTCGGGGATGGGGAACACGGTGACACACTGCATGGCCACCAGTCGGGGATGGGGAACACGGTGACACACTGCAGGGCCACCAGTCGGGGATGGGGAACACGGTGACACACTGCGGGGGCCCTACCAGTCGGGGATGGGGAACACGGTGACACACTGCATGGCTACCAGTCGGGGATGGGGAACACGGTGACACACTGCATGGCCACCAGTCGAGGATGGGGAACACGGTGACACACTGCAGGCCACCATCGGGAGGAACAGGCAACTCAGGCACAGTGGAGGAGTGACAAGCTGCGCAAGGACCCGTGGGGAGTGAGAGGGGAGAAGACTGAGCAGGAAGACAACTGCGAGCACCAGTGTGAGGAGTGAGACACGGTGAGCAAAGAGTGAGGAGTGAGCACGGCGAGCATAGATGAGGAGTGAGACACGGCGAGCAGAAAGGGGACAGGGAGCATGAGTGAGAGCAGGAACAAGGCAGAGTGAGTGAGGAGTGAGACAGAGCGCAGAGTGAGTGAGACAGGAAGAGCGCTGAGTGAGTGAGACAGGCGAGCATGAGCGAGAGTGAGTGAGACAGGAAGAGCAGTGACGTGAGCGAAGTGAGCAGGGCGAGGGCGAGTGAGTGACAGTGAGAAGGAGCGAGTTAGTGGGACAGTGAGCAAGGAGCAGAGTGGCGGTGAGTCGCTGACAGTGAGCAAGGAGCAGAGTGGCGGTGAGCCGCTGACAGTGAGCAAGGAGCAGAGTGGCGGTGAGCCGCTGACAGTGAGCAAGGAGCAGAGTGGCGGTGAGTCGCTGACAGTGAGCAAGGAGCAGAGTGGCGGTGAGCCGCTGACAGTGAGCATGGAGCAGAGTGGCGGTGAGCGCTGACAGTGAGCAGGAGCAGAGTGGCGGTGAGCCGCTGACAGTGAGCAAGGAGCAGAGTGGCGGTGAGCCGCTGACAGTGAGCAGGAGCAGAGTGGCGGTGAGCCGCTGACAGTGAGCAAGGAGCAGAGTGGCGGTGAGCCGCTGACAGTGAGCATGGAGCAGAGTGGCGGTGAGTCGCTGACAGTGAGCATGGAGCAGAGTGGCGGTGAGCCGCTGACAGTGAGCAAGGAGCAGAGTGGCGGTGAGCCGCTGACAGTGAGCATGGAGCAGAGTGGCGGTGAGTCGCTGACAGTGAGCAAGGAGCAGAGTGGCGGTGAGCCGCTGACAGTGAGCAAGGAGCAGAGTGGCGGTGAGCCGCTGACAGTGAGCAAGGAGCAGAGTGGCGGTGAGCCGCTGACAGTGAGCAAGGAGCAGAGTGGCGGTGAGCCGCTGACAGTGAGCATGGAGCAGAGTGGCGGTGAGCCGCTGACAGTGAGCATGGAGCAGAGTGGCGGTGAGCCGCTGACAGTGAGCAAGGAGCAGAGTGGCGGTGAGCCGCTGACAGTGAGCAAGGAGCAGAGTGGCGGTGAGTCGCTGACAGTGAGCAAGGAGCAGAGTGGCGGTGAGCCGCTGACAGTGAGCAAGGAGCAGAGTGGCGGTGAGCCGCTGACAGTGAGCAAGGAGCAGAGTGGCGGTGAGCCGCTGACAGTGAGCAAGGAGCAGAGTGGCGGTGAGCCGCTGACAGTGAGCAAGGAGCAGAGTGGCGGTGAGCCGCTGACAGTGAGCAAGGAGCAGAGTGGCGGTGAGCCGCTGACAGTGAGCAAGGAGCAGAGTGGCGGTGAGCCGCTGACAGTGAGCAAGGAGCAGAGTGGCGGTGAGCCGCTGACAGTGAGCATGGAGCAGAGTGGCGGTGAGCCGCTGACAGTGAGCAAGGAGCAGAGTGGCGGTGAGCCGCTGACAGTGAGCAAGGAGCAGAGTGGCGGTGAGCCGCTGACAGTGAGCCTACAGCAGGGTAAGGTACTCACGGTGAGCACGGCGGCAGGGGAGAAGGTGTAGTCTCCCTCGGGCACGTTGACGGAGTAGCTGGCGGCCTGGAAGACGGGAGCGAAGTCGTTGCGGTCGAAGACGCTGACGGTGAAGGAGGACGTGGAAGACCTCCGCTCTGCCGTGCTGGCCTCCGTCACCACCACCTGGCACACAGGCACTCAGTCAACACTCAGTGTGCCAACCAGTCAGTCAACCACACAGCGTGTCAGCCACTCGGTCAGTTCGTCTGTCACTCAAATAGTCAGTCATCTACTCAATCAAGCTGTCAACCACTCATCAAACCGCTCAGTGAACGAATCAATCTGTCAGCTACGGTAATCGGATTTTAAATCCGTCAGTCAATTACTCAGTGTCTCAACCACTCAGTCTGTCAGTCAACCAGTCAGTCAGCAACTCAGTCAGCATGTCAATCAGTTAGTCAGCTATTCAGTAATCTGTCAGTCTACGAGCCATCTACTCAGTTTTCCTAACCAGTCTATCATTCAATGAAGCGACTGGGTCAGTCAACCAGTACGTTAACAAGTAAATCAGTCAACCAATCATTCACCAAGCCAACTAGACTACTTAGTCAGTTATTCGGTTGGCAACCCGATCAAGCAGTCAGTCATCCAGAAGTCCTTTCTGTCCTGCTCTTTGACGGTTACAGCGCGCCGGAAGTCTTGTCTGACGTCTCCGTGACGTCACCGCCGTGTCATACGTCCACTCGGTCACCCAGCCGGTCATCCGGGAAAGGCATAATTTCTCCAGCCAGACAGTGAGTTGCATTGCCCCACACAGTCGACCTCGTGCGTGAATTAATGAATGACGTCTTCATCGTGTCAACGAAAGTGAAAGTGCTTCATGTATAAGCTCAAACATCATGCATCAGACAGTACTCGTGTGTTCCTTTTACTGTGTATGGTTCTTTCTTTTCACTTTTACGCAATGAGCTGTGCCCTCCGACTGAGGAAAGAGCGCACACAAAAAGAATACATTGTAATATTAATTATCACCATGAGCCTCTCGGGAATGAATGGCGCAGCAGCCAAAACTAGTGACGTCTGCTAGGCACCGGCATGACTCACCCCGAAAGTGATGACGGGTGTGGTTTCGTAGTCGAGCACGTCCGAGTTGAGGGCGATGAACTGGTCTGAGGTGACGGTGAAGAGGGGGGTGTCCAGCACAGCGAACGTGTAGAAGGGGTCAGGGTCCCCAGACAGCTGAAACACAACACGACCCTGACGTGCAACAACGTGATCCCTGACTGCAACATGGTGACCCCTGATACACAACAACGTGATCCCTGACTGCAACATGGTGACCCCTGATACACAACAACGTGATCCCTGACTGCAACATGGTGACCCCTGATACACAACAACGTGATCCCTGACTACAACATGGTGACCCCTGATACACAACAACGTGACCCCTGACTGCAGCATGGTGACCCCTGATACTCAACAACGTGACCCCTGACTGCAACATGGTGACCCCTGATACACAACAACGTGACCCCTGACTGCAACATGGTGACCCCTGATACACAACAACGTGACACCTGACTGCAGTATGGTGACCTCTGACATACAACGTGACCCCTGACTGCAACATGGTGACCCCCGACATACAACGTGACCCCTAACTACAACATGGTGATCCCTGACATACTACAAGGTGACCCCTGACTGCAACATGGTAACCCCTGACATACAACGTGACCCCTGACTACAACATGGTGACCCACGACATACAACAAGGTGACCGCTGACTCCAACATGGTGACCCTGACATAGAACAACGTGACCCCTGACATACAAGGTGACCCCTGACTACAACATGGTGGCCCCTGACATACAGGGTGACCAGTGATATACAAGGTGGCCCTTGACATACAACAAGACGACCCCTGACACAAGCCAGAGCACAAAGTGGCCCCCAACCTACAAGGCGACCCCGAACACACAAAAAGGTGACCACTGAATGGCACCGTCCTAAACACAGACAACGTACGGCGACAACAGACAGAGAAAGGCCATGGCCACATGGACATCACTATCACTAATGCTGACGCCGGCCAGTGCACAAGCGTCTGGACTTAGGATCGACAGGTTGCGGGTTCAAATCCCGCTTGGAACGGACCCCTTCCGTAAAGACGTGGCGGACAGCCCACGGCAAACCACGACCTCGACCCAAGCCCCACAGGGAGCAAAGCACTGACCACGTCGTTGTCGATGATCTGCAGCCTGATGAACTGGGTGCCGCCGAAGTCAGTGAGGAGCGTGCCCCGGGGCGAGTTCTCCGCCATGTAGCCGACGAAAGAGTTGATGCTGCTGGTAATGATGGGCGAAAAGTCGTTGCTGGGGTTGATGGTGGCGGTGATGAGGGCTCGCTCGTAGCGGGTGTTGGGGGTGTCCTCGATGGCCTGCGTGGGGAGGAGTGCGGTCCGAGGTCAGCATTGGGAATGGCCTCGTCATGTGTCATGTACATCTTGATTCACCCCCCCCCCCCCACTCTCTCTCTCTCTCTCTCTCTCTCTCTCTCTCTCTCTCTCTCTCTCTCTCTCTCTCTCTCTCTCTCTCTCTCTCTCTCTCTCTGTGCAATCTTTTAAAGTAAAGTTTTCAAGTTCGAGTTCTCTCTGTTTGCTTGTGTGTGTGTGTGTGTGTGTGTGTGTGTGTGTGTGTGTGTGTGTGTGTGGTGTGTGTGTGTGTGGTGCGTGCGGCGCGATGTGCCTCTGTGCACTTCCCCTGTGTGTGTGTGTGTGTGTGTGTGTGTGTGTGTGTGTGTGTGTGTGTGTGTGTGTGTGTGTGTGTGTGTGTTGTATGTGTGTGTTTGTGTGTGTGTGTGTGTGTGTGTGTGTGTGTGTATGTGGATGGATGTGTGCGTACGCGCGCATGTGCCTGTCTGTGTGCACGTGCCCTGTGTGTGTGTGTGTGTGTGTGTGTGTGTGTGTGTGTGTGTGTGTGTGTGTGTGGTGTGTGTGTGTGTGTTGTGTATTTCTTCATTTTGTCATTATTCTTTAAATTTCTTTGGAACTCTTATTTTCTGGTTAGAATGACAAAAGGAGAGATGGAGAGAGACAGACAGACAGGCAGAGAGAGAAACAGAAACAGAGACAGACAAGAGACAGACAGACAGACAGACAGAGAGGAGACAGACAGACAGACAGACAGACAGACAGAGAGGAGACATACAGACAGACATGCAGAGGGGTAGAGACGGACAGGAGTGACGTACCCGAATAAAGATCCTGATGTCACTGACAGTTGTACGACGGATGGTGACATTCTGGTAGAGTTTAGCTGTGTACAGGTCTGACCCCGACCCAATGGCTGGTGGCTCCGAAAACACGGAGAAGGCGCTTTCATAGCCCTCTGGGATGGCTGAAATAGGCACACGTTTCCTAGGTGATCGAGTGTGTAGTACGTTACATTGATGTGTAAGTGTCTGGTATGTTCCCTAAGTGAATGTGTAGTACGTTACGTAGATGTGTAAGCGTCTGGTAGGTTCCCTAGGTAAGTACGCAGTAGGTTTCCGGGGTAAATGAGTGTGTATGTAGCCGGTGTGTGTTTCCTATGTAAGTTTGTATAGTTTCCTAGGTGAATAATTGTGCAGCAGGTTTATTATGCGAGTAAGTGTAAGTAGGTTTCCTAGGTAAGTACGTAGTAGGTGTGTCGTGTTTGTAGTAGGTTTCCTGTGTGAGTTAGTTTGGAATAGGTTTCCTATGTAAATAAATATCTAGTATTTTTCCAAGGTGAGTAAATATGTAGCAGGTTTCCTATGTAGAAGTCTGGTTGGTTTCTTAGTAAATGTATAGTGGATTTGCTGGACAGTTAAGTGTGCAGCCGGTTTCCTATGTAGAAATATGATTGGTTTCTTGGTAAATGTATAGTGGGTTTGCTGGACAGCAGCTTTCCGAGGCGACACTTACTTTCCTGGACAGAGAAGCGGATGGGCACGTTGAGTGTGTCCAGGTCGCGAGCCCGGATGGTGGTGGTCCGCTGGATAGGGGCGAAGGCCGGGTACGGGTAGATGATCAGCTCTCCTGTCGTCTGCAACACGTAACGGCTGCCATGGTCAGGACACACGGCAGACAGACAACACACGGCACAGCCACAACTCCCTCCTCAACAGACAACACACGGCACAGCCACAACACCTCAACAGACAACACACGGCACAGCCATAACTCCTCAACAGACAACACTCGGCACAGTCACAACTCCCTCCTCAACAGACAACACACGGCACAGCCACAGCACCTCAACAGACAACACACGGCACAGTCATAACTCAACTCATAACTCCTCAACAGACGACGCACGGCCTACCGCTCACACACAGGCCATTGTGTCTACCATCGCCCTGCAACATCGGCACGTGCCGCTCCGCACGTGTAAACAGGCTAAGGGTGTGACCAGCCAGCCTCCTGGGCCCAGAGGCAGCATGCACTGACCGCGTGCACCGGGTTCGCCTGGCGGTATGGAAGTGGACCTCAGTTCGAGTCCGCTTCTGCTCTTCTTTCTCTTCAAACGTTGTGGTTTAGGGACGAAGTGTTGTGACTTATCCACCACACTCAGTAAAACATTACAATGGCTCAGGCCCAGCACACCTCAGTAGAGAGGGGCCGGTGCTGCGTCAGGCGTACGATCAGACCCCTCTTTCCTCACCTCCGGGGATCTCTTCTTCCTCAAGTGGCACTGTGCGCTTGACGGACATCAGTAGTTAAGACCATCTTTCGGGATCTTGGCCACCGCCGTTACCTCTAAGGATCGGGACAGCTGGGCATTAAGCAAGTCCAGCACCAACACCGCCAACAGGAAGACAGTCCAACACCAACACCGCCAACAGAAAGACAGTCCAACACCAACACCGCCAATAGGAACACAGTCCAGCACCAACACCGCCAACAGAAAGACAGTCCAACACCAACACCGCCAATAGGAACACAGTCCAGCACCAACACCGCCAACAGGAATCCAGTCCAACACCAACACCGCCAACAGAAAGACAGTCCAACACCAACACCAACAGGAAGACAGTCCAACACCAACACCAACAGGAAGACAGTCCAACACCAACACCGCCAACAGGAAGACAGTCCAACACTAACACCAACATCGTCAACAGAAAGACAGTCCAACACCAACACCGCCAACAGGAAGACAGTCCAACACCAACACCGCCAACAGGAAGACAGTCCAACACCAACACTGCCAACAGGAAGACAGTCCAACACCAACACCGTCAACAGGAAGACAGTCCAACACCAACACCGTCAACAGGAAGACAGTCCAACACCAACATCGTCAACAGAAAGACAGTCCAACACCAACACTGCCAACAGGAAGACAGTCCAACACCAACACCGTCAACAGGAAGACAGTCCAACACCAACACCGTCAACAGGAAGACAGTCCAACACCAACACCGCCAACAGGAAGACAGTCCAACACCAACACCGCCAACAGGAAGACAGTCCAACACTAACACCAACACCAACACCGCCAACAGGAAGACAGTCAAACACCAACACCAACACCTCCAACAGGAAGAGTGCACTTACCAGAACGCCGGACTGGATGGTGGTGGTGTAGCGGGGGTTGTAGCAAATGTTGTTGAAGCGCGTGCACGTCTCGTACTCAAAGGCAGGCTCCAGGTCGTCGCCGTCCTGGATCTCGATGGTGAGCGTGGTGTAGATCACGCGGCGATCCGACTCGGGGAAGGAGCGGTCGGAGGCGGAGATGTTGAGGATGTAGAAGGTCTGGCCCACCGCCTCCAGACTCTCGTAGTCCAGCTGAGCTTTAACGGTGACGTAACCTGCACACAACACGGGGGGGGGGATTTTGTGATGCTGGAATTAGACCTTTAACAGTGACGTAACCTGCACACAACACGGGGGGATTATTGTGATGCTGGAATTAGACCTTTAACAGTGACGTAACCTGCACACAACACGGGGAGGGGCATTATTGTGATGCTGGAATTAGACCTTTAACAGTGACGTAACCTGCACACCAACGAGGGGGGTGGAGGGGCATTAGTCTGATGCTGGGATAGCCTTTAACGGTGACGTAACCTGCACACAACACGGTGGAGGGGCATTATTGTGATGCTGAATTAGACCTTTAACAGTGACGTAACCGACACAACAACACGGGTGGGGGGGGGGCAATTGTGAATTTCTGAATTAGACCTTTAACAGTGACGTAACCTGCACACACCCGGGGAGGGGCATTGAAATGGTGTGGATGGCTGGAATTAGACCTTTAACAGTGACGAACCTGCATCACAAAGCAGCGGGGGGGGCATTATTGGATGCTGGATGACCTTTAACAGTGACTAACCTGCACACAACACGGTGGGGGGGCATTATTGTGATGCTGGAATTAGACCTTTAACAGTGACGTAACCTGCACACAACACGGGGAGGGGCATTATTGTGATGCTGGAATTAGACCTTTAACAGTGACGTAACCTGCACACAACACGGGGGGGGCATTTGTGATGCTGGATTAGACCTTAACGTGACGTACCTGCACAAAAGCGACGGGGAGGGGCAGAGGGAGTCTGATGCGGATAGCCTCTTTTAGGGGCGTGAACTGATGTCAATCATTATTTATTTTGTTTTCCTCTTGACACTCAGAGCCTCCTACCTTCCCACCCCCTCTGCCTCTCTCTCCTCTCTCTCTCCTCTCCTCTCCCCCCCACACACACACACACACACACACACACACACACACATACCTTCAAGAGGACGATCAATACTGAAGAAGTTTCTTCCATCATCACGCAGGGCGGGCACGAGCTCGAAGTAGATCTCTTTGTAAACCCCCAGGTCGTTGTCAGTGGCAGACACTTTGTCGAAAATGGTCGTGCCGATCGGCGTCAGCTGCAGCAGGTTACAACCAACATTTACTTCTGCCTCTCACGTCGTGAAAACGAACCAAAATTATACATCACTGAAAGCCAAAGACATTGCTTGACTTTCGTATATCGAGTCCCCAATTCCCCTTTCCTCGTGTTGTTCTTTGTAAAGGGACTTAGAGACTGTAAGAACTGGATCTGTAATAGTAAATATCATTATTATTGTTATTCGTTGCAGGTTTGTAGACCGCAATGGCCAAACCGCCTGGCTTACTTACGCAAACATTACCGGCCCTCTGTTTACAGTCACTTGATTGGCGTCATCTCTTTTCCGAGAAACAGAACGTGGACACCTTGAGCAGACCAGCCCTAACTACTAAGCAGCTGGTCAGTGGCAGTGGTTTTGTGGGGATCTCCATCAGTCAGTGGTTTTGTGGGGATCTCCAGTCAGTCAGTGGTTTTGTGGGGATCTCCAGTCAGTCAGTGGTTTTGTGGGGATCTCCAGTCAGTCAGTGGTTTTGTGGGGATCTCCAGTCAGTCAGTGGTTTTGTGGGGATCTCCAGTCAGTCAGTGGTTTTGTGGGGATCTCCAGTCAGTCAGTCGGTTCTGTGGGGATCTCCAGTCAGTCAGCGGTTCTTTTGGGGATCTCCAGTCAGTCAGTGGTTTTGTGGGGATCTCCAGTCAGTCAGTGGTTTTGTGGGGATCTCCAGTCAGTCAGTGGTTTTGTGGGGATCTCCAGTCAGTCAGTGGCAGGGTTTTGTGGGGATCTCCAGTCAGTCAGGCAGGTTCTGTGGGGATCTCCAGTCAGTCACTGGTTTTGTGGGATCTCGAGTCACAGTAAGTGGTTTTGTGGGATCTCCATTCAGTACAGATAGAGTGTCTTGTCGGCATCTCACATTCAGATCAGATGGTCACATGACCTTGTACCTCATCCATCATTGACAATGGTCACATGCACCCTGTACCTACCTCATGACAATGGTCACATCCACCCTGTACCTACGTCACTAGACAATGGTCACATCCACCCTGTACCTACGTCACTACAATGGTCACATCCACCCTGTACCTACGTCACTGACAATGGTCACATCCATCCTGTACCTACGTCACTGACAATGGTCACATCCACCCTGTACCTACGTCACTGACAATGGTCACATCCACCCTGTACCTACGTCACTGACAATGGTCACATCCACCCTGTACCTACGTCACTGACAATGGTCACATCCACCCTGTACCTACGTCACTGACAATGGTCACATCCACCCTGTACCTACGTCACTGACAATGGTCACATCCACCCTGTACCTACGTCACTGACAATGGTCACATCCACCCTGTACCTACGTCACTGACAATGGTCACATCCACCCTGTACCTACGTCACTGACAATGGTCACATCCACCCTGTACCTACGTCACTGACAATGGTCACATCCACCCTGTACCTACGTCACTGACAATGGTCACATCCACCCTGTACCTACGTCACTGACAATGGTCACATCCACCCTGTACCTACGTCACTGACAATGGTCACATCCACCCTGTACCTACGTCACTGACAATGGTCACATCCACCCTGTACCTACGTCACTGACAATGGTCACATCCATCCTGTACCTACGTCACTGACAATGGTCACATCCACCCTGTACCTACGTCACTGACAATGGTCACATCCACCCTGTACCTACGTCACTGACAATGGTCACATCCATCCTGTACCTACGTCACTGACAATGGTCACATCCACCCTGTACCTACGTCACTGACAATGGTCACATCCACCCTGTACCTACGTCACTGACAATGGTCACATCCACCCTGTACCTACGTCACTGACAATGGTCACATCCACCCTGTACCTACCTCATTGACAGCGGTGCTGTAGGGCGCCCCAATGAATATAGGCGGGTTGTCGTTGACGTCCACCAGGTTGACCCGTAGATTGTAGGTGGTGGTCTGAAGCAAATTTACAACTGCTGATAACCCCTCCACAGTCAGTATAGAATCTATCGATTATCCCTCCACCGTCAGTACAGAATCTATTGATGACCCATCTCCTGTGTGATGACTGTGTGATTACTGTGTGATGACCATGATTACTGTGATGACTGATGACTGTGTTATTATTGTGATGACAGTGATGACTGTTATTACTGTGAGGGCTATATGATGACTGTGTTGACTGTGATGACTGTAATGGCTGTGTAGTGACTGGATGATGACTGTGCGATTACTGTGACGACTGTGTGATGACTGTGTTATTACTGTGATTACTGTGTGATGACTGTGATGACTGTGTGACGACTGTGATGACTGTATGATGACTGTGTGATTATTTTTGTGACTGTGTGATTACTGTGATGACTTTATGATGACTGTGAGATTACTGTGATGACTGTATGGTGACTGAGATTACTGTGATTACAATGATGACTGTATGGTGACTGTGAGATTACTGTGATGACTGTGTGATGACTGTGTGATGACTGTGAGATGACTGTGAGATTACTGTGATTACAATGATGACTGTATGGTGACTGTGGGATTACTGTGATGACTGTGTGATGACCGTGTGATGACTGTGTGATGACTGTGTGATAACTGTGTGATGACTGTGTGATGACTGTGTGATAACCGAACTCACCACGGCTCCAGCTTGCACCGGGGTACAGCGCAGGACGAAGTTGAAGGAGTTCGTGTCGTCATCGGGCAGGGGAGACAAACCCTGTTGCACAGTCAAAACAAAGAGCCAAGACTAAGACAACTGCACGCCTTGTATTGCTTGTCCCTAGCACTGTGTCCTTAGATTTTTTAATTATTTTTAATTATTAATTTTTTTTAACAATTAACAGTTTACTGCAAACCAGGCAACGGTGGGGATCATGCCCCCCCCCCCCCCCCCCCCCTCCTCAGTTTACTGCTTAATCGCAAAATGGATCCTCACAATTCAACAGAGATCTGTGCTTCAAAGTGGCAGCCACATGATCGATTATAATTACCGTTTTCGCGACGATTACTTTTGTATTTTGCTTCCTTCACCGACGTGTAGGTTTTCCATGGGAACAGCCCCGAACGAAACTGAGGCTGCTCCACGGCCGTTCCGATAAAAGACAAGGTGAGCGAAGGAAGTAAATACAGAAGTTTTCTTTGCAAAAACGGTGATAACAATCGATCATCTGGCTACCACATTGAAAACGTAGAACACCGTGGTGTTGTGAGATCCAGTTTGCGACGAAGAGTGGGACGAATCTGCAGTAACACCATCAACCAAAAAGAGGGAGGGCTGCATGATCGCCATCTGAGCCGCAAAACCTGTGCCAGATCGACTGCTCCAAGAGTACATGGCTAACAGCCACGCGTGTCGACATTCAGACTACAGTAACATTTCTCTCTCAATACAGACGCCACTGAAAAGCACGACACTGCCCAACTCCGCCATGCTGTTCGGTGTGTGGTGCTGCAGTCACAAACATACACACCTGGACACAGTCGGTCTGGTCCTGCTGCACGTTGTGTATATGCTGTGTGGCAGCGAAACGAGGACACCGCCGCCATAGCTCCTCCCGACTGTCGACTAGATCGCCTCACGTCGCTCACACTTCCCACCTTTCTGGTGTGTAAACGGACTCACTAGATCGCCTCACGTCGCTCACACTTCCCACCTTTCTGATGTGTAAACGGGCTCACTAGATCACTTCATGTCGCTCATACTGTTACACATCTCTGGTGTGTAA
>JABMCL010002107.1:17500-30000 GCA_018857735.1 Alviniconcha marisindica | reverse complement strand
CTTTGATACTGAAACGACGATGATAGTTAATTAGTGAGTCCTTGTAGTTGTACCCAAAACCTTGAATAAACAATGGTGATACTGATAGGTGACGCCAGTGATTCTCTTCTTTCTCACCAAATGCACACCGTGAACCTGCACGCTAAGCCGCTGTCATATATATATGTATGCTTTTGTCTTCTGATTGTTCGTGCATATTCATTTTGAGTTTGAGTTTTCAGTGCATATGTAAAATGTGTGTGCGTGGGGGGGGGGGGGGGGGTGTACAGAAACCAGTGGGCAAAATCCAAAAGGTTTGTACGGCGTATGGCTACAAGCAGAAAAAGCCAGTAAAACGAAACGAGAAGCGTTTCACACCCTTTCAGACCAACTGACGAACAGGCCGGTTTTCCTTCTCAGCGAAAGGAGGCGACCCGCCCGTCACGCAACAGGGCTGCGATCAGTCAGCTGTGCAAATGGACCAAGAATGCCGGCCGGTAGCAGAGCAGTCGTACAACTGTCGAAAATAGAACCGCAGTGGTCAGACCAGTTGACCTGCAGGCCCGGCGTGGGCCATGGGCTGGGATTGGCGGGGTGGGGCCACCGGCCGACAAACTCGGGGTGTGGACAACGTCGCTTCGCATCGGCCAGCGGCTGCAGCCCGACGCTCCGTCCACCACGACACAGCCAGCACAGAGCGAGAGAAAAACACAACTCAGACATATAAATAGAAAAGTCTCAAAGATCTGGTTTTGGGTGTGCCTGTCAGGCCTACGAAGTCATCGTTCTGAACCACCATTTGCCGGCTGTGTCGGTTTGAGCTCAGTAAAGAGTTACTAGAGGCCACCAGGCAGTAACATCATCCAGTCTGTATACAATTGTATGCAACGTCGACTGGCAAATGTCAGCCGGTTTGGCCTAGCGGTAAGGCGTTAGGCTGGAAAGCCGAAGGACCTCGGTTCGATACCGCTTCGGCTCTCCTTTCCCTTCACAAAGCCTGGAGAGGAAGTGTAAAGTCACAAAGCCTGGAGAGGAAGAGTAAAGTCACAAAGCCTGGAGAGGAAGAGTAAAGTCACAAAGCCTGGAGAGGAAGTGTAAAATCACAAAGCCTGGAGAGGAAGAGTAACGTCAGAAACAATGGTGCGGCAACACTGATCTAGAGCAGTTATCCTGTGGCCTTGGGGACCAAGTAAGCTACGGTGTAACTATGGCAACATTGACAGAGCAGTCACCATCCTGTGACCTTGGGGAGTTACGGTGTAACTCTGGCAACGTTGACAGAGCAGTCACCATCCTGTGACCTTGGGGACCAACGGTGTAACTATGGCAAAGAACGTGACGATGTTCAGTTGGTCATTTTGCTAGTCTTCCCCTACCCCATCTACCTACCCCTGAACCCCCAAAAATGAACAAAAACAATCGTTACAACCTGGAACTAATTCAGATTCTTCTCTTTCCATACGTTTCAAGTAAGCACAACGACCTTTCCCGTCTAAACTGAAACTAGTGAAAGTGACGTCACGATTTGTTGACGTGTGAAAGCCGTCGGGCAGGTCACTCTTTCAGTCTGCCGCGGGTTTCCCAGAGACAAAAATGCTGTGCAAATATGTCCACCTTGGCCGATATGGCGCACTGGGCCAGCCCCTAAGGGGGCCGGTTGACCCGGGACAATAACCTGCAAACATGTCCGAGTGCCGTACTGGATTTTCACACATGGTCTGTGCAGGTGGCAAATGTTTGCCGAGCTGAATCATGTCGCATAGTCCGTTGTCCGCGTGTCTGTCTATCGCACCGAAATATGGTACGTAATAATTATGTTGTCGGCCATCTACCGTACCAAAATTTAAAAGACTACAGGCATGCGTGTTTGCCGCACCAAAATATGACTGTTAATATACGTGTTTTGTTTCTGTTTTTTATGGGGGGTGGTGGGTGGAGGGTCATCATTAATTTGGTTCGCCGGTCAGCGTTATCGATTCCCTTCCCTGTCCATTGACGTTGGTAAAGTGTGAACGGCTTTATCGATTCCCTTCCCTGTCCATTGACGTTGGTAAAGTGTGAACGGCGTTATCGATGCCCTTCCCTGTCCATTGACGTTGGTAAAGTGTGAACGGCGTTATCGATTCCCTTCCCTGTCCATTGACGTTGGTAAAGTGTGAACGGCGTTATCGATTCCCTTCCCTGTCCATTGACGTTGGTAAAGTGTGACCGGCGTTATCGATTCCCTTCCCTGTCCATTGACGTTGATCAAGTGTGAACGGCAAAACTGATCACACAGCAGTTTTAACCTGACCCATCTAAAACTACCCCCTTGTCAGTTAAGGGTGCGTTTTTCCGGGTATGTGTTTTTATTTCCCTCTTTTTGTGTGTGTTGCTGTTGGTGTTCCTGTGGAATGCCTCTAACCAACGGTTAAGAGCTGTGTGAAGTGGAAGCAGCAGGTGGGCGGATCATGGAGCGGTTGAAGCTGACAATGACGTCAGCTGACTAGCTCTCCCCCAATGACGTCAGCAGGGGTGTCGCTGTACTTTTCGTCTTGTGTGAAGGAGAGACGGGACTGAGGGACTAGCCCGTCTGACTAGTCTGCAGCATATTTTGGGCACGAAAGCGGTAGCAGTTGAATATATGTGCGTGTTCTTTCGTGCTTGGGTAAATGCGTATAGACATATGTTTGTGAGTGTTTTTGCATGCGTGTTTATCAATCTTTGGGGGAAGGGGGAAGTATACTGAATGTGTGTGTGTGTGTGTGTGTGTGTGTGTGTGTGTGTGTGTGTGTGTGTGTGTGTGTGTGAATGAACAGGGGATGGGGAGGCGCGCTTTATCCGTTGGTTGATGCCTGCCATCGGTACCAGAGATAGCTGAACTAAAATTCTTTATTTACATTTAACAGATAAACATACACGTGTTTTTTTTTACCCAGCCCTCACCCAAACCACAGAAAGAGAGTGCTGCTGTTTCTTTTTCTATCCAATACGTTACTTTAGCCATGTACTCGGAGTTTTGTTCTGATCCAGACCAGACGTTGTCCCACATTGTTTTACGCCAGACGTTGTCCCACACTGTTTCACAAGAGACTTTGTCCCACACTGTTTCACACCAGACTTTGTCCCACACTGTTTTACACCAGACTTTGTCCCACACTGTGTCAGACGCTGCCTCAACGTGCTTTCTTCTTGCGTCACGTTGCTACATTTGCTGATTTAGTTTTCTGTGCCTGCACTCGTAATTAGGTATTCCACCCACTGTACCGCTGTAAACAGGTTGGCACTCGGGTGTGGCGGATTGTGGCCACAGTCGATAGACTGCAAGGAGTGGTCCGCTGGCCTACACATGAATGTGTGCAAGTGGCCAGCGGCAAGGCGTGGTCAGCTGCTAGCATTTGGTCAGCACTGTGGCGGTTTCGAGCTAAACCAGGCGCCCTTCAGCTGGCTCATGAATGTCAACCAGCTCATCGGGTTGACTTGTTTTTTCTCCACTTGCAGTTCTCTCAGTTTGCACATATATTTTGTCTACGGACCTGTCCGTGAATAAACTGCAATGATCCCCCCCCCCCCCCCCCCCCCCCGACTTTCCCCCTTCTTTTTCGCTTTTTGTTAATGTTAGAGGTCTAGTCAAGATTGGGCAGGGTGTGGGCGTAGGGCGTGTGTGTGTGTGTTTAATGACCTTTCGTTGTGTACAAAATATGATCTGTTTGAGTTTGACTTAATCAGATAACATCAAGTATAAAAAATGAAACACACTTGCTAAGGGGACAAACGTGACTCTGACCACTGCATGGTGAATTCATACCTGTACGAGCATGTTGGATACGCAGCGCATATCACTTACAATCACAATGTGTAAATCTAGTCAATGGTTCAAACACTTTCATCCCAAAGCAGCCAGCTCAGTCTTGCCAGTGTCGGTGTCAAAAGCGAAGAGAAGCACGGTGAACAGTGAACAGTGAACAGTGCGCCCGTTCATGAGTACATGCCACGAACGCTTCCCGATAACTGAGAGTTAATTGCTACACCGGACGCCTAAACGTTTGATTTCCTCCACAGGAACAAAATGAGTAACTAGGAAAACCAGAGGAAGCCAGGAGACGGAGTCACGCACTCACCTGCAGGAGCCGAGACTGTCACCGGTCACTGTCAGCTGCTGCAAGGTACACAGATCCAGACACTCAGTAACAGGAGACCGTGGAAGACACACCCGACTCACACCCGGTTCACACAGGTGCTGCAGACTGAAAGAGAAGAAAAACCGGTGCGCTGACCACCACGTCTGCCCTTTGACCAGTCCGCTCCTACCCGTCACGGAGTTTTATGTCCGGTGCCGGCACGCTTGGCTGAACGCCGGGTCTTGTACAGTTGCGTACAGAGCGCAGACAGCGGGTGACGAGCGGCTACCCGGGCCGGCCTGTTGGTGAAGTGCCCCAACGAGCCAGACCCACCCGGCCACCGGTCCCGTCCACACCACGGCCGCCGTCTGCCGAGTTCCCGTAAAATGTTTGCTTCAAAAGGTAGCTGCAGTTTGGCTTAAAGGTAATGATAGTAAACGTGGTCTCCTTCTTCGCTCAACTTTTCCAGGTTCTTGAGTTCCTAATGAGAGAGCCAGTACTGTTTGTGTCTAGGTTATAGCCACGACGGGAATAATAAGAGAGCCAGTGCTGTTTGTGTCTAGGTTAGAGCCACGACGGGAATAATAAGAGAGCCAGTGCTGTTTGTGTCTAGGTTAGAGCCACGACGGGAATAATAAGGCTCGACAGACTGCAAAGGAGCAGTCGTCGTCTTCATCGTCATAATTGTTCATCATCACCATCAGCATCATCAGCAGCAGCAGCAGCAGCAGCATAGCCTGTGGTTTGTGCAGTGTCTGGCGCTGCCCGGTGTCCCTATGTCAACTAAACTCAAACCGCAAGATCGTTTGTCTCATGCGAGGATTGAAACAACCTCAATAAAGTGATACAAAGAGAAAAACAGAATGACTGCATTCATTAGCAAGACTGTAGGCTCCATGCAAAAGCAGGCCTGGGACTGTCCGCAGAAACTCACTCTCTATTGTCCATGATAAAGCGCACACCCTTAAATCTCACTCTCTATTGTCCATGATAAAGCACACACCCTTAATACCTCTGTATGAAAAATCTCACTCTCTATTGTCCATGATAAAGCACACACCCTTAATACCTCTGTATGAAAAATCTCACTCTCTATTGTCCATGATAAAGCACACACCCTTAATACCTCTGTATGAAAAATCTCACTCTCTATTGTCCATGATAAAGCACACACCCTTAATACCTCTGTATGAAAAATCTCACTCTCTATTGTCCATGATAAAGCACACACCCTTAATACCTCTGTATGAAAAATCTCACACTCTATTGTCCATGATAAAACTCATCCCTTTAATACCTCTGTATGCAGAAACTCACTCTATTGTCCATCATAAAACATCACCTTAATACCTCTGTGTGCAAAAACTCACTCTATTGCCCATGATAAAACATCTCCTTAATACTTCTGTGTGCAAAAACTCACTCTATTGTCCATAATAAAACACATCCCCTTAATACCTCTGTGTGCAAAACTCAGTCTATTGTCCATAATAAAACACATCCCCTTAATACCTCTGTGTGCAAAACTCAGTCTCTATCGTCCATGGTAAAACACATCCCCATAATACCTCTGTCTGCAAAACTCACTCTATCGTCCATGGTTAAACACATCCCCTTAATACCTCTGTGTGCAAAACTCACTCTCAATCGTCCATGATAAAACACATCCCATTAACCTCCGCTTCCAACGTCTGCCGGCGGGGTGGCGACTCAAAGTGCCGCTGGCAAGCAAAAAAACGGTTTACAAGAGAAATCTGTTATTCCTACTGCTGTTGTAATTTTAAATGCAATCATTTTATTTGTTACCGAAGGTGCTGAGTTGTATCGTGCTTGTGTACCGATGTGTGCGTGCGTGCGTATGTATTTGTGCGTGCTTGTGTGTATGTGTCCGTCCCTGCGCGTGCGCTCGCGCGCGCGCGTGTGTGTGTGTGTGTGTGTGTGTGTGTGTGTGTGTGTGTGTGTGTGTGCTTGCGCTCATGTGTGTGTGTGTGCGTGCGCGCATGTGTGTGTGTGTGTGTGTGTGTGTGTGTGTGTGTGTGTGTATGTGTGCGTGTGTGTGTGTGTGTGTGTGTGTGTGTGTGTGTGTGTGTGTGAAAATATGTTTACAAAAAATGTGTTATTCCTGCTGTCAGTGTTATTTCAGTTCTAAATGCAGGAGTGAATCGCTGTTTGCAACTTGATGGAGATGGCAAGAGGTCTACACGATGGCAAGAGGTCTACAAGATGGCAAGAGGTCTACACGATGGCAAGAGGTCTACAAGATGGCAAGAGGTCTACAAGATGGCAAGATGTCTACAAAGTGTGCATCATCATCAGTAACTCTGACTGGCAGATGTGTTAAAGAAAATAATAAATTGTATGTGCATAATAAAGATTTAATTGATTTGATTTGTTAAGAAATTTGTGTGTGTGTGTCGTGTTTCTCTGCGTGTCTCTCTCCCTGCCGTGTCTCTCTGCGTGTCTCTCTCCCTGCCGTGTCTCTGTGAGTGTCGCTCTCCCTGCCATGTCTCTCTGCGTGTCTCTCTCCCTGCCGTGCCTCTCTCCTTGCCGTGTCTCACAACCCCCGTTCCTTATCGTGTCTCTCCTTGCTGTGTCTCACAGCCCCGCTTCTTGCCTTGTCTCTCCTTGCTGTGTCTCACAGCCCCGCTCCTTGCCTTGTCTCTCCTTGTCGTGTCTCTCTCCTTGCTGTGTCTCACAGCCCCGCTCCTTGCCTTGTCTCTCCTTGTCGTGTCTCTCTCCTTGCTGTGTCTCACAGCCCCGCTCCTTGCCTTGTCTCTCCTTGTCGTGTCCCTCTACTTGCCGTGTCTCACGGCCCCGCTCTTTGCCTTGTCTCTCCTTGTCGTGTCTCTCTCCTTGCCGAGTCTCACAGACCCGCTCCTTGCTGTGTCTCTCATTGCCGTGTCTCACAGCCCGGCTCCTTGCCTTGTCTCTCCTCTGTCTCTCTCATTGCCGTGTCTCACAGACCCGCTCCTTGCTGTGTCTCTCATTGCCGTGTCTCACAGCCCGGCTCCTTGCCTTGTCTCTCCTCTGTCTCTCTCCTTGCCGTGTCTCACAGCCCGGCTCCTTGCTGTGTCTCTCCTTGCCGTGTCTCACAGCCCGGCTCCTTGCTGTGTGTCTGCCAGGCGAGTTCAGTGGCCCTCCATGCCTGACTGGGCCAGAGGAGCCCGGTGACAAGCCGGCGTTACGTGACGGCTCCGTACTGAACCGGTTCCGCTCGGGGCCACCGCAGTGCTGACCACCCCGCTACACCCGTGTAGCAATGGGAGTGTGCTAGCTGACGTTTACTTGGGTCACTCAGCCGCGGTCAATACCTGTGTGTGTGTGTGCAGCCCTTTCGTAAATACACTGCTCTCGGCAACTTTCCTCACATACACATTGACAGTCCAACAGCGACCACAGGTCTGTCCGTTCCTGTCGTAAATCTATGAGCTTCCCGCTTCCGTTTGTGCACAGATTGATGACGACAGATATCTGACTTATCCCCCCCCCCCCCCCCCCCCCTGTTTTTTCTCTTTCTTTCTTTTTTGTTTTAGTTGTGACGTCAACGATTGAGGCAGAGGCGAGAGGGCGGTATGTAAGTAGACGCTGCCTGGACGGCAGTGCACATTTTGTCCGTGTCACAAAGCGGGCGGTGGGGACAAGGCAGGAGGCAGCGAAACTCCTTACCAACACAGGCAGGAATCGGAGTCTGGGTGGTTGTTTTGGTTTGGTGTGTGTGTGTGTGTGTGTGTGTGTGTGTGTGTGTGTGTGTGTGTGTGTGTGTGTGTGTGAGTGTTGTGGTGTGAGTGTGTGTGGTGTGTGTGTGTGTGGTGTGTGTGTGTGTGTGTGAGTGTGTGTGTGTGTGTGTGTGTGTGTGTGTGTGTGTGTGTGTGTGTGGTGTGTGTGTGTGTGTGTGATGTGTTGTGTGTGTGTGTGTGTGTGTGTGTGTGTGTGTGTGTTGTGTTGTGTGTGTGTGTGTGTTGTGTGTGTTTCGGTTGTGTGTGTGTGTGTGTTTCGGTTGTGTGTGTGTTTCGGTTGTGTGTGTGGGGGGGAGGGGGGTAATCGCACTGTTTTGTTTGTTTTCTGGCAACCACCTTTTTCGGGTTATATTCAACACTGATCCCGTCATCGTTGTTATCGTCAGCATAATCCCCGACACATTCTTTTTCATCAGCAACTATCAGTATCCACGCCGTTATCAGCAACACACAATTATTTAGTTTTCCTTCAGCATCAACAGCGGTACCATCAGCATCAACAGCGGTCCCATCAGCATCAACAGCGGTCCCATCAGCGGTCCCATCAGCATCAACAGCGGTCCCATCAGCGGTCCCGTCAGCATCAACAGCGGTCCCATCAGCGGTCCCATCAGCGATCCCATCAGCGATCCCATCAGCATCAACAGCGGTCTCATCAGCGGTCCCATCAGCATCAACAGCGGTCCCATCAGCGGTCCCATCAGCGATCCCATCAGCATCAACAGCGGTCCCATCAGCATCAACAGCGGTCCCATCAGCGGTCCCATCAGCATCAACAGCGGTCCCGTCCCATCAGCATCAACAATGGTCCCATCAGCGGTCCCATCAGCATCAACAGCGGTCCCGTCCCATCAGCATCAACAGTGGTCCCATCAGCGGTCCCATCAGCATCAACAGCGGTCCCATCAGCATCAACAGGGTCCCATCAGCGTCCCATCAGCATCAACAGCGGTCCCATCAGCATCAACAGCGGTCCCATCAGCATCAACAGCGGTCCCGTCCCATCAGCATCAACAGCGGTCCCATCAGCACCAACAGCGGTCCCAGCAACATGCCGCACCCGCTGGTGCTGGTCTCGGCTTGTACATTCGCTCCCGGCTTGTACCCTCGGCTTGTACCCTCAGCCTGCACCCTCGCTCCCGGCTTGTACCCTCGGCTTGTACCCTCGGCCTGTACCCTCGGTCTGCACCCTCGCTCCAGGTTTGTACCCTCGGCTTGTACCCTCGGCTTGTACCCTCGGTCTGCACCCTCGCTCCCGGTTTGTACCCCCGGCTTGTACCCTCGATCTCGGCTTCCAAGGTCGCCATTTCTGCAACACTATGCTTCAAATTCTGAGGCATCACTGGAGTAAGGAGTTCACGAAACGAAGACTGCAATGTTCATCGCCTCAACTTCACTGCAAACTGACCGATGGCCAGACGGGTGGGTGGGGATTGTAGGCTAGTTGAACACCGAGTGTCTCCGGGGAACTGTTTCAGGGGACGAAGATCCCAGAAGGACGGGGTTAGTTAGTAACTGCATTTTCACGTCTTTCAACAGCTCGGGGTGTCATCAGGACGATCAAACTCCGTCCAAAGCAAGTATTTCAATACTTTTCTCATAGAAAATTATGTTTCTATAAACCTAGTGAAATCCACAAAACCAATCACTATACAAACATAAAACAAAACATACATATAATATACGAACATCAAACATAAATTTACAAAGTCAGTCAGTCGAGTAATTCAAGTTTTTTTTTAATACAATTCCATTCAAAGGAAAACGTGGGTACCACACATGAATAGCAAAGAAAGAAAGAAACAAATCAGTATTAGACAACCCTTGTTGAAAATGCATATTAAGCTGGGACATGCTGGTGTCGTAGACCATTCCGTCTGGGGGGGGGGGGAGGAGGAAACTGAATAGAGTAATGGACAGAACTAATAAAAACAAAAATTATACAAATGCATAATCCGTATGGCAGCAAGCTGCACATACCATACCACCTACTATCATTTCCTAGCTGCTCAAAAAGAACACTACAAACAAAGCCTGACTCTTCACGAAAAATTCAATCTGTGTGAGGGGAAAAGTTAGGAGAACAGATCATTAGCAGAAAAAAATGACAAGACAGAAAGAGCAAGAGAACTAGGCAGAAGACTAACAGAGGAGATGGGGAAGGGGAATCAAATGACAGCCTGACAGCAGGTCACCAGCAGACATCCCCCGGCCTCTCTGGAGGGGGGTGGGGAGGGGGGGGGGGGGGGGGGGGGGGAGAGGGGGGGGGGGGGGGGAGGGGGGAGGGTAGAACTGTACCTAACGCTACACTGTTCAATGCGTGAAGTGCTGTCATAATCTATTATTAGCATGATGTATTTGTTCATAATAAAGGTGTATGTCAATGTTAGTTTAGCTTTCTAGCCACCAGGGGCAGAAAGCTCAATAAAAACCCTGTCCAAACTTCGTCACCACCTCAGTGGTTCTGCACACAGAAGGCTAGCGGTGAGATCCATTGTAATGTTTCAGTACGTGTGTGTGGGGGGGGGGGGGGGGGGGGGACAGGGGGGGGCGGGGGTGTCACAATCAGACAATATCTTTAAACCACACAATTTGAAGAGAGAGGAGAGCCGGCGAGGAGTCGAACCGCAGTCCGCCTGTTTACTGGCCTAGTGACTTACCGCCGGGGCAGACCTGCTCACAAGGGGGGGGGGGGGGGGGGGGGGGTGGGGGGGGGTATCTGCGAGTGAGTTTACAGCAGTAGCCTACCCAGCAGTAGCAACAGCAGCAGCTCAGTTGTAGCATTGTGTGTTTTTGTTGTTCGCTTTTAGACAGCGCTATTCTCCGCTCTCCAACAGACTCACAGCGCCTGTATAGCCAGTGTAACATTTAATAATAATGATATGCTACCGGCAGTAGTATTATCGGCCTACTAGCGGATAGGTAGATAATTGATCTTTAACGCCCAGTCAACCATGACGACTATTATTAGGGCGATTTATAACAGCAGAAGAAGTAATGTAGTGGCAGAGGCAGTGGTAAAAATATAGCGGCAGTAGTAAATAAATCATTGTTTTAACGCCTAGCCAACCGTGATCGTAATATCAGCAGTAGCAGACTACATGTACGTATTAGTAGTGGTAATTAACCCCTTCACTGCCCCGGCATGTAAACCTTCCAGGCTGAAAGATGCACCGACGCACCTGCAAACAGTATATTTCCGGGTCCTATAACACGCCTATTGTCAATGCTATGTGTTTTGGTGAAAATCCTTTCACATGCCAGGGCCAAAAAGAAGACAAAAAGGCTTAAGGATTTCAAATTTCGCTTTCGTTATCAAATGGCATCCTGGCAGTGAAGGGGTTAATGAAGCAGACGTAGGCTTAGGTTCGGTGTTCTGGTGGCCTTGTATTTGTGTCCCTAGCTTAGCAGTATTGCCATCAAAGCACGACAGGTTACAGAAAACAATGCACATTCTCATTGCAAGCACTTTAATCAAGCGACAAACAAACCGACAATACATTAACAAACGACAAGATGAAAGAAATCTGACGACTTGGGTTTGCGGTTGGTGCAGGAGTCAGTTGTTGAATGTTCACACGTGGCTGACGCGTATGTCCTCCCCCCCCCCCCCCCCCCCCCACACCCTCTTCCTCTCCATTGATAGTGTGTGTGTGTGTGTGTGTGTGTGTGTGTGTGTGTGTGTGTGTGTGTGTGTGTGTGTGTGTGTGTGTGTGTGTGTGTGTGTCTGTGTGTGTGTGTGTGTGTGTGTTGTTGTGTTGTGTGTGTGTGTGTGTCTGTGTGTGTGTCTGTGTGTATGTGTGTATGTGTGTGTGTGTGTGTGTGTGTGTGTGTGTGTGTGTGTGTGTGTGTGTGTGTGTGTGTGTGTGTGTGTGTGTGCTTCTGAAGAGAGAGAGAGAGTTCTTCTTCTTCTTCTTTAACATAAGTGATATTAGACACTAGATATTATGATATTATTTTGATCTTACAGTTATCAAGATAATTCGGTGTGTGTGTGTGTGTGTGTGTGTGTGTGTGTGTGTGTGTGTGTGTGTGTGTGTGTGTGTGTGTGTGTGTGTGTGTGTGTGTGTGTGTGTGTGTGTGTGTGTGTTTCGGGAGGGGGGGTGTTTACCTATCTACAGGTACCTACCTAGAACTTTTTATTGTATATCAATTATTTCAGTCTTACGCACTTCGTGCTGGCCTTACTCACCATCACACCGCAGCACACCTGAGTGCGAGTGAGAAACGCTTAGATCAGCAGCCTGGTACACCACTCAACCTGGTACACCGCTCAACCTGGTACACCACTCAACCTGGTACACCACTCAACCTGGTACACCAATCAATCTGGTACACCAGTCAACCGGCTACACCATTCAACCTGATACACCAGTCAACCTGATACACCAGTCAACCGGCTACACAAGTCAACCGGCTACACAAGTCACCCTTGTATACCAGTCAGCTGGCTACACCAGTCAGTCTTCTGTGCTGGTCTTCGTGTGCAGCACATTCAGCAACACTGTAACAGCGCATTCATTTACAGCACATTCACAACACTGTAACAGTGCATTCATTTACAGCACATTCACAACACTGTTACAGTGCATTCATTTACAGCACATTCACAACACTGTTACAGCACATTCAGCAACACATTCATTTACAGCACATTCAGCAACACATTCATTTACACAGCAAC
>JABMCL010002107.1:0-12500 GCA_018857735.1 Alviniconcha marisindica | reverse complement strand
CAGGTGTGGCGGTCTGTCCATCACCACTGTGTCCAGGTGTGGCGGTCTGTCCATCACCACTGTGTCCAGGTGTGGCGGTCTGCCCTTGCTGTCCAAGGACACAGTAGGGGCAGACAAAGGGAGACAACGGGCACGACTGACGTCACACGTGTAACAAGGGACACAACAGCAGGGACTGGGAAGAAAGGCGTGGCGTATGACCAGACTCTTTTGCGAATTCGAGTTCTTGTTCCTACACAGTACTAAAGGTTCTTGTCGAAGTGTTTCTTTCTGTACTCCCTGTGGTGTAGGACAGAACGATAACCTGCGATTGTATTACGACTGAATATCCTAGCTGCATGCCTGAATGGTTAGTGGAATGCAACTGTACTGTACCAGTGCAACACGGATATGGAAGCTGGGCGATTCTCAGCTGGAGAGTGTTTGCCCCTGAATAAGGTATGAGAGAGAGAGAGAGAGAGAGAGAGAGAGAGAGAGAGAGAGAGAGAGAGAGAGAGAGAGAGAAGACAGACAGACAGACAGACAGACAGACTGAGAGACAGAGACAGAGACATACAGAAACAGAGAGAGAGAGTGACATAGACAGAGACCTAGACAGACAGGAGGGGGTGGTGGAGAATTCGAAAACTTTATTTTACTTTAGGTTCAGTCAAAACCTAACAAGTAGTCCTTGCTGAGCTACTTATACATTAAAAAAAAATGCAAGGCCTCATACATTATATGAAACGCGAACGAATGAGTGAAAATGTATGCATGAAGCATAAACTTCAGGAGAGAGGCCAGTAAACAAATAATTCGCGGGGCAGTGAGTACAAATCCAGGGAGATGGAGATTGGCTGAACTTTAATATTCAAGGAGGGAGGGTGGGGGAGATGATTGAAGACAGCTCTGAGAACGGAGACTGCTTTGAGTTGTTGTGACTGAAAGTCGATAGCAACGGCCGCAGGAAGCACCCCCACCAACAACCAACCGCCAGCACACCACGACGTCAACATCACATACACGCTAGATTCATTCCCCCATCTTTACTGTGAACATGGCGTATCCAGGGGAAATCACGACTGAAACTGGCCAGTCAGCGGTTCGTGGACTGAGACTCGAGGACATTTTCCGCAACAGCAGATGGAGGGGGCGAGGGGGAGCACTGCCCAGGCGCGCACTTGGCTGGTCAAGGCACAGCTCCTTCGGCGCATTCCGGTGCCCGACGGCGCGGATCCGTGAGTCAGCGCCCTCTGCCGGGAACAATGGAGGGAGGTTTCAAGCCGCGCAGCGACACAAAAGTGGCAGTTTGATGTCCTGTTGTGGCCGGCTCGGCTCGGCTCGGGGCCAGTGAAAGTGAGTGTAGGTCTTACACAGTGACCGAGCCGGCAGACAACTCATTTCACATGGCAGTGAGTACAACTCCCTCCAAGGTGGACAATGTCTTTCCGCCCTCTCCCGAACGTGTACCCTCCCCAAAGGTGACCGGTGTGACGGACGTGTACGTGTGTATGCACCGACGCTTGCAGCATGAGCTTTACTTGTAGATACCGCCACGTTAGTCGACTTTGTCCCTAATATGTCAATTGACATCTGAGGACATTAAGCATCACTTCATCATCATTAGTCGACTTTTTGGTCCATCACCTGGCTTCTGCTGCAAGTGGGTTTTTTTACAGGCAGATAACTGTCATCTCTCTCTACCTCTCTTTCTGTTCTTCCACCCTCTCTGTCCTCCTTCCACCCTCCCTGTCCTCCTTCCACCCTCTCTGTCCTCCTTCCACCCTCCCTGACCTCCTTCCACCCTCCCTGTCCTCCTTCCACCCTCTCTGTCCTCCTTCCACCCTTTCTGTCCTTCCACACTCTCTATCCTTCCACACTCTCTGTCCTCCTTCCACACTCTCTGTCCTCCTTCCACACTCTGCCCTTCCACACTCTCTGCCCTTCCACGCTCTCTGTCCTCCTTCCACCCTCTCTGTCCTCCTTCCACCCTCTCTGTCCTCCTTCCACACTCTCTGTCCTCCTTCCACACTCTCTGTCCTCCTCCACACTCTCTGTCCTCCTTCCACACTCTCTGTCCTCCTTCCACACTCTCTGTCCTCCTTCCACACTCTCTGCCCTTCCACACTCTCTGTCCTCCTTCCACACTCTCTGTCCTCCTTCCACCCTCTCTGTCCTCCTTCCACACTCTCTGTCCTCCTTCCACACTCTCTGTCCTCCTTCCACACTCTCTGCCCTTCCACACTCTCTGTCCTCCTTCCACACTCTCTGCCCTTCCACCCTCTCTGTCCTCCTTCCACACTCTCTGTCCTCCTTCCACACTCTCTGCCCTTCCACACTCTCTGTCCTCCTTCCCCACTCTCTATCCTTCCACACTCTCTGTCCTCCTTCCACCCTCTCTGTCCTTCCACACTCTCTGTCCTCCTTCCACACTCTCTGCCCTTCCACACTCTCTCGCGCGCAGGACAGAAACAGAGGGACCAAAAGCCTGCTTGCACATTTGGGATTGCCGGTATCCACGTATTCACACACACGCGCGGGCGCACGCACGCATGCACGCACGCACGCACGCACGCACGCACGCACGCACGCACGCACGCACGACACACACACACACACACACACACACACACACACACACACACACACACACACACACACACAACTGGTGTTGTATGATAGCGATAGTTGGGGCTGATGATAGCCACAGTTGGACTGTATGATAGCCATAGTTGGGGCTGTATGATAGCCATAGTTGGGGCGGTATGATAGCCATAGCTGGGGTGCATGATAGCCATAGTTGGGGCTGTATGATAGCCATAGTTGGGGTTGTATGATAGCCATAGTTGGGGTGTATGATAGCCATAGTTGGGGCTGTATGATAGCCATAGTTGGGGTGCATGATAGCTATAGTTGGGGCTGTATGATAGCCATAGTTGGGGCTGTATGATAGCCATAGTTGGGCTGTATGATAGCCGTAGTTGGGGCTGTATGATAGCCATAGTTGGGGCTGTATGATAGCCATAGTTGGGGCTGTATCATAGCCATAGTTGAGCTGTATGATAGCCACAGTTGGACTGTATGATAGCAATGGTTGGGGTTCTATGACAGCCACAGTTGGGGCTGTATGATAGCCACAGTTTGGCTGCATGATAGCCACAGTTGGACTGTATGAAAGCAATGATTGGGGTTCTATGATAGCCATAGTTGGGGTTGTATGATAGCCACAGCTGGGCTGTGTGATAACTACGGTTAGGGTTCTATAATAGCTGTAGTCGGGGCTGTATGATGACGCCATGTGCCGATCTCACGTTTTTTCGGCGAAGATAAAAAAGAAGTGCCTAGAGTTTGCCGGCCAGCCGACACTGAGCTGTAATGCGGAGAGTGGACGATCGGTTGCCGGGGCCAGAGACACTAACTACAGTGCTGTACGATCTCTGCCCGGGGCCCACATTGACCCGGCTGACAATGCCTCACCTCTGTAACAGCCTCTTACCGGCAGCGACAGCGCCAGTACCCCGTCCTCCCCCCCCCCCCCCCCCCCCCCCCACACGCACACCCGACTGGCTGCTGTACCCCAAGGCCAGTGCCACAATGAAGGTACGGCACCGTGACTGGAGAGCTCGCCCCCCGCAGGGACTAGCTCGTTAGAGGTGCGAAACTAGGGGCCGGGTGGGGGACGGGGTGGGGGGGGGGGATGGTGGGGGGAGTGGGACGGGGGGTCGGTCCGTGAGCTCTTTTTTCTTCCGGCAATCAGGACTACCGGCCGCTCCACGTCTTAACGGCCTGGCTGGACGTCCCACAGCGAAACGTCCGTCACCCTGCTCTCGACAACTCCCGCCCCGGCAACTCCTACAACAACAAACACCCGAGACCACTTTGGATCCTCTTGCTTCTCTCTCCCCGCCCCCCAACCCCCAACTACCACCACGCAAAGAACGACATTTCACCCCCCCCCCCCCCCCCCCCCCCCCCCCCCCGCGAAGACCTAGAACAGCGCCACACATTCCACCTCACACCCTTTTCCATTGGCCCCCCCCCCCCCCCATCCCCTCCACACTTCACCATCCCCCCCCCCCCCCTCCCCTTTCTCCATCCCCTCGACTACCACGAACAAACCCGACAAATCACTCTTCTCTCCCCCCCTCCCTTCCCAACCACGAACAAACCCAACAAATCAAACGCCGATCCAACCCCGTTCCCACGCAGCAGGTGTTGGTTGGATTTTGCGTAATGCAGTAACTGCTGTTGTACTGCACCCCCCCCCCCCCCACCTCATGTATGTTCCTGGCCTCCAGTGCAACAAGCTAAGAATCTGTCAGAAAAGAAAATATTTTAGTCTGCATGCAGTCAGTTATGTCAACAAGGCCTGCATGTCAGAATCTGCAGCATGCAGTCATTTGTGTGAACAAGGCCTGTCTAGGTACAAGGCCTATCTAGGTACAAGGCCTGTCTAGGTACAAGGCCTGTCTAGGTACAAGGCCTATCTAGGTACAAGGCCTGTCTAGGTACAAGGCCTGTCTAGGCACAGGAGGCCTGTCTAGGCACAGGGCCAGGGCCTGTCTAGGCACATGGCCAGGGCCTGTCTAGGTACATGGCCAGGCCTGTCTAGGTACAAGGCCTGTCTAGGTACAAGGCCAGTCTAGGTACAAGGCCTGTCTAGGTACAAGGCCAGTCTAGGTACAAGGCCAGTCTAGGTACAAGGCCTGTCTAGGTTTCTAGTGTCGACTGGACGGGGAGTTGTGGGACGTTCACAAAAACCATCAGGTTTATTAGGGACGGAGAGATCAGGACGGCCACCTCGACTTTCGCACAGCTCCTGAGCTCTCAAATGGACAGGGAGTGAACACAGTTCACCGTCAATCCCGCCGCGTCCTCTCTCCTCACGCGCTAATCAGAAGACTTGTCACGCCCTCTGGCGACCATCAATGACCCTACACCGGGGAGGCAATGCGATGGACGCCTCAAAAGCTGCTTGGCCATTGTGGCCATTCTCTGGCCTTTGACTCAATGGAGGAGAGAGGCCCTCGGGGCCAGCCGAGCGTTTACGGCTGGCATTCCTTCAACAAGCGTGGAACGCCGGCATTCCCTTCAAACGGCCAGCAGGGCGGCATTTTCCACCTTCTTTCTGCCTTTATGTTTGCTATTCATCTTTAGAAAGAGTCGAGGTTCCGTTTTACTGGGGGGCCGCTGAGTGTGAATTTCACGACCTGACCATCGTCACTGACTTCCCAACGCCGCCTTCTTCCCCCTGCACTGGGCCAAGCTCATTTTCAGTTTTTTCACCAAAATGTTCAAGTGTTAAATCCAGTCAGGATGACAGCGTGCCCTGAAGGCATACATCAGAAGTGGAGGCCGAGAACTTGAGCAGATTGCAGTTAATTACTTCTGTTCGTTAGACATCTTTAAAACCCAGTTGTCTCCGGAGAGGTGCTGGCGTGGACTGACAACCCAGGTTGTGTGTGTGTGTGTGTGTGTGTGTGTGTGTGTGTGTGTGTGTGTGTGTGTGTGTGTGTGTGTGCGTGTGCGTGCCAGAGTGTATGTGTGTGTCTGTGTGTGCACGCGCGCGCGCGCGCGTGTGTGTGTGTCTGTGTGTTGTGTGCGCGTGTGTGTGTGGTGTGCGTGTGTCAGTGTGCGTGTGTGTTACCTTGTGTGTATGTGTGTGTGTGCGCGCGCGCGTGTGTGTGTGTGTGTGTGCGTGTGTGTGCCGGTGGTGTGTGTGTGTGTTGCGGGGGGGGGGGGGGGTCTCTACCTAACGCTACACTGCCATCACCAGTATGACTCCTGCATTGAGATGGGCAGTGACGAGAGCCATTTACTGTTTCATTTATTTTGGAGGAACAAAATCATAGCACGGTGTCCACAAACCACAACGTTTGAAAAAACAAACAAAAAAACACACCAGTAGAGCCGAATCGAGAACTCGAACCCAAGTCGTCCGCTTACAAGTCTCAACGGCGCCCTTACCGCTGGGCCAAATCTTGCCGTTGACGGTTGTGACAAAGACTCCCAGAGGGAAACATCGGCTAGAGAGAAACAGTGCCGTTGAAGGAAAGAGAGTAACTCCCCTAACACGACACGCGAGGCTGTGTAAGCCATGGACCTATATACCTATATATATATCTATGGTGTAAGCCCCATACGACGACAGCAGAGGGCATGGGCTTACTTAGGAAATGTTCACGTAACTGGATGAAAGTACAGGTAATGCGAGAGGACTGTTCTTGGCTCAATAACATAACAAAGAAAGAGAGAAGAGGGGGCGGAAGGGGAGTGAACTTTATCAAACTATGACTGCACAATACGTGCTTATGTCAGACACTGGGTTTCCTCCCTTTGACCACCACTGCCATTTAGCCTGTGCGACTGGACACACACTACACCGCCTTGGGTGCCTGCTCACTAAAGGCAGAGATCTGCGAGATTTGCTATAATGGGAACTAACTCCTGCACGACTCACATCATTATTGCCTCTTATACAGTCCCTTCCTTTTTGTCCGACCCCGCTTGACGCTGGGTGGACTTGTTCCCAACACATGGCTCGTACCGCTCGCGTGCGTGTGTGTGTGTGTATGTGTGTGTGTGTGTGTGTGCGTGTGTGTGTGTGTGTGTGTGTGTGTGTGTGTGTGTGTTACTGTTTGACAACGTGGTTGATAAGGGGTGTATTTCTCAGCCTTGCTTACTGCAGGCGTACACTGTGGCCAGAAAAAGCCTGACTTGAAGAACAAAACATGTACTTTCCATGAGTGTGTCTTTCGAAAATCTGCCTTTAGGGGAAATGCAGTTTTGAGTTTGTGAACACTTCAACACTGAGTCCGCTGAAGTGTTGCTGAATATCCTGCGGAGATGTTCTCCGCTGTTAGAGCCACGCGCTGTTCCGGAAGTCGGTAAGGCCAATGTAGCGCACTTGCTTAGTGACTGAATGATGCTACTGATTCCTGTTTCGGTAACTTAGTGTTCAGATGGGAGACTATATCTGTGTTATTTGTTTTCCGTCGAGACTGGGGAGACCCAGTGGTGTTTTATGACTGAGTGAGGAATGAGGGATTGTTGCAGCTTGGCACAGGTACACGCCGAGTTCCTGATGCTGCGGGTATCAACCTTTTGTCTCAATCGGAACAGTCTTGCTGACCAAGATGCTCTTTCATTCTTCTTCTTCTTCTTCTTCTTTTCTTCTTCTTCTTTTTTTTTTTTTTTTTGTGGCTACCCAGCCTCTATCTGTTTGTCTGAAAACGCCATCTTTTGTCCACGGCACAATGAGCACGCGCCTGCATAGAGAGGTGTGAGACTTTCCGTCCCGCCTGCCCATCTTGTTGACACACTCCTGTCGCCGCCTAGCGGCCATGCAGTCTCTGCCCCGCTCCCTCCCCGCTCCACAGCCAGACACGTCCTTGCTACCCTCTCTTTTCCGTGCTTCGACACTTCCTCACGTCCAGGGGGAGTCTTTCCCGACAGTCGCTTTGCAAGATTAAGCGACATAGAAAACAAACACAACTTTTTGTTTGCTTGTTTTGTTGGCCCTCTTGTTGAGAAAGGTTAACAATGAAAGCTTCAGGTTGAGGGGTTGGTTTGTAAACACAGCGTTTGTCATGCTGCTTCCATTGCCACCGTAACTCAGGCACATCGTGACGTCAGCGACGGCAAGGGCTGCTACATCCCAGCGGCGGTTTTGAAGGCAGCCGTGAGCGGTGTTGTGTCATGAACACTTAGCTCGCTAATTGTATAGTGTGTATGTGTGTGGGGGGGGGGTGGGGGGGGGGAGAACGTTACCGTGACCTTCCAAGATAACAAGTAGGCCTAACTGCTTCAGCAACTATTTTACTTTTTACACACCTTCCAGATATATCCTCTGAGGTCGATAGGCTATGGCTTTTGTGTGTGTATGTGTGTGTGTGTGTGTGTGTGTGTGTGTGTGTGTGTGTGTGTGTGTGTGTGTGGTGTGTGTGTGTGTTAACTCTGGTATACTGAAATGCACCAAGAATCAAAATATTTCCGACTGCCTGAGAAAACGGGTCTCAAGACGTGGTTTCCAAAGTCCACACCACTAAACCAGGATCCGGGGACAAAAATAGCGAGACCAGAACCAGTTTTCGTTTCTTTTTGTATAACTTGCACAACTTGATATACGTTTGCTCTTACCTGTCCGCCGTTTTTGAATGATGGTTTCTCCCAGTGTCTGAACATGTTATCCTCATCGCTATCGCGCCATCACAAAACAGTTCCAGATAAGTGTCATACACTAATTTTTCACCGTTTAACTGTCGTTTAAGAGTTGTTTTGTAGCGCCGTTCTCTTTAACCTTTTATGTGTTTGGATCTATCTCATCGCTCTCAGCCACAAGACAAAACACGGGAAAGCCAGCTGACCAAGCGTATGTCTAGCTCCCGAACAGTTCGGTAGCGGCAGTGGACTTGTGTCTGTCTGCCCGGTGTGCACTTCATGGTGACAAGCACACAGGTGGCACCTCAGAACGACGGCGCCGTCGGAGTCTGAAACGAGCAGCTTGGTCCGTTGAAAAGACCAAAGATAGTAATCATGGTGCTTAACGTCCACAGAAACCATAAGGCTTATTAGGGACGGGGACCAAAGATTATAAATACGTCTATTTATAACCTTGGAGAAGACTGAGCGAATGGCAGCCTCCAACACGTGGACTCGCTCAAATGCGCTACAAGTCAACATTCCGTGCAAGCTGCAAGACCAGACAATGACCGCATAGTGACCACACAGTGACCGCACAGTGACCACACAGGGACCACACGGTGACCGCACAGTGACCACACAGTGACCGCACAGTGGCCACACAGTGACAGCACAGTGACCGCACAGAGCAGTAAAAAGAGATGTGCAGACACTAAGCTACAAAGACTATGAAGTTGAAGCGATGGCATTATCGTCAGAATTTGTTCAAGCTGGGATTCTGTGGGGTGCTGCTCTCACTGGTGCTGGCTTGTATCGGGTACGTGGCCCCGGCCTGGCAAAACTCGGGTGGCTTGTGGATCTACCCGCAGCTACAGCACCCGCTGCCAGGTGAGGCAATGCAGAGGGCGCTAGTACAGCCAGATTCTCCCTCCTCCTCCTCCTCCTCCTCCTCCTCCTCTTCTCCTCCTTAGTCTGATTGTTGACGCTGCCGCTGCTGTTGTTGTTCTTACTATAATGCATGTGTGTTGCTTTACTGACATTGAAAAGTAAAAAGAAATAAAATGTGGCAGTCTGATTCTGTTTAAACTAAGATCATTCTCAGTGAGTTATAAGAGATAACCTGTTCAAAAAGTCCGTAACCCTCTTTATATCTGTCTGTGTGTCTGTCTGTCTGTGTCTGCCTGTATGTGTGCCTGTCTGTTTGTGTGTCTGTCAGTGCGCCTGTCTGTCTGTGTGCCTGTCTGTCAATGTGCAAGTCTGTCTGTATGCCTGTCTGTCAATGTGCATGTCTGTCTGTGTGCCTGTCTGTCAATGTGCATGTCTGTCTGTATGCCTGTCTGTCAATGTGCATGTCTGTCTGTGTGCCTGTCTGTCAATGTGCATGTCTGTCTGTGTGCCTGTCTGTCAATGTGCATGTCTGTCTGTATGCCTAATATCTGACTTCCCCTCTAACTGCCCATCTGTCTGTCTGTGTGCTTTCCTGCCTCTGTCTGTGTGTCTGTCTGTGTGCTTTCCTGCCTCTGTCTGTGTGTCTGTCTGTGTGCTTTCCTGCCTCTGTCTGTGTGTCTGTCTGTGTGCTTTCCTGCCTCTGTCTGTGTGTCTGTCTGTGTGCTTTCCTGCCTCTGTCTGTGTGTCTGTCTGTGTGCTTTCCTGCCTCTGTCTGTGTGTCTGTCTGTGTGCTTTCCTGCCTCTGACTGTCTGTCTGTCTGTCTGTGTGCTTTCCTGCCTCTGTCTGTGTGTCTGTCTGTGTGCTTTCCTGCCTCTGTCTGTGTGTCTGTCTGTGTGCTTTCCTGCCTCTGTCTGTGTGTCTGTCTGTGTGCTTTCCTGCCTCTGTCTGTGTGTCTGTCTGTGTGCTTTCCTGCCTCTGTCTATCTGTGTGTCCCGCTGTGTGCTTTCCTGCCCCTGTCTGTGTGTCTGTCTGTGTGCTTTCCTGCCTCTGTCTGTCTGTCTGTCTGTCTGTGTGCTTTCCTGCCCCTGTCTGTGTGTCTGTCCGTCTTGGGAAGACCGAGGCCAAAATGCCATACGTCTCACCGAGCCTCTTCATTATGCAGATATATGCCAGTCAGTTTGGAGACGCGACAGAGACCGATTACTCTTCAACGCTTAAAACGTGTGACGTATTTGACGTCACTGCATAAAGCAGCATGTTCACGATCACCCGTTTGCTAAAACGTAGGCTATTCATAGACAGAATATAAAGGCGCGCGCGTGTGGTGTGTGTGTGTGTGTGTGCGTGCGTGCGTTCGTGTGTGTGTGTGTGTGTGTGTGTGTGTGTGTGTGTGTGTGTGTGTGTGAAAGCGAGAGAAAACCCCCACTGTCTTAGTCACAGGCAATGAGTGCAGGTTCCCGCTTTGGGAACCCACGATGTTTACGTTAACTTCAGAACGTTTACAACTGGTAATAGATGTAAACAGGCGAAAATGTGCATTAGGCTATATAGTGTGTATAATGACAGCAACTGTGACCTTACTTGTAGTCTGATGAACTCTGTTCACACTGTGTACCTTTTAAGTTGCTAACTGTTAAATCGCTACAAAATGTTGGAGAGGTTGTTTTTAACTGTACGAGATTTTCCCTTTTTCTGGTTCGTTGTTGTTGTTTTACTGGTGTCCATTCCGACATAATCGCCATGGTTGACAGCGTGCTGACTATCAAGTCAATGTGATATCCATCTTACTTATTCCTGTCCTCGGTCTGCCGAGTAATGAACTTTACAGTCTTCCTTCTCACAAGTTCCAGACAGACACTGGCTGTGGGTTGCTGGTGCCCATGTTCCTCACTGACTGAATCTGGCAATATTCCCCTGACTGACTGAATCTGGCTATATTCCCCTGACTGACTGAATCTGGCTATATTCCCCTGACTGACTGAATCTGGCTATGTTCCCCAGAATGAATCAGGCTATGTTCCCCTCACTGAATCTGGCTATGTTCCTCTCACTGAATCTGGCTATGTTCCCCTCACTGACTGAATCTGGCTATGTTCCCCTCATTGACTGAATTTGGCTATGTTCCCCTCACTAAATCTGGCTATATTCCCCTCACTGAATCTGGCTATGTTCCCCTCACTGACTGAATCTGGCTATGTTTCCTCACTGAGTGTATTTGGCTCCCTCACTGACTGAATTTGGCTATGTTCCCCTCACTGAATCTGGCTATGTTCCCCTCACGGAATCTGGCTATGTTCCCCTCACGGAATCTGGCTATGTTCCCCTCACTGAATCTGGCTATGTTTCCCTCACTGACTGAATGTGGCTATATTCCCATGACTGACTGAATCTGGCTATGTTCCCCTCACTGACTGACGGAAGCCGTATTTCCCTCACTGATAGACGGAAGCCGTATTTTCCTCACTGACTGGCGGAAGCTCTGTTCCCCTCACTGACTGACGGAAGCCGTATTCCCCTCACTGACTGACGGAAGCTCTGTTCCCATCACTGACTGACGGAAGCCGTATTCCTCTGACTGACTGACGGAAGCTGTGTTCCCCTCAGTGACTGACTGAAGCTGTGTTCCCCTCAGTGACTGACTGAAGCTGTGTTCCCCTCAGTGACTGCAGCTGCCTGTATTCCCCTCAGTGACTGAAGCTGCCTGTATTCCCCTCAGTGACTGCAGCTGCCTTTGTTCCCCTCACTGACTGCAGCTGCCTTTGTTCCCCTCACTGACTGCAGCTGCCTGTGTTCCCCTCACTGACAGCAGCTGCCTGTGTTCCCCTCACTGACTGCAGCTGCCTGTGTTCCCCTCACTGACTGCAGCTGCCTGTGTTCCCCTCACTGACTGCAGCTGCCTTGTTCCCCTCACTGACTGCAGCTGCCTGTGTTCCCCTCACTGACTGCAGCTGCCTGTGTTCCCCTCACTGACTGCAGCTGCCTGTGTTCCCCTCACTGACTGCAGCTGCCTTTGTTCCCCTCACTGACTGCAGCTGCCTGTGTTCCCCTCACTGACTGCAGCTGCCTGTGTTCCCCTCACTGACTGCAGCTGCCTTTGTTCCCCTCACTGACTGCAGCTGCCTGTGTTCCCCTCACTGACTGCAGCTGCCTGTGTTCCCCTCACTGACTGCAGCTGCCTGTGTTCCCCTCACTGACTGCAGCTGCCTTTGTTCCCCTCACTGACTGCAGCTGCCTTTGTTCCCCTCACTGACTGCAGCTGCCTGTGTTCCCCTCACTGACTGCAGCTGCATGTGTTCCCCAGACTGGCTGCAGGCTGTGCGGGTGCTGGAGACGGTGAGCGTGGTGGCGGTGATGGGGTGCATCATGGTGGAGGTGTACCAGGACATGTGTCCGCGGTCTTCCTCTGTCTCTGATAACCACCTCGTGGAGGTCATCGCTGTGCTCGCAGGTCGATGGATAGAGCGTTTGTGTGTGTGTGTGTGTGTGTGTG
>JABMCL010000329.1:277500-278713 GCA_018857735.1 Alviniconcha marisindica | reverse complement strand
TGAACCGGTAAAATAAAACTAACAACGCTGGATACTCACCGAAATGGTAGCGAGAATGAAGTGTAGCTGTGGAGTGTTGCAGACAAGGAACGGAAGCTGTGTTCACTTGGTGTCCTTCTCGTTGACAGACGATGAAGAGATACCTTCATCCGACAAACAACCTCGGTATATCTAGCCTGCCCCCCCCCCCCCCCCCCCAAACACACACAAATACCTGGTCAAATCGTGTTATTGCCTCGTTTCCAACAGCTCTTTTCTTTTTTCAAACCAGTGGATAGTTGTTTCCAGCTCGTTGCGAGCAAACCAAATTGTTTTGATGGTGGCTGTGTGGTCCAGGTGGTCGGCGCTTTCGGCCTCGTCGTCATAGTCATAGAACGTTGAACATTGTTCTGAAACAAGAATGACTGCTAGCGTTCTAAAACAAGATCCAAACACACAAAAAGTTCAAAAGAACGCTATTGATCAGGACAAGATAAAACCAGCAAATTTTCGGGATAAACCCCTTTGTCAAGCTACAAATCGACACTTCAGCAACAGCTAAACGGTCAAAACCGATGAAAAATGAAGTGTAAAGCTAAATCACTTATCTGTTTTTGGTTGAGCTATATTGTTTTCCTGTCCAATGCTTGGCAGAATGTTGGCATGACAATCATTCATCAAGATTCAATCAGGATTGTCATGCCAACATTCTTTCAGGCACTGAACAGGAAAACAGCTCTACTAAAAACAAGATTGAATGACTGTCATGCCAACATTGAACATTGTCATAAACATAGAACGTTGAACGCCGTCATGAACACAGAACGCTGCGCGTCGTTATGAACACAGAACGTTGAACGTCGTCATGAACATAGAACGTTGAACATCGGCATGAACATAGACCGTTGAACGTCGTCATGAACACAGAAATCTATCCCTGGCCTGCTGCCAGTCCGCCTGTCGCATCGCCTGGCACACGGGCCGCATTGCCTGAGAGTCGTGGGTCAGTCACACACAGTGGGTTAAGAGTGTGTGGGCTGGTCACACACAGTGGGTTAAGAGTGTGTGGGCTGGTCACACATAAAGGTTAAGAATGTGTGGGCTGGTCACACACAGTGGGTTAAGAGTGTGTGGCTGGTCACACATAAAGTTAGAAGTGTGCTGGAAACCACAGTGGGTTAAGAGTGTGTGGGCTGGTCAACACAGTGGGTTAAGAGTGTGTGGGCTGGTCAAA
>JABMCL010000329.1:265000-272500 GCA_018857735.1 Alviniconcha marisindica | reverse complement strand
ACACACACACACACACACACACACACACACACACACACACGCACATACACTCACACATACATACACACACACACGCACGCACGCGCACGCACGTACGCACACACACACACACACACACACACACACGCACGCACACGCACGCACGCACGCGCGCGCACACACACACACACACACACACACACACACACACACACACACACACACACACATACACACACACGCACACACACACACACAGCACACACACACACACACGTGCGCGATAACTGAGAAACTGTTTTCCTTAATGCCCAGTAAAAGAGAAGTTATGCAGGTGAATTCACCTTTTGCCCAACGATTTCTTCGAAGAACTCAAAAACTGTAGGAATTCATAGATCACCATGAGAGAAAAACAATGTTATCCAGGAGGCCGAACATCAGTAACCTTTTCTCTTTTTTTCAATTAAAAAAAAAGTCTGTATATAACGGTTTTCTCATGTATAACGTTTCACTCACTCATTCATGCCTATATGTATATAAATGATGCCTGTAATTTGATATCTACTCATCAGTAGCTTAGCAAGGACTAGCCGTTAGGTTTCTGACTGAACCTAAACTATAATCCTTGTAAAATAAAGTTTTCGAGTTCGAGGTCGAGTTCGAGTTCTCTCTCTCCTTGAGTATTAAAGTTTTCGAATTCTCTCTCTCTCTCTCTCTCTCTCTCTCTCTCTCTCTCTCTCTCTCTCTCTCTGCTTTTTTATTCCGCCCGCTTATCTATGATGAACACAGAAGTCTTGTGAACACCTTTTCTGTTATAACAAATATGTTGTTTTCGAATCACTTTTCAGTTTTGATTTAGGCATAGAAAAAGGTTAGATTTACCTTCTTTGTCAAACCCGCTCCTGTCTCTCTTTGTTTCCTGTTTATCCCTGGAACAGACAGAGGTCCATACTTATTTTGTTTATACGATTATCGCGAAAAGAGTGTGTTGACTTAATTTGACATGGAAGATACGTTAATTCACGCTACTCTAATTTCAGACATAATTGATCAATCACAATATATCATTAAGGATTTTGCTTACGAAAGTTCTAAAGTTTTGGTCTCTTGATATGGCCTGTGTTTCTTGTCATACTTGCAGATCAGCAACGCCCCTCATTAATGAACTTTTTTCCTTTTATGGATTGATTCATCATATTGCAAAGGCCACGAGACGGATCTCAAACGAATTAATTTTCTGTCACCTGTGCTGTTAAACCGTAAAATAGGACCAACGCTGTTCATTACGAATGTCCCTCCGTAAACATTCCTACGCAATTACGAATATTTAGGCGAGTTTCAATATTTCTGACGGTAGTTTTGAATATTTCATTTCACAGCACAAAATTCACATAGCAGACCTTGGCAGACATGAGAAAAGGGAAGAGTACACAAAGGTCCTGTAGAAAAAGCCCCATGCCCACTTCTACCTCGAAATGCCCACCTCTGTGTGTTTTAATCCCGTGTTCTCACAGTTTGCCTACTCAAACAGACCCACCTTGAGAGTGGGGATTCTCTTCACTTTTGCACTGTTCGACGAGGGAGGCGGGGTGGGCCTCTCTTGCTTCTCCTGAACACAGTCACATACAAGTTGTTGATTAGTTAGTTCAAAACTGGATTCCATCCGGATGAGCAAGCATAGGCCGCCACATGTCTTTAAACATTCAACACTCGAGTCTTCTCTGTAACCAGATCGATGCTATACACTCTGTCCGAACACACCATGGGGACTATACAACAGGCGGACAGTTGACAATCACTAACCAAAGTATAAGGGAAACCAATAACACTAACGCCGGAGCCAATTACCGATCCATCAGCCACCATTCTCTTACATACGCCGTTGGGAGAGAATCTAGAAACACCTAACGCAAGAAAACACATTGGGAAGGGACCGGGATCTGAAGATAAAGTGACACTGAAATCACAGAACGGTACAAAGAAATAAAAAGAGACAACGGTTTAATTCCTGGCATCAGGCAAAGCATCCGAGGCTATCGTCTGACCCACTGCGGGCTTTCAAGGTTTGATAGCTCTGAGCCTTCGGCATAGAGGACCGGAAGTTGTGCATCACCAGTACCCACCTGCAGGACAAACACACGCGGTTAGAAGAGTTCAAAGACTTCAAAGTGACCTATGCCGAGACAGCTAGTTCAGCGAGGTCAGACTAGGTAGGCCTAAACACCAAAGCATTGCAATCAGAAAGGAGCATTCTGTCCTGCTCTGTCAATCCTCGAAAACGCCACGAACCACATCCTAGACCATGCACGTCATTATAACGGTGCTCAGGCTGTGGTCAGCCCCTCAATATGCACACACTCACCTTGTCCTTCTTAGCGCTGTTCGCTGCCGCAACACTGGAGTCATCGTCAGCAGAGTTGAGGCTCTTGCCATTGCCGGCTTTCAAACTCTTCCCTGGATGTTCTGGGACAAAACCACAACGACTGTCACACTCCTGCAGCACTGTTTCCGTCCGGTCTAGGGTCACCTCTGTTCCGGTCCAGACGGGTCAGTTCTGTTCCGGTCCAGACGGGTCAGTTCTGTTCCGGTCCAGACGGGTCAGTTCTGTTCAGGTCCAGACGTATTTCTGTCCGGATGGCTGCGTTTCGTCCAAGTGGACTGATTGTTTCGGTCCAGATGGGTTAATTATGTTTCGGTCCAGATGGGGTACTTGTGTGTTCAGATCCAGATGAATGTATTCCGGTCTAGATGGTTCGATTGTGTTTAGGTTCAGAGGAGGTACTTGTGTGTTCAGGTCCAGATGAATGTGTTCCGGTATAGATGGGTCGATTGTGTTTAGGTTCAGATGGGCTAATTATATTTCGGTCCAGATGGGACAATTATATTTCGGTCTAGATGTGGTACTTGTGTTCCTATCTAGACGGGTCTGTTGTGTTTCGGACCAGATGGATTAATATCTGCATACTGCACACTGGCAGTCGGATTGGATTGATGTTGGACTGTCTTTGTCCACATACAGAAACTCTGAATTGAGACGATTGTTGAGAAGATCTGATTGGAAACAATGCTATGGAGTTCGGGTTACCATGGAAACTCTTGAGGTTTGGGGCTTTTTGCGATGTGCTGCCTGTTTCTACGTAGGTCAATTCTGACAATGTGTAAAGCGTGCTGGTACATTGCATATTGGATTCAGTTTCGAAAGCCTTACACCATGTCAATAATAATAAAATAATGATAACAAACAACAACAATAATAATAATTCAACACACATAAAGCGCGAACCTCTGACGTAAACAGCTCTGCACGATGCACAACATTTTAAATGTAAACTACATCCACGTTCAAACACTTCAAGCGAAAAACGACAATAACAATGACTACGAGCAATCAAGTCACAAGAATCTAAACAAACAAGACCTACAACTCTCTCTCTCTCTCTCTCTCTCTCTCTCTCTCTCTCTCTCTCTCTCTCTCTCTCTCCACACACACCACACACACACACACACACACACACACACACACACACACACACACACACACATACACATACACACGCACACCACACACAACCACACACACACACACACACACACACACACACACACACACACACACACACACACACATATATATATATATATATATATATATATATATATATATATATATATATATATATATATATATATATATCCTACTGCATAAGTTCTTCATTAGATTCGAGAATTCGAATCGGATTATTTTTATGAAGCCACTTTTGGGGAAGTTATGTTTTAGAGAGAACGTGAAAGTATTCAAGAGACAAAATATGTCTTACTTGCACTATTGACCAGGGCACAGCAGAGGCAGGCCACTAGCAGTGACGTCAGCAGAGTCCACCGTTGGTATGACGTCATGATGCCTAGGGGGTCTGATAATCACCTGTGGTGACACAATGCATTGATAAACAATCTCTCACATCACATTCCACATTGATACACAATCTCTCACATCACGCACTTCGCACTGATACACAATCTCTCACACCACACTCCACAATAATTCAACAATCTCTCACACCACGCTCCACACTGATACACAATCTTTACACCACACTCCACAATAATGCACAATCTCTTACATCACACTCCGCACTGATGCACAATCTCTCGAACTCCCTTCCACAATAATACATAATCTCTCAGACCACGCTCCACACTGATACACAATCTCACACATACACTCCATATTGAAACGCAATCTATAACGCCACACTACACACAGATACACAATCTCACACATACTTCCATTATTGATACCTAATCTCGCACACCATAATTATTTTACATTAATACACAATATCTCGCACACCATAATTATTTTACATTAATACACAGTATCTCGCATAACACGTTACACTGATACATAATCTCTAACACCAAACTCTGCATTGATACGCAGTATCTCACACTCCACACTGATACACGATATCTCACACCACATTTCACACTGATATACAATCTCTCACAGCAAACTCCATACTGATACACAATATCTCAAGTCACTCTCTACACTGATACAAAATATCTCACACCACATTCCATACTGAACAAAATATATCACACCACATTCCACATTGATACACAATCTCTCACATCAAAATCCACACTGATACAAAATATCTCACATCACATTCCATACTGATACACACTCCAGGTTGATAGACACTGAACACTACACATTGGCATACACTCCACACTCCACAATGATACACATTGCACACGATACCCAGTCTGTCACAGCACACACCACACCAGACAAATGAATTTGTGATGCTGCGGCTGCTGTGTTGCTTAATGTCCTCGGATGTCGGTTGACATATCAGGGACAAGCTGAGACCAGTGCGTGAGCATGGTTCAGTATTGCCCTACGTCCACGGAAACCATAAGGCTCGTTAGGACGGACAGCCCAGGACGGCCACCTCGACTTTCACACAGCTCCTGAACTATGTATTTGTGATCTGACTGTGAACCCTTTTATATGGCGGATTGCCGCGCACAATTTCAACCAGCTTTCTCTTTCAAACACCGCACCCCCTGTTTTTTGTCAGGATCCTTGGACTTGGTAGTTTTAAAAGACTTTATTGTTCGCGGTTGGCAAGAGTTCATTAGTTCTGCAGTTTGCTGGCTAGCTAACCATGAATTAAGGTCCAAAGACATAAAAGGTTCAAAAGGACGATTTTATTAGGGCACAAACATACAATCTGCAAATGTTCGGGGTAATTTTCTGTTGTCAAGCTACAAAACGACACTTAAACAGTTAAACGGTTAAAAACGATGAAAAATGGGATGAGAAGTGAAATAACTGAAATCGTTTTATTTGTTGAGCTATGTTGTTTTCCTGTCCAGTGCTTGGACGAATGTTTGCATGACAATGACGTGTAACAGGTGTGATGTAATGAATATGATGTGACGTAAATATCAAATGGCACAGAAGAGTGACAGAGAAAGGGGAGGGGATGGGGGGAGTGGAAGGAGAGAGAGAGCGTACTGAGCTTTGGAATACGGATTATCTTGTTTTAGAATGTTAGCAGTCATTCTTGTTTTCTCTCTCTCTCTCTCTCTCTCTCTCTCTCTCTCTCTCTCTCTCTCTCTCTCTCTCTTTCTTTTTCTTTCTTTCTTTTTCTTTTTCTTCTCACGATTTAAGGCATTGCCCGCAGCTCGAGTGGTCAGACCACAATTATGGTAATGTCTTATTCCCTCGTCATGTTACACATCAGTTCATGTTAAGAGACGACTGAAACGGTGAAATAAAACTAAGCTGAATTGCTGTCGGTGGGTGACGAATGCAAAGTGACACAGACCGAAATTGGAGTGAAAAGTGTAGTTGTCAAGTGTTGCAGAGACTCACCGAAATTGGAGTGAAAAGTGTAGTTGGTGAGTGTTGCAGATACTCATCGAAATTGGAGTGAGAAGTGTGGTTGGTGAGTATTGCAGATACTCACCGAAATTAGAGTGAGAAGTGTGGTTGTGGAGTGTTGCAGATAGTCATCGAAATTGGAGTGAGAAATGTGATTGTCGAGTGTTGCAGACCCTCACCGAAATTGGAGTGAGAAGTGTAGTTGGCGAGTGTTGCAGATACTCACCGAAATTGGAGTGAGAAGTGTGGCTGTCGAGTGTTGCAGATACTCACCGAAATTGGAGTGAGAAGTGTAGTTGGCGAGTGTTGCAGATACTCACCGAAATTGGAGTGAGAAGTGTGGCTGTCGAGTGTTGCAGATACTCACCGAAATTGGAGTGAGAAGTGTAGTTGGCGAGTGTTGCAGATACTCACCGAAATTGGAATGAGAAGTGTGGCTGTCGAGTGCTGCAGATACTCACCGAAATTGGAGTGAGAAGTGTGGCTGTCGAGTGTTGCAGATACTCACCGAAATTGGAGTGAGAAGTGTGGTTGGCGGATGTTGCAGACAAGGAAGGAAGGATGTGTTCAAGATTCTTTGTCACGTCGTGTCCCTCTCGTTGGTAGACGATGAAGAGATGTCTTAATCCTACAAACATCATCGGCATATCTAGCCTGCCCCACACCCACACCCACACAACACCTGGTCACAGTCGTGCTATTGCCACCTCGTTGCTCGTTTCCAATAGCTCTTTTCTTTTTTCCCCAAACCAACCAACCGCTGTTTCCGGTTCTTTGGCGACGAAAACAGATTGTTTTGGTCGTGGCTGTGATCCAGGTGGTCAGTGCTTCAATGTGGCCACGTTGTCATAAACTGAATGAAGGTCATTCACGAGAGAACGGGTGGAATTTCCACCCCTTTTAGGGCACGTACTAAACTCACCACATGTTGAGGGCACATAGGAATGCAAGAAAACAGAGAGTAGAGCGCATCCTGCAGCGTTGACCCACCTGTATGTAAAGAGACATCACGTGTCATTTCCACTCGCATTATCATACATTTCTCATAAATTCACATCAACACCAGGGTTGCAGTTCAGTCCACGTATTGTGACATGTACTCAATAGCATGATTATAAAGATATCAATGTGAATGGCATAAGCCATGCCACTGTGAATTATACACATTGATACGTAAGTTTACATAATACAGGAAACATCATTACATGAGAGCCATTCTTTCTTTTCTAAACTAATATGTGCAAAGAGCATATCTTTCACACTAACTGGTTAGATTAGAGAAGGCACTTTTGCCTAGCTGAATGGATTGTCTCCCCTGAACTGTCCTTTTGGGGGAAAAACAACGCCTTACACTAAGGTGTGCAACCTAGTAGAGAAGGTTAAGAAAAAAGACAACATGACATAGAATTCATGACATCGCTATGAAGTTACCAACAAATACGTGTTGTTCGAGTAAGCGCTGACGTTACTCAATGTCAAGCTTGGTAAAAAAAGAAAAAAGAAAAAAAAAGGAACCTGAGCTGCCTGCCGGCTACTCCAACCGAAACCTCGTGAGGTGAAGGGGAAGTAGGATTTACCCAATGCAGACTAGGTTATATGGAAGAGAGGTCACATTAACAGTG
>JABMCL010000329.1:240000-257500 GCA_018857735.1 Alviniconcha marisindica | reverse complement strand
CAAACAGTCTGCACGTTTCTATAACAACTACACCCACCTTGTTCCTGTCGTCGTACAGACTGACCATTCCATCACCAGTCCATGTCCGCCACCAGATCACCTAGTCCGCCGGGTCCGCTTTGTGATTACACCTGAACACAGTCACATACATTCACATCAATCCAGACAAGGCACAAACTCTTTGTTGCAACGGCAGTAGTCACATTTGATGGAGCTGTGGTCAAACGAACAAAATGATCTGAGATACCTTGTTATCCACTTTGACAGAATGCTGACCTACAGAAAACATGTGGAAACAACAGCACTGAGGTGCAAGAAAGGTCTGTCAGTCCTGAAGGCTATGGCTGCAAAGGGTATTGAACAACGCCGCCTCTTCCTGCTGTATCAAAGTGTGGTGCTCAGTGTCGTTGACTACGGACTAGGCCTCAGACAAATCTGCTAAAACTGGACAGAGTGCAGAACGAGGTAATGCGAGTTATACTGGCAGTCACCAAGGACACACCCATGAGATCCATGCTAGACTGCTTTTGTCAATAGAGAGAGAGACCGACAGAGAGACAGAGACGGAGAGAGAGAAGATACAATACGATAAGATAATACTTTATTACACAAGGATAAAGCCTAAAGCACAAGGCGGCTTTTTTTACAAATCAGTCCCTGATGACAAACACAGCAACAGTCAATACAGCAAACCAGGATACGACTATTGCAAATATGCAATACAAAGTAAACAAAGAATGTCCGTCTAAATCTTCACAAACCTATAAATAGAGAGAAAGAGAGACAGACAGACAGACAGAGACAGAGACAAACAGAAAGAGACAGAGAGAGAATTACGAGATATTTTAAACGACTGAAGGAAAGTGACATTAGAATGGATATATATAAAACAAGATCACATCTAACAAAATTGGAAATTAGACGATGAAGCATTATACAGAGACAGACAGACAGAGATATAAACAGAGGTATTGTTATATATACAGTTATTGTTTGCAAGGCGATATATGTATGGTACAAAACGACATTTAAAGTTTTGGTTGTTGAAATGTATGTAAATGTTTGGGTTTGTCGTTGTTGTGGTGGTTTTTGTTGCTGTTGGTATTTTGTTTGCTTTTGTTTAGTTCATTGTTGTTAGTTGTTTGTCGTGAGTTGTTTGTACAACGCAGTGAGTTTAACTCGGATTAGAGTATGGCGCTTTATAAGAATTACTATTATCAGAATCAGCCGGCAGATGAAAAGATTAACTTACAGAAAAATGACTAAACGGTAAAAACTCATACAAAAAATCATTTCTTCGCTGGAACTGAGAGGACTATAGTTCCTTGTTTTCGTCCTGGCTGTGATCCAGGTGGTCAATGCGTTTCCACACGTTGTCATCAACTGAATGCAACTCACTAAACAAAAAATGGGGGAACTGTCATCCACTTTTAGAGCACGCACTTGACACACCACATGTTGAGGGCACACAGGAATGCAAGATGACCAGAGAGCAGAACACATCCTGAAGCGTTGACCGTCCTGCATGTAAAGAGAGATCATGTGTGGACAGCTGCTGACCAGCGTGTGGACAACTGCTGACCAGCGTGTGGACAACTGCTGACCAGATATCACGATGAGACATCACGTGTGGACAACTGCTGACCAGACATCATGATGAGACAACACGTGTGGACAATTGCTGACCAGTGTGTGGACAACTGCTGACCAGACATCATGATGAGACCACACGTGTGGACAATTGCTGACCAGTGTGTGGACAACTGTTGACCAGCGTGTGGATAACTGCTGACCAGACATCATGATGAGACATCACGTGTGGACAACTGCTGACCAGACATCATGATGAGACATCACGTGTGGACAACTGCTGACCAGACATCATGATGAGACATCACGTGTGGACAACTGCTGACCAGACATCATGATGAGACATCACGTGTGGACAACTGCTGACCAGACATCATGATGAGACATCACGTGTGGACAACTGCTGACCAGACATCATGATGAGACATCACGTGTGGACAACTGCTGACCAGACATCATGATGCGACATCACGTGTGGACAACTGCTGACCAGACATCATGATGCGACATCACGTGTGGACAACTGCTGACCAGACATCATGATGAGACATCACGTGTGGACAACTGCTGACCAGACATCATGATGAGACATCACGTGTGGACAACTGCTGACCAGACATCATGATGAGACATCACGTGTGGACAACTGCTGACCAGATATCATGATGAGACATCACGTGTGGACAACTGCTACTCCGCTGACCACCAGGTTCCTTGGCTGCAGACAGTGGTGGAACAGACTGAAGGAATGCAGAAAGATGGCTTCTGCTTCACTTGTCCAATCCCTAATGGAATACTGTGCCACTGTGTGGGATCCTCACCTCCAGAAGGACATTGACAAACCTGGAGGCGTACAGCGCGGAGGGGCACGATTCAACAACAGGCACTGTTCTTCTAGAGAGCCAGGATATGGCAAAGCATGCGGTCTGAACTTGATCTGAAGTCTCTCCAAGAACACTGGAATGCCGTAATGAAGGACTGTGAGACCCCGCAACAACCTGGACGAATCCACAGTTTCTGCCGAGTCGATCGAGGAATTTAAACACCTGCTCTCGATTCATGATCAGAAATATTTGATTTTCGAAGATAATTTGTGCTGTCCCCATTTCTCCCCGTTTAAGAATATGCCAGTAGTGGGTCTATCACTGACGGTGTCAGTTGACGTATCCAATCAAGATCAAGATCAAGACGACAGTAGTACATGTAATCGCTATTAGTGGAATGACTGTGCAGTTGCGAATACCAAGATGGCCAATACTGTGGTTGTTCTTTGTTTTCTTTATTTGTTTGTTCTGTTTTGGGATTTGGTGTGCGTGTGTGTGTGTGTGTGTGTGTGTGTGTGTGTGTGTGTGTGTGTGTGTGTGTGTGTGTGTGTGTGTGTGTGTGTGTGTGTGTGAGAGAGAGAGAGAGAGTGCGAGCGTGCGTGCGTGTGTGCGTGCGTGCGTGTGTGTGTGTGTCTGTGTGTCTGTGTGTATGTTTATGGGGTTCTTTTGTTCTTGTTGTTGTTGTTTGCTTGTTTTGTTTTGTCCTTTGATGTTGTGTTTTGGTTTTGTTTGTTTGTTGTTGTTATGGGTCGGTGAGAAGAGATCGAGTATAAGTAATATCACATACACGCGTACTCACACAGACACACACACACACAGACACACACACACACACACACACACACACACACACACACACACACACACACACACACACACACACACACACACGCACAAGGATGTCGATGATGCGATTGCAAACGGGGGCTGTAGGGACACGTACCGTAAGAGAGTCTGCACTAAAAGCTGACTCTGGGAGAAAAATCTCACGAATCCGAGTTAGTATCACGTCTGGGTTTTCAGTGGGACGCTCCACCAGCTGACATATTCAGACCCACACATGTAATTTTACCTTTTGTTTCTCTTTTCTTTTTTAACACAGAATGTAGACAAATCTTGTTTACTTGTGTCACCCAACTGACACATACACAAGGAAGACGATTCTTTTTACTTGTGTCACACAACTGACACATACACAAGGAAGACGATTCTTTTTTACTTGTGTCACACAACTGACACAAACACAAGGAAGACGATTCTTTTTTACTTGTGTCACACAACTGACACAAACACAAGGAAGACGATTCTTTTTACTTGTGTCACACAACTGACATAGACGATAGATAAACGATTCGTTTTACTTGTGTCACACAACTGACACATACACAAAAAAGCGATTCTTTTTAATTGTGTCACACAACTGACACAGACAACAGAAAATGATTCTTTTTACTTGTGGCACGCAACTGACGCATACACAAGGAAAATGTTTCCTATGTTATGTGTAACACAGCTGACTCACAGACAAGAAAAATGTTTCCTTCGTTTGCTTACTGTCACACAACTTGCACATAAACACTGAAGTTTCTTTTTCTCGTATCGTACAACAAACCCGTAAAATTATGTTTGTCGCGACAAAATATTTTTGTCACGACAAACTCAAACGTTTTGTCGCGACAAGCATACTTTTATCGGGACAAAAGACGTGTTAAGTTTGTCGACAATTATGTTTGTCGCGACAAATATATTCCCGACAAAAGTTTTGTCGCCACAAAAATAAACAAACACGTGTTTGTCGCGACAAAAATTATACCTGTGGCAGCTGCCGCCAATGATGCAATGAAGGGTTTAATAGGATGACACAAAACGGGCCCATTTTCCGTGTAACCCCTTCTGGTCCGCCTCTGACCGACAGGTGAACGATGGTCTGTGAAACTTGTCTGCTTGTTCCGTTTGGCTTCTGACAAGGCGTAAAACAGCAACTTACTGACTCACTCCGTTTGGCTTCTGACAAGGCGTAAAACAGCAACTTACTGACTCACTCCGTTTGGCTTCTGACAAGGCGTAAAACAGCAACTTACTGACTCACTCCGTTTGGCTTGTGACTGGGTGTAAAACAGCAACTTACTGACTCACTCCGTTTTGCTTGTGACTGGGTGTAAAACAGCAACTTACTGACTCACTCCGTTTGGCTTGTGACTGGGTGTAAAACACCAACTTAATAACTTACTCCGTTTGGCTTGTGACTGGGTGTAAAACACCAGTTTACTGACTCACTCCGTTTGGCTTGTGACTGGGTGTAAAACACCAGTTTACTGACTCACTCCGTTTGGCTTGTGACTGGGTGTAAAACACCAACTTACTTACTCACTCCGGTTTGCTTGTGACTAGGCGCAAAACATCAGCTTACTTACTTACTTACTCCGTTTGGCTTGTGACTGGGTGTAAAACACCAACTTACTGACTCACTCCGTTTGGCTTGTGACTGGGTGTAAAACACCAGTTTACTGACTCACTCCGTTTGGCTTGTGACTGGGTGTAAAACACCAGTTTACTGACTCACTCCGTTTGGCTTGTGACTGGGTGTAAAACACCAGTTTACTGACTCACTCCGTTTGGCTTGTGACTGGGTGTAAAACACCAGTTTACTGACTCACTCCGTTTGGCTTGTGACTGGGTGTAAAACACCAGTTTACTGACTTACTCCGTTTGGCTTGTGACTGGGTGTAAAACACCAGTTTACTGACTTACTCCGTTTGGCTTGTGACTGGGTGTAAAACACCAACCTATGGACTTACTCCGTTTGGCTTGTTGGTGCCTGGTGCTGAAGGCCGTTCTGTCTGCGGCACATCTCTCGCGTGGGGTCAGCGCTGTCGATAACAAGGATTCCCGGTGACCATGGTTACACGTCCTCTTGGGGGAAGCATTCCGGTTTACCGGGAGTTCCAGTCTGCCGACTTGTTCTCCGTGACAGATTGCCCTCAATGTTAAATTAAGGAGGTATTATTTGCCGACAGTGACAGATTGCCCTCAGTGTTAAATTAAGGAGGTATCTTTTGCCGACAGTGACAGATTGCCATCAGTGTTAAATTAAGGAGGTATCATTTGCCGACAGTGACAGATTGCCCTCAGTGTTAAATTAAGCAGGTTTCATTTGCCGACAGTGACAGATTGCCGTCAGTGTTAAATTAAGGAGGTATCATTTGCCGACAGTGACAGATTGTCCTCAGTGTTAAATTAAGGAGGTATCATTTGCCGACAGTGACAGATTGCTGTGTGCGAGTCTGCATGCGTGTAATCGTGTGCGAAAGCCGGTTGCCCACGCGCTCGTCTGTGTATGTGTGCAAGCTTGCGTTCATACGTGCGTGTGTGCGTTTGTCGGTGTGCGTGGTTCACATTTAGGCCACACACACACACGGGCCCGCGCGCGCGCACACACACACACACACACACACCCCATACGCACGAGCGCGCTTTCACATACAAGCATATGCACACTAATGTACACACACACGAATATACAAACTCTCTCTCTCTCTCTCTCTCTCTCTCTCTCTCTCTCTCTCTCTCACACACACACACACACACACACACACACACACACACACACACACACACACACACACACACACACATTCAATTCAGTCACGGAACATTTCAGTTTACTGTGCCCTTCATAGTTTATCACAAACATTCATGACAACACGGGCAAAACACGCCGAGACAGAGCTGCATCAAGACCAGTAATCAACAGAACTGCATATAGTGAAGGCCAGTAAACCACATAACTGCATGGATTGAAGGCCAGTAAACCTGAGAACTGCATTGAGCGGAGGCCAGTAAACTACAGAACTGCATTGAGCGGAGGCCAGTAAACCGCAGAACTGCATGGAGTGATGGCCAGTAAACCACAAAACTGAATAGAGTGCAGGCCAGTAAACCACAGAACTGCATGGAGTGAAGCCAGTAAACCACAGAACTTCATGGAGTGAAGATCAGTAAACCATAGAATTGACCGAGTGGAGATCAGTAAACAACAGAACTGACTGAGTGGAGATCAGTAAACCATAGAACTGAGTGGAGATCAGTAAACCATAGAACTGACTGAGTGGAGATCAGTAAACCGCAGAACTGACTGAATTGAGATCAGTAAACCATAGAACTGACTGAATGGAGATCATTAAACCACAGAACTGACTGAGTGGAGATCAGTAAACCACATAACTGACTGAGTGGAGATCAGTAAACCACAGAACTGCAGACACTGGGTGTACCTCTGGTGGAGTTCAAGTACCTTATATTTACTCGCATGCCTGGTGAGATTACCGTAGGGGCGAATCAGGTCTTTGTTGTTGTGTTTGTGTGACGTCTTTCCGGCGCTGATTATCTCCCTTGTTTGTTGATTCTGCAGAAACTGAAGGCCAATAAACCAGAGAACTGTAGACGTTGGAGGCCAAAACACCAAAGAACTGCACAGACGGGAGGCCAATAAACCACATAACTAAAACAAAACGGAGGATAATAAACCACAGAACTGCAGAGAATGGAGGCAAGTAATCCACGGAACTGCAAAAAACACGAGGGATAATAAACCACAGAACTGCAGAGAATTGAGGCAAGTAATCCACAGAACTGCAGAAAATGGAGGCATGTAAACCACAGAACTGCAGAAAATGGAGGCAAATAAACCATGGAACTGCAGACTGGAAGCAAATAAACTACACGCAGTAAACTTTCACAGAGACCCCTTTATTCATAAAACACCATTGTCCTCAGCAGTACGCGAGGTAACAAAAAAACTGTACAAAGCTCGTTCAGCAGCATGCAACAGAACACGGGATATATATACAAAACAATATATACCTATCACAGCGCAACATAAGGGCTTGTAGCATTAAATCACACAAAATCAAGAGATATGTAGCTTGTTTGTTCACTAAAAAGTCACATAAATGATGGTGACACTATCAACTCGATTTCACTTATGTCGAAGCAAATGTCTGCAAACCTACAGATTATTACATCGTTTAAATGCCGTACCACAGACATAAAAATGTATCCCTTTTTTCTTCTTCTTCTTCTTCTTGTTCTCTCTCTCCATCTCTAAAAAGTCACAACCAAAATAAAAATGTGTTTAATAAATTAGTATAAATTCACTGGACACTTCCGCTATACAGATGACAAACGTATGTTCAATTCTTGCAGTGAATACCCCCAAGTCAGCAACAAGTCGTGGCAGAAGACCAAACAGGGATGGTGGTGCACGAGCGCAGCGTGCTGTGATTGGACACCCGGCTGTGGTGCACGAGCGCAGCGTGCTGTGATTGGACACCCGGCTGTGGTGCACGAGCACAGCGTGCTGTGACTGGTCACGTGGCTGTGGTGTTCCAAACAGAGGACAGCGGAGAGGCGGGGAGAAGAAAACCCAAGAGCGCAAACAACTCAAAACACACAACGCAATGGGCTTCGGCAGAGGAGGGCCTGGACGCGATAATACTGAAGAGATAAGGGTTTGGGGAACAACAAACACATCACCAAACAGGCAGGGGGACGGGGGCGGCGGGTAAAGGGGGAAGGGGGGGGGGTGGACATGACATCAGCTAAGGGACAGTACAGCTGGGATGGGCAGGCACACGTGTGAATTTTCGGCGGCAGTCAAAAAAAAACTGTCAAACTAACCCAGCAGTATGGTTCTTACAAGTTGCATACGGAGAAGTAAAAATATATATATATAAAGAAAAGAAAAAAAACCCACAAAAAACGGGTGTTCAGATGAGCTAGATTTGTCAGTGACAAAACGAAACACCAGTATATTCAGATGAGCCAGATTTCTCAGTGTCAAAACAAAACACCAACAGACATCCTGAAAGCAGACTGCGCCGCACTGTTATTTTGCATGTGTGACGGAAAGCCTTACAGCTAAACCCCGAAGGCCCAGAATAGGAACAACAAAAACAACAAAAACAAAAAAACTCAAGGGGTGGGGGTGGGGGTGTGTGTGTGTGGGGGGGGGGGGGGGGGGGGGGGGGGGCTGCACCAAAGCGATGTTGAAACTGGCTCGAGGTGTGACAACCAATGGCAATCGAGTGAGCGGAGGTTTTCATGGTGACGTGGAGGGCGGAGAGGGGCGGGGTGTGGGGGGGTGGGGGGGGGGACCAGTTCTTGGCGGCCTCGTAGACTCCCTGGCCAAAGACGCCCTTTCGGCTGACGCGGTCGTGGTCAAAGTTCTTCAGGGCCTCATCCTTGGCCTTGCTGCTGCGGAACGTCTGCAGGTGAGGCTTGGCCTGTGTCCACAGCAACACGCTCACGTCAGCTCGCACACGTCGGTACACACACGTCAGTACATACATGTCGGTACACACACGTCAGTACACACACGTCAGTACATACATGTCGGTACACACACGTCGGTACACACACGTCAGTACATACTGTCGGTACACACACGTCAGTACACACACGTCAGTACATACATGTCGGTACACACACGTCAGTACACACACGTCAGTACACACACGTCAGTATAACATGTCGGTACACACACGTCGGTACACTACATGTCGGTACACACACGTCAGTACATACATGTCGGTACACACACGTCGTACATACATGTCGTACACACACGTCCAGTACATACATGTCGGTACACACACACACACCACACACCACAACACACACACACACACACACACACACACACACACACACACACACACACACACCACACACACACACTCATCACACACACACACACACAGCACACACACACACCACACACACACACACACACACACACACACACACACACACACACACTACACACAATCACACACCCCCACACATACCACACACACACACACGACACACACCACACACACACACACACACACACTACACACGCACGTCACACACACACACACGCCAGCGCACACACGTCAGCACACACACACACACACACACACACACACACACACACACACACACACACAACACAATACACACCCGTCACCACACATACGTCAGCACACATACGTCAGCACACACACACACGTCAGCACAACAACCATAACGATCAACATAATAATTAAAGGCTTCTTTTTTCTTCTTCTTTTTTTCAGTCTACAAGATCCAAACACACAAAAGGTTGAAAAGAACACTGATTATTTAAATAACAGGACAACAACCCAAAACATGCGCAAATATTCGGGGCACACCCCTTTAATCAGCGTTGCTTTGAACCTGTTGGGTGTTTGGGTCTTAGTTCAGAACGTTAGCAGCCAAAACGGTTTCAGGTTTTTTTTGGACGAGTTTACAGTTTACTTGGGCAACAAAGTAAGGCACGCAGATTCTTTTTTCCAAGCAGATCACTGAGGTGCTTTCATTCACCAACATGCATACTCCATTATAACATCAATTCACTCTCATTAATGCCTCTTTGTATAACTCCTTCGGCATCCTGCCAGAGGGGTTTTTCGTCAGCAGACAAAAATGCACTTACGGATTTTGTGAAGCGTGGCATCTGCCAATGTTTTTTTGTGTGTTTTTTTGTTTTGTTTTTTTTTTGTTTTTTTTTTGTCAGCAGACAAAAATGCACTTACGGATTTTGTGAAGCGTGGCATCTGCCAGAGGGGTTTTTCGTCGACGGGGTTCTGGTAGGTCCTCAGCAGCGTGGCCCGGGTGTCGTACAGCGGCGTCAGGTTCTTTTTCTGCAACACCCGCCAGCCACGCACACCTCGTCAGCCACCTCAACATCACCCTCATCAGGCACGTCAACAACTACCTCATCACTCGTGTCAACAGCTACCTAGTACTCATTATTCACATTAGCACCAGCCTTATTGGTCATGTCAACATCCCCCTCATCATTAATTTTAACATGCACCTCATCACTCATGTCAACAACAACCTCATCGCTCATGTCAACAACTATCTCATCACTCATGTCAACAACAACCTCATGATGCACGTCAACAGCTACTTCAATATTCATATTAGCACCCATCATATCGGCTTTGTCAACACCCCCTCATCGCTTGTTTAACATCCACCTCATCACTCATGTCAACATCCACCTCATCACTCATGTCAACGACCGCCTTATCGCTCATGTTAACGTCCCCCTCATCACTCATGTCAACGACCGCCTTATCGCTCATGTTAACGTCCCCCTCATCACTAATGTCAACATCCCCCTCATCACTCACATCAACAACAACTTCCTCACTCGTGTCAACATCTACCTCGATCACCATTTATGTCAAGAATGACCTCATTACTCATGCAATCATCTATGGACAACGCAGTTCAGCCACCAATGGTTTTCCTGGGAGGCAGCCATCCAAACCTCCCATGAACACGGCCCCCTTGGACAATACAGTCTACTGAAATATATTCATACCTCTATTTCACGTACTGAACCGATCACGAAGACAAGGATCAGAGCGGATTTTTCATTGGTACATCATAAATAGCCTCCACTTCTTTGAAACAAAATGCTCTCAAATGACTCAAATATAAGAGCCAAAGAGTCCGGAATCAGTTTGCTACAGTTTTTAAAGCTGAAAGGTATCACAATTATTTTTGTCTGCCAATTTCTGTAGAGCCACAGGACCTGTGAAAAAACACCCATTGTTCAACGACAACGCTGGGGAATCTTCTGAGAGACTGGGTGATGCGCGTATGGGCTTCCCTACCCGCATCGATAGCATGAACTGAACAGCAAAGTCAGTGTCCACTGCCATTCTACTGTCACACAGTTCGTCAACTAGGTCACGGCTAAAAGGACGCTGCCCGTCAGTGACAGGTAAACTCTCTGATACACATCACCATGGTAATGGGGCATAACCCCACAAAACCCTTTGATGCACATCATCATGGTAAAGGGGGGTAATCCCACAAACATATCTGAGACACATTACCATGGTAATGTGGGGTAATCCCACAAAAAATATCTGAGACACATTACCATGGTAATGGTAAAGGGGGGGGGGGTGATCCCATAAAAATATCTGAGACACATTACCATGGTAAAGGGGGATAACCCCACAAAAACATCTGAGACATATTACCATGGTAAAGGGGGCAACCCCACACAAATATATGTGACACATTACCATGGTAAAGGGGGATAACCCCACAAAAATATCTGAGACACATTACCATGGTAAAGGGGGGCAACCCCCACAAAAATATCTGAGAAACATTACCATGGTAAAGGGGGTAACACCACTAAAATATCTGAGATCTATTACCATGGTAAAAGGGGGTGGGTGGGGGGGGAGGGGGGGAGGGGGGGTCCGAGGACGTTAAGAACCAAGTAGTAGTAACCCCACAAAAATATCTGATACACATTACCATGGCCGTGTTTTCTGTTGCTTCCCCCCCCCCCCCCCCCTTTTTCTGATTGTATTGTGCAGGTCTAATAATGACATCAATATTAATTAAGTCGTCAGATTAGCCGGTGCAAGCATCCTGTGTCACGCAAACCAGTTCAATGTGCCACAGACATCAGAGCTGTTAGGACCACAACCAATCAAAGACAGGTTTCTGATATTCACTGTGCACGTTACCACCACTCACTGAACACAGGTACTGTGCAGGAATTAGTTTTTTCCCATCATCACATATCGCTACGTCTTCGGAATGACCAGTCAGCTTAAAAGAAACAGTTTCATTGCTGTACCTGTCACACGTATGCAAGGGGGAAATCAAATATGACCTGTTCGACAGTGTGTCCAACAGGCATTTTGCATTCTTGGGCTTATAATGCTGCAATTGTACTGTGCATTTGTGCACTCTTCGGTTCACACTCTTGGAGTTTATACTGGTACATGTGTACTATGCATTTGCGTCATGGAGACCCTGCTGCTGTTTGTCTCTGTTCCTACTGACAACGAAAAGGACAGCTGTGCACTGAGTTGCTCGGTACTGCACTCTTCAGTTACTCCGCTTCACAGCATGCCGTAAATAAGACGTCTTACAATCCGCATACAAGCTGACTACATGCAAACACATTCACGAGCAGAAGGTTAGCTCAAACGACACAGTGCGTTAGACCACTTCAAGGATGGAAAATACGGTCATACTCACAGGACAAACAGAGAAGAGCACCGCGATGAAATGAAAAAGAGAGTATTAGAAACATTACGACCCCAAGTGACGGACGACGATTACCTGACATCAAACATGGACGATGACAGCAGAAATGACACCAGGACCATGAGAACGCGCGAAAGTTAGGGGAACACCACACAGTGGACATGACATCAGAACCAACACCACTTGAGAAGGGTAGGGGAACACCCTACAGTGGACATGACATCAGAACCAACACCACTTGAGAAGGGTAGGGGAACACCTTACATTGGAGGCGACATCAGAACCAACACCACTTGAGAAGGGTAGGGGAACACCTTACAGTGGACATGACATCAGAACCAACACCACTTGAGAAGGGTAGGGGAACACCTTACATTGGAGGCGACATTAGAACCAACACCACTTGAGAAGGTAGGGGAACACCTTACAGTGGAGGCGACATCAGAACCAACACCAACTGAGAAGGTTGGAGGAACACCTTACATTGGAGGCGACATCAGAACCACCACCAATTGAGAAGGTTAGAGGAACACCTTACATTGGAGGCGACATCAGAACCACCACCAATTGAGAAGGTTAGAGGAACACCTTACATTGGAGGCGACATCAGAGCCACAACCATTTGAGAAGGTTAGAGGAACACCTTACATTGGAGGCGACATCAGAACCAACACCACTTGAGAAGGGTAGGGGAACACCTTACAGTGGAGATGACGTCAGAACCACCACCACTTGAGAAGGTTAGAGGAACACCTTACAGTGGAGATGAACATTTTGGACGACGATGAACACACTACAACTCCTCCTTGGGGGTAGTTGGTTTGTAACTTGTCGCATGCACTGGGTTATTTCGGGACGAGCCTCGTTATGGATAACGAACACCCGGCACCGAAGAAGTATGCAACAGTAGGGTGAAATTGAAAAAAACGGTACATTTAGGATGACGTCAGAAACATCAGAAACACCTACTACAACCCCCCCCCCCCCCCCCCCCCCCCCCCCCCCCGCCCCAAATCTGAAGAAATCCTCTCTCTCTCTCTCTCTCTGTTTTGTTATCCATATGCTGATTGCTAAAAGGCATTAACTACAACAATGATGTATCATAGATATTACACTCATGAGTGTATTACACGTTCAGCAAATAACCACGGCAGATAGGTGCATGCGTTGTGTTTTATTCTGAAGACTACAGACCGGGGAAGGCAGGAGGGCTGGGGGACGAAACGTCCGCGTAGACAGAAGCCAGAGGAGAGATTCTAGACAAGGAGGTGAGCGAAGGTCACTTGGGGGACACGGTTAGACGATAGAGAGGTTAGACAGCAGATTACAAACAAGGAGGATGTTGTTAAAGGCCACTTTGCAGACAAGTCTAGATAACAGAGTCTACAGAAGGACTACGAAAGGTCACCAGAGATATGGCTGGATGAAAGATTAGACAAAGAAAGAGGAGACGAAAGGCCAATTTTGAGACAAAGTTTAGTAGCAGATTCTAGGCAGAGAAGAGGAAAAGGAGGAATAATCATAACTATTGGGCATAAGCATGCAATAGATGACAGCTAAGTCATGAAAATGCTGAAAGATTAAATCATTATCAGGTAGCTTTTCAGTGAAGAACAGTACATAAGTTAGGACACAGCGACAGACCCAACCATTTCAGGACAGCATGCAAAGACTGGCGTGACATTACATTCTGATACGACTAAGAGACAAAATGATACGTGAAGACGTGGACAGAAGACGGATGGCAGACTGAGACTGGTGATTGGTACCAACTTACTGAAGAAGCTGACGAAAATCTAGAACCCTGTTGTGAACATTTACATTCAGAAATTCAAATAACATAAAAGCAACGATTCAAATTCAATCTAGCAAAATAATGCACACAAACATTCGTCGACGAATAAGCAATAACTACACAGATTACACATCACTGGCGTGTCAATATCGTACGCGCGTTATGGGACGAATGTTAAAATATGACTTTCAATAGCTTTTTTGTTCTTTTATCTGAGCGTGGGGGGGTGGGGGGGGGGGGTATTCACTCTCCCTCTCCTCTAACCCTAAATAATATTACCCAAAAATATGAATCTTTGATATATCCCAAATAGAGTATTATTAGAGTCAGCTACTTTATGTTTAAAGAACGTGAACTGTGACTGGCGAAACAAAATTAGCCTATGACAGTGTAAGTCCAGTTCCATACTTGTTTCACGTGTCGGTTATCTCTCTCTCTCTCTCTCTCTCTCTCTCTCTCTCTGCTTTTCCCTTTTAATGACTGGGGAGAAAGTGAGGCTCACCTAACTGGGCAGGCCGACATTAGAAAGGTAGAAATGCTGGCTGCAGGTCAAGCATACAAAGCTATATTCTGACTTACTCCAAGAATCAAAGACAGAACATCTGATAGCTATCATCATCATCATTATCATCAACAACAACAACAACAACAACAACAACAACAACAACAACAACAACAGAACAACAACAACAACAACAACAACAACAACAACAGGCAGCCGAGTGCCGGACGTACCTGCTTTTGCTCTCCTCTACGCTTGGCTTCCTGTTTGTGGTGCTGGCTGATCCATTTGTCTTGAAACTTGTGTTCCAGAATGTCATAGATCGGCGTGGATGGCCTGCAACAAGCAACCGTAAGTTATGGCACCAAATGTTATGACGGACCTCCTTGTCCTATCGCCCTGATATAACCGTACTGGGTGACTGGGCGTGAAACAGTCAATTAAGTCACTTATGATTGACTTTGTCTCACAAAGTACGTTCCAACAGGGTGTAATCAGTATGTAAACATCACCATGTCACTAATTATGACTGACTTCCTTGTCTTACAACGTACGTTTCAACAGGCTGTAATCAGTATGTAAACATCATCATGTCACTAATTATGACTGACTTCCTTGTCTTACAACGTATGTTCCAACAGGTTGTAATCAGTATGTAAACATCATCATGTCACTTATGACTGATCTCTTTGTCTTACAAAGTATGTTCCAACAGGCTGTAATAAGTATGTAAACATCATCATGTCACTTATGACTGACCTCTTTGTCTTACAAAGTATGTTCCAACAGGCTGTAATCAGTATGCAAACATCATCACGTGACTTATGACTGACCTCTTTGTCTTACAAAGTATGTTCCAACAGGCTGTAATCAGTATGTAAACATCATCACGTGACTTATGACTGACCTCCTTGTCTTACAACGTATCTGACCTCCTTGTCTTACAACGTATCTGACCTTGTCTTACAACGTATCTGACCTCCTTGTCTTACAACGTATCTGACCTTGTCTTACAACGTATCTGATCTCCTTGTCTTACAACGTATCTGACCTTGTCTTACAACGTATCTGACCTTGTCTTACAACGTATCTGACCTCCTTGTCTTACAACGTATCTGGCCTTGTCTTACAACGTATCTGACCTCCTTGTCTTAAACGTATCTGACCTTGTCTTACAACGTATCTGACCTTGTCTTACAACGTATCTGACCTCCTTGTCTTAAACGTATCTGACCTTGTCTTACAACGTATCTGACCTTGTCTTACAACGTATCTGACCTTGTCTTACAACGTATCTGACCTCCTTGTCTTAAACGTATCTGACCTTGTCTTACAACGTATCTGACCTTGTCTTACAACGTATCTGACCTCCTTGTCTTACAACGTATCTGACCTTGTCTTACAACGTATCTGACCTCCTTGTCTTACAACGTATCTGACCTTGTCTTACAACGTATCTGACCTTGTCTTACAACGTATCTGACCTCCTTGTCTTACAACGTATCTGACCTTGTCTTACAACGTATCTGACCTTGTCTTACAACCTGCGTTCCAACAGGCTACAGATCGACTTGAATGTCCTGCAAAGAACTAACACCAGTTACGACTGGCGCTGCCACATTTGGCCTAAGACACGCAACAGAAACAGCACCATCAAAAGACACAGCAGCAGCAGCAACCACAACCACAACCACAACAACAGAAACAGCACCATCAACAGACACAGCAGCAGCAGCAACCACAACCACAACAACAGAAACAGCACCATCAACAGACACAGCAGCAACCGCAACCACAACAACAACAGAAGCAGCACCACCAACAGACACAGCAGCAGCAGCAGCAGCAGCAGCAGCAGCAACCACAACCACAACAGCAGAAACAGCAGCAGCAACCACAACCACATCAGCAGAAACAGCAGCAAAGAACAACAGCACTGACGATGCTGAAGACGCCGACACGGCGGCAACGACAAGACGAAGCAGACCAAGAGGGAAGGGAGGGAAGCCGTCAGTGCACACACCAGGGAGGCAGTGGTCATAGTTCAGGAGGGAGGCAGTGGTCATAGTTCAGGAGGGAGGGAGGTCATAGTTCAGGAGGGAGGGAGGTCATAGTTCAGGAGCTGTGTGAGAGTCGAGGTGACCGTCCTGGGCTGTCCGTCCTAACGAGCCTTCTGGTTTCCGTGGACGTAAAGCTATATTGAACCATGCTTCGGCATTGGTCTCAGCTTGTCCCTAATATGTCAACTGACATCCGAGGACATTAAGCATCACCTGAAGGAAGTGGAGGGAGGGAAGGAAGCCGTCAGTGCACACACCAGTGGCGTCAACGACAAGACGAAGCAGACCAAGAGGGAAGGGAGGGAGGGAAGGAAGGAAGCCGTCAGTGCACACACCAGTGGCGGTAACGACAAGACGAAGCAGACCAAGAGGGAAGGAAGGAAGCCGTCAGTGCACACACCTGGTGGGCAGGCCGAACACCATGGACGCGGGAAGACGACGTGTTCGAGACTTGCTCTCCGCGGACGGTCTCCTGCGGATGTCGTGTGTGGCTCTGTAGTCGAAGTTCTCCTTCGACGTCACCAGGCCGGCCGACACGGCTGAGCGGTTAAGGGCCATGAAGTCACGGTCGGGTTGTTTCTTTGGTCTGTCAAAGGGTAGGCTGTTGGTACCGGAACCCCATCCTCGT
>JABMCL010000329.1:212500-235000 GCA_018857735.1 Alviniconcha marisindica | reverse complement strand
GCTACAGCCTGCAGGTGCTACAGCCCATAGGTTCTACACCTACAGGTGCCACAGCCTGCAGGTGCTACAGCCCATAGGTTCTACACATACAGGTGCCACAGCCTGCAGGTGCTACAGCCCATAGGTTCTACACATACAGGTGCCACAGCCTGCAGGTACTACAGCCCATAGGTTCTACACATACAGGTGCTCCAACCTTCACGTACTACAGCCTGCAGGTGCTACAGCCCATAGGTTCTACACGTACAGGTGCTCCAACCTTCACGTACTACAGCCTGCAGGTGCTGCAGCCCATAGGTTCTACATGTACAGGTGCTCCAACCTTCACGTACTACAGCCTGCAGGTGCTACATCCTACATGTGCTACATCATACAGGTGCTACAGCCTAAAGGTTTTCCACAGCCTACAGGTTTCACAGCCAATGGTGCTATAGCCCTACAGGTTTCACAGCCTACAGGTGCTGTAGCCCACAGGTTTCACATCCTACAGGTGTTACATCATACTGGTCTATAGCCCACAGGTACTACAGCCTACAGGTGCTACAGCATACTGGTCTATAGCCCACAGGCGCTACAGCCCACAGGTGCTACAGCATACTGGTCTATAGCCCACAGGCACTACAGCCTACAGGTGCTACAGCATACTGGGCTATAGCCCACAGGTACTAAAGCCTACAGATGCTACAGCCTGTCATACTAGTCTATAGCCCACAGGCACTACAGCCTACATGTGCTACAGTATACAGGTACTACAGCCTACAGGTACTACAGTATACAGGTATTACAGCCAGCACAGGTGTTACAACACACAGGCGTTACGACCTACAGGTGCTACCTGTCAGGGACAACTGGCAAGCTACGATAGTGCACTCTCCAGAGGTGTTACAGCCCATAGGGTCAGGGCTGAGGGACACTCAAGTTACAGCAATTCCAGAGGTGTTACAACCCACAGGGTGAGGGCTGAGGGACACTCAAGTTACAGCAATTCCAGAGGTGTTACAACCCACAGGGTAACGGCTGAGGGACAGCAATTTCAGAGGTGTTACAGCCCATAGGGTCAGTGCTGAGGGACACTCAAGTTACAGCAATTCCAGAGGTGTTACAACCCACAGGGTCAAGGCTGAGGGACACTCAAGTTACAGCAATTCCAGAGGTGTTACAACCCACAGGGTGAGGGCTGAGGGACACTCAAGTTACAGCAATTCCAGAGGTGTTACAACCCACAGGGTAACGGCTGAGGTCAGCAATTTCAGAGGTGTTACAGCCCATAGGGTCAGTGCTGAGGGACACTCAAGTTACAGCAATTCCAGAGGTGTTACAACCCACAGGGTAACGGCTGAGTGACAGCAATTCCAGAGGTGTTACAGCCCATAGGGTCAGGGCTGAGGGACACTCAAGTTACAGCAATCAAGGGTGGTCAGCAAATTAAGTGATTTGTTATCATCTTGGGGAGGACCCCCTCAACAAACAATGCTCCTTCAACGGCCACCCTTTGCTATAAATTCAGTGTGGCCTGGGTTTAGGTGAAGAACTGAGACCAGCCAATGTTTGTGTACATAATGTGCTATAAAGCTGTGGATATGGAGGCTGCCATGACATAGCATTGTCCAAACTCTACACTGGAAGGGGGTTTATGTCCCTACTTTTCTGATGCAAAACAGCCAAGAGAGATTTCATCTTCAACTGTTAACAAGGTAAAACCAAGTAGAGTTTAATAAATGCAAAACCAGTTCCAGAAAAATCAGACACATTTTCCCCCCCATCAAGTTATAATGAATGCAGATGTTTTTGCCTTTGTTTTTGTTGTTTTTGTTTTCTGATAGAACCATCCTGGTTGACAGGGCACACACACACGCATGCACGCACACATGCACGCACGCACACATGCCTGCACACACACACACACACACACACACACACACACACACACACACACACACACACACACACACACACATCGAGAGTTAGAGAGGAACAGAGGGAGAGAGAGAGAGAGTAGAAAAACATACATGTTTTTTAAGGGCAGAGCATAGGGACTGTGAACCAATCATTTTGGTCAATAAATTAACATACTGCAGTTCAGCAGAAACTAAACAGTCACATGCAAATGTCTCAAAACAGTCCCTCTCTTTGCCACATGCACGCATGCTCATGTGCATGTGCATGCATCTGTGTGTGCCTGTGTGTGAGTGTGGTGTAATGTGTGTGTATGGGTGTGTATGCATGTACATGATGTGTGTGTGTGTGTGTGTGTGTGTGTGTGTGTGTGTGTGTGTGTGTGTGTGTGTGTGTGTGTGTGTGTACAAGAATATGTGGGTAGAGGGATGAAGAAGAAAAGAAAGGGAACTCTGTTTACCAAAACTATCCAAATTCTTCTTTTTAAAAATTAAAAATGCCCTCCTACAGTTACTCACCATCTGCTGCAGTGTAATCTCGTTTATCATTTGGTCGACCGTACGTGAAGCCCTTTCCTGGCAGGTAAAATCCTCGTTCTTTGGGCCGCCCCACTTTGTCCTGAATTGTACAGGAAAAAATTGTTTTAATTGTTACCACAAACAGGTAATATCCTTTGTTCTTTGCGCTGCCCCACTTTGTCCTGAACTGTACAGGAAAAACCTTTTTTAACTGTTACAGCAAACAGGTAAAATCCTCGTTCTTTGGGCCGCCCCAGTTTGTCCTGAATTGAACAGGGAAAACCTTTTCCAACTGTTACAACTAACAGGTAAAACCTCTGCACCCCAAATACTTATGACAGACCTTTTAAGTGAAAACGCAGTTCATGTTTGGTGAACAGCAGCAGCCTATCAGGTCCTTCAGAGCCAAATGTGCAGCTGATGAAAAAAGTCAAAAACATTCATTTTCTTTTCAATAACCAACAACACATCTCTTTGCAGAAATGCACAGGAAAAAGTGGAAAGCAAAACCAAATGGATAAGCTGTTCAATAACTTTTGAAAATAAACTGGGTTTCTCTCTTCCATTCCTACTTTGTCTTTTTCATTTTGTTTTGTTGTTGTTTTGTTTCTTTGGCATTAAACGTTTTGAAGAGATTGCCTCCTGTGTCACAGCAAGTAGTTTTGTCTAATCAGTAGAACAAATGGTGAGAAAAGTTCTGAATAAAAAGCAGGATTTTATCTCATTTAACCTAAACTGAACATCATGGGTGAAAATTAAACCATCCATACTTTCTAAGTGCAAGTTCATAACTTGATTGGTTTTCATACCACCTGCATAAAACCTGATGACTTTGTTGTTAAACACCATCGCACATGTTAGCCAAAATGGTACGTTTTTGCAAATGAAGCAAAAAGTAACCAACTGTATCCAGATATATGGAAGGAAATCTTACACGCCATACATTATAGATGTGGCCTCACATGTACTTTTTCAAGAGGCAGTGCTATTTTCTTACACACTATTCAAAGAATCATATAAAAATCTATATCTTAAAAAAAAGTATGGGTGTGGGTACACCCACAATGTGTAAGCAGGTGAGGTTTGTTTACTGAAATACCTACAAAAAGACCACAGATGCGTGGACACTCACAAGATAATCTCTGTGAATTTCATTACTGACACAAGTGTACTTATAAACAAGGTACTCTCTGTGAGTTTAAGTACAGATACAAGAGTACTTATAATTAATATATACCTAGGCTCTGGTGGATCCAAAACACCACTGTTAATAAATGACTAATGTTTCAAATCAACTCTAAGCTAACTGTTCATATCAATGGAAAAGAGTGACCTCCTAAGTACTCCACAGGAAAATTAGTTTTTCACATAACAACAAAACAGCTTTTGTGCATTTAACACAAAGATAATTTTGCAACTTTTCTAGCATGAGATTAAAGACTCTTGCTTATAAAACATGAATAGTTAGCCTATATGCAAACATTGTTAATGGTCAGAAACTTACAAAGTCACCTTTTGATGTTTTGTTTTTAAGCACAACTGATACATGCAGAGTGTATAATTACATCTAAGAATGCACCATAACAACATATTGTACCATACTTCTCATCAAAAAAAATCTTTCTTCTGTGACAGGTTGAACCAAGCAGCTCCTTTATTACCTAATGTATAACAAGGTCTCCAGGTATTGGAATTCAAAGAAGAGAGAAGGGGAATGTCTTTCAGCTGCCCAGGCAAACTTGATACATTTATACATACATACCCAGTTACACCACACAGCTGTAAACACTAACAGAACATAATCAGTGTGCAGTCGAATTAAAGGATTCAGTAAAATTGATATATGTGTACATATACATACCCAGTTACACCACAAAGTGGTAAACACTAACAGAACATACAACCAGTGTGTAATCAAATCAAAGGGCTCAGTAGCACTGATCCCTGATAACTGATCCCTGCCTACGCTAGATCAAGATGACCCAGCCTGTGTTTATCTTTGATGATATATACCCCACTGTCAAGTTGATAAACTCCCCCAAACTGATCAAAACAAATAAAAAATTCTGCTAAATCATGGCAGAAAACACAGGGACAACAATACAGTGACACTTCACTGCCTCATCCCATCTATTGATGGGCCGTTGCCTGGCTACGGCAGAGAGGCAGAACAGCAGCGGCAACGATCGCACAGTAGCGCACGCACTCTCTGTCAACTTCTCGTCCTTACCCTCAGTAGGAGTTCGTTCATCAGCATACTATCCCTCTGCACGCCCAAATCACCGGGCGCCGTGTACGTGAAGGGGCCCAGCGGCACGGATGCTGTAGCCATCTTGCCAAGGACGATGTAGTTTCCAGTCCTGACAGAAAAAGAGAAAGGCAGTCAAAGTCACCGCCGTTTCACTTCAGCCCGCTGTGCTTGTCGAGTGAATATGGCTTCTGGTAGCCTAGGAGATCGCTTCCTGCCATGCGCGACACGCACAGGGGAAATTACTCTGCAATCATTTCATACGCACATAAGATTCAAACGATCATTACGTTACTTTGTGATCAAAGTCTGACACAGACTATATCGTTTTCGAACATAACAAGTATGTGTAGGTATTTATTTTTATTTTCAGTTTGAGTTGTAACTGTAAGAGCTGTTCAGATATTAATCTAACAATATAGCAGACGGCAAAAGAATTGTTTCCCTTCTCACAAGCACTGATCGCGCATGCGTGGCTCCATGGGAACCCGTCACGCATAAACAAGTCCACCATCTTGCTGCAGAAGTCCCAACAAGAGGGTGGTTCTGTTGCATCGGTCTAACTTTGCACGGTCAAGATGCCGCGGAACACAGGATTGGTCCAGCGGCCAATCTCAGAACAAATTGAAGAACTGAAAGCGAAGATCAACCTCATCGGTGAGTGTTCGTCCTTTAGGGGAACAAAACATAAACGCTAACAGGTGCCCTGAGTAAAGAGGTAACTATGACACCGGTTGCAGCTGAGTAAAAGTAGTAACAGCTTGACTTTGAAGTGTGTTAATGTTGACGTGGAAAGATCTATTCAGCATAATTTCAGTTGTGCACAAACAACAACACTTAAAAGATTATGAATATAACAAAAGGATAATTTGTGTACATAGGACGTGAATGTCAGAGGCTATGAAACCCTCAACAGCGGCGTGAACAATGCCAGTCTTCCACTGCTCCTGTCCAGATACAGTGAATGCATACTGGGTGATTCCAAGGTGGTGGTTGGAAATTCCTCGGACATTTTTAGTGCCGTTTTGGCTAATCTGGGTCACAAATATCATCAGAACGATCCAAACAGGGTCAAACATTTGCAACAAAAAGTGGGTTTGGTTATATTTGTATTTTTAAGTGTGTATATTCATCTTTGATGTTTGGGCTACAGATAGTTTTCAAGTAATGACAGGCACACCTCATGCACTTTTGTTGCAAATGTTGGCTGACTCTGGTGACATTTTTGACCCAAAATAGCCTCTAAAATGTCCCAGGAATGTCCCACTGCCTCACTGGATATTAGAGTATACTGAAATATGTAGATATATCTACATCCATCTCTACATTCACTTGGTCACACACACACACACACACACACACACACACACACACACACACACACACACACACACACACCACACACACACACATCCACATGCTTGTGTACATGTGCACAACTACATCTAAACTGTTAGCCCTCACCCTGGTAGTCATGACAATAGTCATGCTAACACAGCTATGCAGTGGCTGGTTGTCATGACTATTGTCACACTTCAGATGATTTTCCCTGAATACAACACCAAACCAGCTCCGTTCAGATTTGCATATATTAGACTTGGGTGGCTCTGCATCATGCCTTAGCAATATTTTCATCTAAATTTTCCTCATGTAGAACAGCAAAATACATGTTGCTTGCACACAGTCTACTCCTTTAGTTGTTACACTGTGTGCCAAGTTTAAGTTGGATTGTTTCTATGCAGAGGGGGACAGAAAGGCCTACTATGAGTCTTCGCAGTATGCCATCAAGAAGAATCGTGAGAATATTCAGTCACTGCGCAAGGAAACGTGGGAACTTCGGAAACGTCTCAGTGATCGACTGCAGGTGAGTCTTGAGATGTTCTGAAGAAAACATACTTTTCCTCCATAAACTATCCAAGGGACAGATGACAAATCAGTATTTATATTTGTTAGAACTATTAAAAGAAATTATTATACACACACATATACACACACGCACATGCGCACACACACACACACACACACACATGTACAGACGCAAACACACACACATATACACACGCACATACACACACACACATACTCACACACCATGCACCAGACTTCAGGGTATATATTCATGTGCACATGCACTCATTTGTAAGCATGCCCACACACACACATGCACACATGCATGCATACACACACACACACACACACACACACACACACACACACACACACACACACACACACACACACACACACACACACACACACACACACACACACCACACACACACACACACACACATTACACACACCATAACATAACACACATACAATTACACACACACAACACACACACACACACACACACACACACACACACACACACACACACTACACCACACATACAAAACAATTACACACAAGCACACACACACACACACACACACACACACACACACACACACACACACACACACACACACACACACACACACCACACACACACACACACACACACACACACACACACACACACTGTTCAATCAGTGTATGTTTTTCAATTGCAGCAAGATGAACATGTCATCAGCAAGGCATTCCATGACCGCCCAGTGGAGAGAGCAGCGCTTTCCAACAAGTCGGGACGAGTGAGTGCGCTTGTATTTTTATCCGTTGACTGTGAGTATGAGTGAAAGATGATGTTTCAACTCTCTGTAGTGACAGGGTGACCAGACCTTAAAACACAGGCACAGGCATCTGGTCAAATCATGAAAGCGTAAATGTTGAACACAGTAATTGGAGCATCTTCAGCCCAAGTATAACACTTGATAATTGTGTTTGCACAGCAAGCCATCACAATCTCCAGCCACACATTTGTGAGACAGTGAAGCACTCCATGTGGCAGTCCTGTCTGTAATGCTTTATAATTGTGTTTGCACAGCAAGCCATCACAATATTCAGCCAAAAGGTATGTGGCACTTGAATGCCATGAACCGCATGACAGTCCTATAATCTGCCTCACTTGATAATTGGGTTTCTTCAGCAAGCCATTGTGGTCTTCAACCACAAGCTGCATAATATGGTACAAAGAAGTGCCCTGTTGCCATGAAACCACATGATGGTGCTGTAATCTGTCACACTTCATTGCTTTTTGCTTGTGTGTATGTGGGTGTGGGTGTTTGTGTGTGTGTGCGCGCACTCGCACGCGTGCATGTGTGTTTGTGTGTGTGTGTGTGTGTACAATTGTTTTTTGGTGGTGGTTTTTTTTTTCGGGGGGGGGGGGCGGTTAGTGGAGGGTTGTATTTGAGTGGTTTTCAGCTCCATGTTTTACTGAATTGTTGATGTCTTATTACAGAATGCATTGAATGCTTTATATAAATGATAAGCCAGAGAGCAATTTTTTCTACACATAGACAGTAAAGTTGTGTGTTTCCACAGGAAGCCATCACAATCTTCGACCACAAGGTGTGTGACACTGTGAAGCGCTCCAACGCCCTGAACCACGTGACGGTGGCCAAGCAAAAGCGCCTGGAGGAGCTGCAGACTCAGTACAACCAGATGGTCAAGGACTCCTCGGATGCTGTGGCAACTGACAAGGGAGACTCAACAGATGCGCAGCAGATGCGATACCTGGAGAACAGCTACGACAAGGTCAGCATGAAGACAGAGGAGGCCAAGCAGGTGCAGCGTGTCTACCTGGACATCAAGGCCAGGTTTGAGCAGGTGAGAGTTTAGTGTCCATTCACATCTCTTCTTCTTTTTTTTTCTCTTCTCTTTTTTAATTATCGTCACTTACATTATATTTATCTATAGATGTATGCAATTATTTCAAACTGCAGCGATGACTTTCTTGTTGTTGTCACCCAGATACAACTGACATGGTTGACTGGGTGTGTAAAACCATTTACCTCTATTGGTTATGTTCTTTCTGCTGTCTTTTGTTTGCTTGTGTATTTTTTTTTTTAAATCAGTTACTTTCTCCTTTCTTTCATAATCTTTAAAAGCATTTTTTTTTAAATCTTCTTTATCATCACAGTATTGTTGTATTATGTATTCTTTCATATAAAAAAATTTTTTTCTTGTAGCTGCACCTGTGTGCTACTTATATATATTTGTTTGTTTGTTTGTTCAGTCTGGTAATGTATTTGGTTCATATGGTTTCTGTTTTTGTGTCTTTGCAAACTCCTGGTGTCACTTGTTTGAACTTTTAGCATAGATGATGACTTACTGATGTGGATAAGACTGGACAAGAAAGAAAAGATTCTGTTTGTTTTAATGTTAATGTTGTTGTTGAGAAACATTTCACAGGTGCAGTAGAGCAGCAGTTTGAAGCACAAAGCAGCCCAGCAGACACACACTACCAATCCATACTACTTAATAATGTACATTTATGATGCGCTCATCAATGCCCTGAACACTCACATATACATATATGATATTCTATACACACGTAGAGCACAGTTCCACCCAAACAACCCACACAAAGCACCATATGGAAAGACAAACAACCCCCCCCCCCCCCCTCCCACACACACACACACACACACACACACACACACACACACACACACACACACATACACACACACATACACACACACACATGAATAAAAACCACAATGAATTCAGATGTGTACGACACTGATCTGTATCATACATTGTGCATGCACGCGCATGCCCACACACACGCACGCACGCATGCACGCATGCACACAACAACAACAACAAGTTATTACTTCAACATTATTACTTCAGAATAATGTCTCATTAAAAAAAATAGAGCACGCGTTTGGTTTCATGCTGTCATTGTTATTGTAAGTTTGTTGTTTTCCTTCCGTTTTTAATGTTTCAACACCAAAAGGCACATTGCATTTGCTTAATCGGAAACAACCTCTGACCGGCATTTGATGTTCTGTCATTGGCAGGAGGCGCAGAACTACCCCACCAAGCTGGACGCCATCGAAACGGAGATCCGCCGCACGCGCGCAGAGCTGAAGGAGCTGAAGGCCATGCAGAATGATGCCGAGCTGTCCAAGGAAGCTGCCGTCAATGAGCTCAAGCGCCACGAGGAGACGGTGTATGCCGAGCGCAAGAAGCGTGAGGTGGAGCTGCAGAAGATGAAGAAGGAGGCGGAGGAGAAGAAGATGCAGCATGAGCGCATTGAGAAACGGCTGGTGAGTCCTTCTGAAATACCTGATAGAAATGACAGTCTTCACATATATATGGTACTTATAATACACCACTCAACCAGGTGTTTACAGATGGTCTCACAAGCTAGAAATACAAACAAAAACACATTATTTTGTACAATACAACCAAGAGAAACTGCTAAAAAAAAGAAATGCACAAATTGAGACATAAGCACAATTGAGACTAAGTATATGCCATGACTATACATACAAGGACAGGGGAAAAAATCTGAATCATACAATTTTACAGAACACACCCCCACACACACACACATACACACACACACACACACACACACACATATATATATACACACACACTGATGTACATGTTGGTTGTTGACAGGTTTCTGATTTTGTTCCCTGCTGACAGGTTTCTGATTTTGTTCCCTGTTGACAGGTTTCTGATTTTGTTCCCTGCTGACAGGTTTCTGATTTTGTTCCCTGTTGACAGGTTTCTGATTTTGTTCCCTGTTGACAGGTTTCTGATTTTGTTCCCTGCTGACAGCTAGGTTTCTCATTTTGTTCCCTGCTGACAGCTAGGTTTCTGATTTTGTTCCCTTCTGACAGGTTTCTGATTTTGTTCCCTTCTGACAGGTTTCTGATTTTGTTCCCTGTTGACAGGTTTCTGATTTTGTTCCCTGTTGACAGGTTTCTGATTTTGTTCCCTGCTGAAAGCTAGGTTTCTCATTTTGTTCCCTGCTGACAGCTAGGTTTCTCATTTTGTTCCCTGCTGACAGGTTTCTCATTTTGTTCCCTGCTTTACAGGTTTCTGATTTTGTTCCCTGCTTTACAGCTAGGTTTCTGATTTTGTTCCCTGCTGACAGGTTTCTGATTTTGTTCCCTGTTGACAGGTTTCTGATTTTGTTCCCTGTTGACAGGTTTCTGATTTTGTTCCCTGCTGACAGCTAGGTTTCTCATTTTGTTCCCTGCTGACAGCTAGGTTTCTGATTTTGTTCCCTGCTGACAGGTTTCTGATTTTGTTCCCTGCTGACAGGTTTCTGATTTTGTTCCCTGCTGACAGCTAGGTTTCTCATTTTGTTCCCTGCTGAAGCTAGGTTTCTCATTTTGTTCCCTGCTGACAGGTTTCTGATTTTGTTCCCTGCTGACAGGTTTCTGATTTTGTTCCCTGCTGACAGCTAGGTTTCTCATTTTGTTCCCTGCTGACAGCTAGGTTTCTCATTTTGTTCCCTGCTGACAGGTTTCTGATTTTGTTCCCTGTTGACAGGTTTCTGATTTTGTTCCCTGCTGACAGCTAGGTTTCTCATTTTGTTCCCTGCTGACAGCTAGGTTTCTGATTTTGTTCCCTGCTGACAGGTTTCTGATTTTGTTCCCTGTTGACAGGTTTCTGATTTTGTTCCCTGCTGACAGCTAGGTTTCTCATTTTGTTCCATGCTGACAGCTAGGTTTCTCATTTTGTTCCATGCTGACAGCTAGGTTTCTCATTTTGTTCCATGCTGACAGCTAGGTTTCTCATTTTGTTCCATGCTGACAGCTAGGTTTCTCATTTTGTTCCCTGCTGACAGCTAGGTTTCTCATTTTGTTCCCTGCTGACAGCTAGGTTTCTCATTTTGTTCCCTGCTGACAGGTTTCTGATTTTGTTCCCTGTTGACAGGTTTCTGATTTTGTTCCCTGCTGACAGCTAGGTTTCTCATTTTGTTCCCTGCTGACAGCTAGGTTTCTCATTTTGTTCCCTGCTGACAGGTTTCTGATTTTGTTCCCTGTTGACAGGTTTCTGATTTTGTTCCCTGCTGACAGCTAGGTTTCTCATTTTGTTCCCTGCTGACAGCTAGGTTTCTCATTTTGTTCCCTGCTGACAGGTTTCTGATTTTGTTCCCTGTTGACAGGTTTCTGATTTTGTTCCCTGCTGACAGCTAGGTTTCTCATTTTGTTCCCTGCTGACAGCTAGGTTTCTCATTTTGTTCCCTGCTGACAGGTTTCTGATTTTGTTCCCTGTTGTCAGGTTTCTGATTTTGTTCCCTGCTGACAGCTAGGTTTCTCATTTTGTTCCATGCTGACAGCTAGGTTTCTCATTTTGTTCCATGCTGACAGCTAGGTTTCTCATTTTGTTCCATGCTGACAGCTAGGTTTCTCATTTTGTTCCATGCTGACAGCTAGGTTTCTCATTTTGTTCCCTGCTGACAGCTAGGTTTCTCATTTTGTTCCATGCTGACAGCTAGGTTTCTCATTTTGTTCCATGCTGACAGCTAGGTTTCTCATTTTGTTCCATGCTGACAGCTAGGTTTCTCATTTTGTTCCATGCTGACAGCTAGGTTTCTCATTTTGTTCCATGCTGACAGCTAGGTTTCTCATTTTGTTCCATGCTGACAGCTAGGTTTCTCATTTTGTTCCATGCTGACAGGCACAGCGTGGGTCCATCCAGCAGGATGAGCTGACGACCCAGGAGAAGGCAGCCCTCACTGGTGAGGAACAGCAGCAGAAGATCACCTCGTACGAAGAGGCCTTTAGGCACATCAAGGAAGCCACTGGCGTCTCAGACACATGGGTAAGGCTTTGTTTTACTTCACCGCATGTAGGCACCTTTTATACACCAGGCACAAGAAGCAGACCACTGTGTCTAACAGATCAAGATATGGTTCACGAGATACACTCACCTCATGTGCATCAGGCTTATCAAGCAGACCGACTGTGTCTAACAGATCAAGATATGGGTCACGAGATACGCTCACCTCATGTGCATCAGGCTTATCAAGCAGACCGCTGTGTCTAACAGATCAAGATATGGTTCACGAGATACGCTCACCTCATGTGCATCAGGCTTATCAAGCAGACCACTGTGTCTAACAGATCAAGATATGGTTCACGTGAACTACTGCGTCTAACAGATCAAGATATGGTTCACGAGATACACTCATGTCCATCAGGCTTATCAAGCAGACCACTGTGTCTAACAGATCAAGATATGGTTCACGAAGCTCACCTCATGTGCATCAGGCTTATCAAGCAGACCACTGCGTGTAAGACGTGAATTCTGGATATGGCAGTTTTATTTTATGATGGCAGTCAAAACCCTTTACATGTGGACAGAGGCTTTAGGGGTGCTGACTGTTCAAAAGTACTTCAGATGAGATGGTAAGCCAAGGTCCCACATGTGTATATGCGTGCAAAAAGGTCACATTCACATGCTCAGTGGATTATGTAAACAGCAGATTAACCCAGTGTGCGCTGAAAGTGACAGTCTTCAAAGTGTTGAAGTTGAACAGTGTACAGAAGAAGCAGAAGGGGAAAAGTGTCTGAAGTATGGAAAAGGCACAAAAGTAATCAGTATCCTTGCTTGTTTGTTTCCCCATTTTTCCTGTTAATTCTGAGGAATCTTATAGCAAGCAATGCTGACCACATTTAGAATGTAATTCAAACAAGGTCAGAAAATCCTTCTTCCAAAGGTTTATTAGAAAGCTGATGTTTTAAAACCCCAGATTACGTCCAATGAAAACAGTGTTGCAGAGCATGTGAAGAGTGTGAGTGTTGCTTTGACAGGAAGTGGTTGAACGGTTTGAGAATCAGGGGCACACAACTCAGCACCTGGAGGAGCTGAAGAAGGACAATGAGAAGCAGATCCTGAGACTGAGGGAGGACAAGGGCAACCTGCAGCGCGAGTTTGAAGAGATGAAGTACTCCGGCGAGGCCAAGCTCTCCAGGTAGGCTGCATGACACCAGGTCATCATCATGGATATTTGTATAGGCTGCATGACACCAGGTCATCATCATGGATATTTGTATAGGCTGCATGACACCAGGTCATCATCATGGATATTTACATAGGCTGCCTGATACCAGGTCATCGTCATGGATATTTATTTAGGCTGCATGACACCAGGTCATCATCATGGATATTTATATAGGCTCCATGACACCAGGTCATCATCATGGATATTTACATAGGCAGCCTGACACCAGGTCATCATGGATATTTACATAGGCTGCCTGACATCAGGTCATCATCATGGATATTTACATAGGCTGCATGACACCAGGTCATTGTCGTGGATATTTGTATAGGCTGCCTGACACCAGGTCATTGTCATGGATATTTATATAGGCTGCCTGACATCAGGTCATCATCATGGATATTTACATAGGCAGCCTGACACCAGGTTGTCATGGATATTTACATAGGCTGCCTGACATCAGGACATCATCATGGATATTTACATAGGCTGCCTGATACCAGGTCATTGTCATGGATATGACCAGGTCAGTATCATACATATTTATACATGCTGCATGCCAGTAGGTCATTATAATGAATATTTAGATGGTGCATGCCAGTAAGTCATTATAATGAATATTTAGATGGTGCATGCCAGTAGGTCATTATAATGAATATTTATACATACTTCATGCCAGTAGGTCAGCATAATGAATGGCTCCATCCAGCAGGAGGTTTTTGAAGATCAAGTCCTGGGATAAGGCCAGGTTCTGAAGCTAGTCTGTAGTGTGGTGGTAAAATGAGTAGTTAATTCATTTGTAGTGTGGTGGTAAAATGAGTAGTTATTTCATTTGTAGTGTGGTGGTAAAATGAGTAGTTATTTCATTGCCAGAAGTAGCACCGAAACACCACATGTACAAGAGGTAGTGGTGTGTTTGTTTCATTTGTTTTGTCTTTTTTGTTGTATTTTTTGCCTCATACATAAGTCAGGATGTTCAGGCAACATCTGCAGTATGCAAATTGTCCAGCAGCACATACAACAACAACAAGGAAACAGTCAAAACATTTTACGAAAGTGTTTTTCGCAGAAAACAGTGGGTTCAAAGTGCTTTACAGTTTCCACACAAGAAATGGTCATTTCCTACAAAGTACTCTGTCAAAAAAAGAGGAAGTTATTCTGACTACTGATTCTGCCTGCTAGAACATTCCTCTGCAGAGACGGACCAGGCATGATGCTTGTTGCGTCTTGTGGACCAATGACATTGCTCCTTTCAACAGCGGCCAGATGATGCTGGAGGAGTTTGAGGCCCACCTGGCGAAGGAGGAGAAACGACGTGACGAGGCCGACCATCAGTTGCAGCGAGCCAGTCGCACTCTGGTGCAGGTCAAGGCCGGAGTGGAGCACCTGGCTGACAAACTGCACCACCTCAAAGCTGTGAGTTCTGTGTATACCTCTCTCACCCCCCCCCCCCCCAACACACACACACCTGGCTGACAAACTGCACCACCTCAAAGCTGTGAGTTATGTATATACCTCCCTCACCCCAACACACACACACCTGGCTGACAAACTGCACCACCTCAAAGCTGTGAGTTCTGTTCTACCTCACTCACCCCACCCCCCCCCCACCCAACACACACACACCTGGCTGACAAACTGCACCACCTCAAAGCTGTGAGTTCTGTGTATACCTCCTCACCCCCCCCCCAACACACACACACCTGGCTGACAAACTGCACCACCTCAAAGCTGTGAGTTCTGTGTATACTACTCCACCCCAACACACACACACCTGGCTGACAAACTGCACCACCTCAAAGCTGTGAGTTCTGTATATCCTTACCCCAACACACACACACCTGGCTGACAAACTGCACCACCTCAAAGCTGTGAGTTCTGTTATACCTCTCTCACCCCAACACACACACACCTGGCTGACAAACTGCACCACCTCAAAGCTGTGAGTTCTGTGTATACCTCTCACCCCACACACACACACACCTGGCTGACAAATGACCAAACTTGATTCTGTGAAAGTATCTTATATACATATAACTTTGCATTTTTTAAAAATTTATATACATATAACTGCATTTTTTTAAATTTTATATATATATAACTTTGCATTTTTTTAAATTTTATATATATATAACTGCATTTTTTAAATCTTATATACATATAACTTTGCATTTTTTTTATCTTATAATAACTTTGCATTTTTATTTTTTGGGGGATCTTATATGCCTATAACTGCATTTTCTTGATCTTATATACATATAACTTTGCATGTTTTTGAAGCATGCAGTTTATGAGTGGTTGCTTCTTACTGTGTGCAAATCATGACCAGTTTCATTTCATTCAAGTCATTGATTTTGAGAAATGGATCGGAAGTTGCTGCTTGCCTCAGCATTTGAAGTTTAAAACAGCAATTTTGGTTTGGCAGTGGGGGGGAGGCTTGGTTGGGGGGTGGGGGACTTGGTTGGGGTTGGGGGGGCTTCGTTGGGGGTGGGGGTGGATGGTGGCGAAAGAGGGGTTTTCCTACATCGATGATTGACCTGTAACTGGTGTCTCTGTCTTTGGCGTACAGAACAAAGGTCACGTACCCACAGCGCAGATCGCCCCATCCTCGGACGAGTACGTCCTTGACCAGCTGTCAACATCAGAGGAAAAGCTGCTGAAGCTGCTGGAAGAGCTGGATGGCAAAGACCTCAACGAGATGTTGCGGCAGATGGAGGAGGAGGAGGTGAGCCTTTCTGCTGAGATTGGGGGGGGCGGGGGGGGGGTGCTGAGATTTGGGGCGGGGGGGGGGGTGTGAGATTGGGGGGCTGAGATTGGGGGGGGGCTGAGATGGGGGGCTGATTTTTTTGGGGGAGGGGGGGCTGAGATTGGGGGGGAGTGGGGGGGGGCTGGGATTTGTGGGGGGAGGGGGGGGGGGGGCATGAGATGTGTTGAAGAAGAGATTGGTTTTGTATGTCTGTCAGGATTGAGAAATGTGCTGAAGGAAAGTGGGAGGTGTGCGTTTCTGCCACTGGTGAAAACAGGGAAAGGAGAGGGAGATTGTGTGTGTGTGTGTGTGTGTGTGTGTGTGTGTGTGTGTGTGTGTGTGTGTGTGGTGTGTGTGTGTGTCATGGTGTGTGTGGTGTGTGTGTGTGTGTGTGTGTGTGTGTGCGTGTGTGTGTGTGTGCATGTGTGTGTTGTGTGTGTGTGTATGTGTGTGTGTGTTGTGTGTGTGCATGTGTGTGTGTGTGTGTGGGGGGGGGGGGGTAGCAATATCTGTTTCCACCGCTGTTGAGAAAAGAATGGTTGAATGACAGGAAAGTGTATGTCTTTTTGCTGCTGTCAGGGTTGGGGGGGGGGGGGGATACTGGGTGTGTATGGGGAAGTGGGGCATGTGGAGATGTGTAACGGTGTACACTTTAGCTGCTGCAAGTTCCACTGGCAGACTGCATCCTCTTTGCTTTGTTGCTCAGTTCCACGCCAGCATAGAAGGGAAGCTGCCGCAGTACAACACCCGAGTCAAACTGCCTACCACGCACAGGGACCTCGTCTATGGGGACGGTAAGTTCATGAGCTTCCTCACCGCCATCAGCAGTTCCGTCATCTCTACCGCATGATCCCAGATTGACTAATCTTGTGGTCATAGCAACATCATCATCCCCACCACATTTGTCTCCGTAATATTTCTCTAGACTGTTTTTGCAAAATCAGCCTTCATAGAAATAGAAACACATTTCTTGTGTACAGGTTGCTGTGTTTTTATCAAATAAGTTGTTCTGTTGATCTGCGAAGGTGCCCATTTTCAGAGGCTCAGGGATGAGTATGGCTTTTGGAGTGAGTCGCAACATGGCCTTGGATTCAGTGGCCTTGTTTCTGAGTTCTGTCACCATGTTGTTGGATTCAGTGGCCTAGTTTCTGAGTTGTGTCACCATGTTGTTGGATTCAGTGGCCTTGTTTCTGAGTTCTGTCACCATGTTGTTGGATTCAGTGGCCTTGTTTCTGAGTTCTGTCACCATGTTGTTGGATTCAGTGGCCTAGTTTCTGAGTTCTGTCACCATGTTGTTGGATTCAGTGGCCTAGTTTCTGAGTTCTGTCACCATGTTGTTGGATTCAGTGGCCTAGTTTCTGAGTTCTGTCACCATGTTGTTGGATTCAGTGGCCTTGTTTCTGAGTTCTGTCACCATGTTGTTGGATTCAGTGGCCTAGTTTCTGAGTTCTGTCACCATGTTGTTGGATTCAGTGGCCTAGTTTCTGAGTTCTGTCACCATGTTGTTGGATTCAGTGGCCTAGTTTCTGAGTTCTGTCACCATGTTGTTGGATTCAGTGGCCTTGTTTCTGAGTTCTGTCACCATGTTGTTGGATTCAGTGGCCTAGTTTCTGAGTTCTGTCACCATGTTGTTGGATTCAGTGGCCTAGTTTCTGAGTTGTGTCACCATGTTGTTGGATTCAGTGGCCTAGTTTCTGAGTTGTGTCACCATGTTGTTGGATTCAGTGGCCTTGTTTCTGAGTTGTGTCACCATGTTGTTGGATTCAGTGGCCTAGTTTCTGAGTTGTGTCACCATGTTGTTGGATTCAGTGGCCTAGTTTCTGAGTTGTGTCTCCATGTTGTTGGATTCAGTGGCCTAGTTTCTGAGTTGTGTCACCATGTTGTTGGATTCAGTGGCCTAGTTTCTGAGTTCTGTCACCATGTTGTTGGATTCAGTGGCCTAGTTTCTGTGTCACCATGTTGTTGGATTCAGTGGCCTTTTTTCTGAGTTCCATTCTCATGTTCCTTGGGTTCTCTAATCTTTTTTCACGGACAGATATAGGTCATTTGCATAAACTATTTTTTTGTTTTACATTTCTTGCATTTGCATGTGCATATGTGCATGTGTGTGCATGTCTGTGTGTGTGTGTGTGTGTGTGTGTGTGTGTGTGTGTGTGTGCCTCTGTATGTGTGTGTGTGTTTGTGTGTGCGTGCCTTTAGTTATGCCTGTGTGATAATGGCAGATGCAATTAGCCAATCAGGACACACAGATGAGACACACCTTTCAACCTCACTTTCAGTAGTACTGAATAAATTTTGTAACTCAACAGAACATTTCGCAAATACAAAGGGCATCACATTTCTTAAATGATGCAATTAGTGATAGCAAAAGGCGAACCTTGTTCTAAAGCAGTCGATTTTGCTGACTCAGTAACAAAAACTAAGCTGTTGTCTCATTTGACAGATGACTGTTGTTGCTGTGTTTTCAGAAGATGAAGACAGTGGGGAGGACGATGTTGACGTTCCTAATCGTTCCACCATCAAGAAAATCTCACAGAACATCATTGACTCCAAAACGAAGCGTCGTGTTGCAAAGAAAAAGAAGAAGGCAAAATAAACCCAACCGGATGACTGTATCAACAAATGCTGACTGTCCAAGACAACAACTGTGAAGGACATGCTAGAGAGACCAGAACAGCCGTCCATGATGGAAACCCACCGCCAAGATGACCACCCTCAATGAAAAAACACTATCAAAACAAGGAAAACAGATGAAAGGAGTTCTTTTTTTTTCTTTTTTTTCTTTTTTTCTTTTAGGTGAAAATACTGCACAATGAAGCTAAAGCTACACAGGAAATGTAGCAGAAGTGGCATTGCTGGATTGTAGGTACTCTGCACAAGAGTGGGTAAAGAGTGTATCAGTATTTCTCTGTGAAAAAAAGGGCTTCTGTTATATGAGAGATTGATTATTATCATGTCCAGATAACTGCAGGCGGGTTGTTCTGCTTTATTATTTGGTAGGTTTTGAATATGTAAATAAATGTACATAAAGTTGTATACTGTGATACTGAGCTCACTCCAGTTTTAGCACACCCAAGTTATGCTAAAAGAAGAATGCAATTTGTATAAAAACGATCAGTCATTGATCAAACCTATTATGCAAATAATGTGATAAAGATTTTGGTCCAGAACTTTTTCATCCAGTTTGGTCTCTGATTTCAGTTGTTGCTTCTTCTTTGTTTTTGGTGGGGGTGGGTATTACATTTGAACTGTTGCTAAATGCATTTTGCTTAGTGAACAATGGGGTATCAATATGTGATCCATGTACTGATTTGTGAACATTATACATTTTTTCAAAATTGTGACTGCTGACAAGACATTACACCATCTTTTGAAAGCAGAAATGCATATAATAATAAATTGTGAAATGACTGTTTGTGTTTTATTGTATAGTCATGTCAGATGTGAAGGAGCAGTTAAGTTGCAAGTTGAAGGTTGACCGTGACAACTCTGTACCGTCACTAGGAATAAGGCCATGCTGGGTTCTGGCTGTTATCCCTCAATCACACTCCGAGCACCGCTTTCCGGCACCTTCCTCCAAACTCTGCCAGATTTAGTTACGCCACTGAAGGGGCACTCTTTATCTCCGCGCAGCTGTCCACCGACGCAGTCAGCACCCTCCGAAAGGTTCAGGTACTAATATGACCGTAAAAGCAGCCTAGCGCCCAAGCACGCACGTAAAAACATGAGACGCATCCACCCCGGGTAAAAAAGAAAGAAAAAAGAGTTCCGTCTCGATTCAAACCATTGTGGTTTTATTTGTGCTGGTGTAAACTTTGTTGGCGGCTATAAATGACACACCTTTTTTTTTTATTTCAGTTGTTTGTAACAAACTTACTTCTGTTGAGCACCAACAAAAAATTGCTCGTTAGCTGACAGTTTTCTGGACTCTATGGCGTAACTAAATATGGCAGTGGTTGAAGGAAGGATGTCGTAAACCAGTGCTTGGGAGTTTGTCCTTCAACTTGTGTGTGTTTGTGTGTGTGCATGTGTGAATGTGTGTGTGTGTGTGTGTATGTGCATGTGTGTGTGTGTGTGTGTGCATGTGTGTGTGTGCATGTGTGTGTGTGTGTGATCTGTGGCTGTGTGCCTGCATGTGTGTGTGTGTGTCGTCTGTGTCTGTGTGCCTGCATGTGTGTGTGCGTGTGTGTGTCTGTCTGTCTGTCTGTTAGTACAGGTTGCGTGTGACTTTCACTGTCAGTGTGAAACCAGGCCCATCAAACTCCAAGATTACAGATGGTGTTTCTCAGCTGAAAACTTTATTTGTTGTTGGTTTTCCATATAACCACAGAAGCTGAACAAAAACAGAACATGACTGCATAAAAAGCATTTAATGATTCAATGCCAAGCAGACATAAATGATACATGTGTAAGCATACAGATGTTCTTCCTGTCGTCAGGGAATGCATATCTACATGTCCCATATTCTCTCTTCAAATAGATTGTCCCGGCTTGGTCCGGTCTACGTGTAGCTTGCTTTAGCTTACATGGTGCATCCACATGAATGCAGCTGCAATATGACACTTGTCTTATTGAGGAAGTACATTAGCACCATTTTTGCACATCAAATTTCAAGAGTATAGACAGTGCTCTCCAGTTGCAAGTTGTTTTCTGTGCAACAACAAAGGTCGAACAAAAACATAACATGGTTGCGCAAAAAGCATTTCCTGATTAAGTTGCAAGCAGACGTAAATGATACATGTGTAATTATACAGCTGTTTTTACCGTTAAAAAAATTCTGAAATAATGGCTGCTAGCGTTCTAAAACAAGATCCAACTGTTCTTATGGTAGTCTGAGAATGCATATTTACATGTTCCATGCACTTTCTTCAAACGGACTGCCCCGACTTCATGCGGTCTATGTACTGCTTGCTTTAGCCTACATCGTGCATCCATACGAATACAGCTGCAATACCACCCCCACCCCACCCCCGTTTTTTGGTGAAACCAGCCACTCAATGCACATAAGCATGTATCCTCCAACAACAAAGCAAAAGGACTGCTATCAACATGAGACTTCTGCCGTATCTTACCCCCCCCCCCCCCAATGAGTCACTGCCGCTGTCACATTCACTGTGGCACTATGGCAGTCACTATCACTGATGTTCAGGAATCATACAGTAAAGCAATAGGATTGTGTCATTGTCATCATCATCATCATCATCATCGCTACCAGTGTTCTGCTCGGGCATCAGGGAACAAAGCAGGGGGATGCATGCGTGTGGGTGTGTGTGTGTGTGTGTGTGTGTGTGTGTGTGTGTTGAGTGTGTGAGTGAGTGAGTGAGTGAGTGAGAGTGAGTGAGTGCGTGTGTGTGTGTGAGTGTGTGTGCATGAAGTTGGTCTCATCTTTCATTCTGTCAAAGCTCTTTGCTGGCGAGTCTCCCTTGTTTCCCATCATCACATTTAACACTGCTGTCAAATTCATCGTCACAGTCAACAACATCATCACCACCACCATCGTCACCAGCAGCATTTTGTTCAGGCATCAGGCAGCAAGGCAAAAGGATTACTGTGGGTGCGCAATGTTGCTCCTTCTTCCAAATCGCCATCAATGCTTTCGCTCTGATTTTCTGTTTCGGAGTCAGACTCAGAGCCACTCTCATCCTGCTGATCCACAGAAGATTCCGCCAGAGCCTGTTTCGTCAGCTGCTCTGTCAGATGTGCTGCGAAGGGGTCGGACATCCATGTATCTGCAGTGAAAACGAGGCAGGGTTATTTTCTGTGCAAAATGACACAGTGACGTTGTGAAGGAAGGACAATGTACAGAGCGTGCAGCACAGGAGAACCAAGCAGATGACAGTTTGGTCTGCTGGGAAAATGTGTAATGAACTGAACAAATGACTACCAGCTAAACTGAATGGATAATGATTATTTCATTTTTCCACCAACCAGTATAAAATCATCTATTTGGAGAAAGTAAAAGGCAGGTTTACGCTTTAAAACCAAGCAAAGCGACAAAGAAAAAATCCTCCACAAACTAAAAGATTTTGTTTAAAGGAATATTTATGCAGCACCCACACCTAACGTGAGCCTGAAGCACATTATACAAAACAGTTGAGTCAACAAAAGTCTGCAGAATTCAGAGACCAATCAACCCCTATGATTTAGTTACACAAATACACTGCAGCACTTCATTCAACTTCCAGTTCCTTGTTCACCACTTCCAACACACACACACACACATACA
>JABMCL010000329.1:195000-210000 GCA_018857735.1 Alviniconcha marisindica | reverse complement strand
TACTGGGGTACACCTGTCCCCAGCATTGTCAAACTATACTGTGGTACACCTGTCCCCCATGTTGTCAAACTATACTGTGGTACACCAGTACCCTGCATTGTCAAACTATACTGTGTTACACCTGTCCCCAGCACTGTCAAGCTATACTGTGGTACACCTGTCCCCCCACATTGTCAAACTATACTGTGGTACACCTGTCCACAGCTTTGTCAAACAATACTGCAGTACACCTGTTCCCCACATTGTCAAACTGGGACACACCTGTTCCCCACATTGTCACACTATACTGGGGTACACCTGTTCCCCTCACTGTCAAACTATACTGTGGTACACCTGTCCCCCACACTGTCAAACTATACTGGGGTACACCTGTTCCCGGCATTGTCAAACTATACTGGGGTACACCTGTTCCCGGCATTGTCAAACTAGCCCAGCCTGGCAGCACCCACCTGCAGTGACTTGTCGACGTAGGAAGGGAAGACGAGCCCAGGACAGTCACAGAGCTTGACGGTGGGAGTCAGGAAGATTGTCTGCAGGTGTTTCGTGTGGCCCGGGGTTCTGGACACGCTGACCACCTGCAGCAGGACAATGCCAGGCATCACAGATCACAAACCTGCCCCTACATCCTGACAATGCCAGGCATCATGGATCACAAACCTGCCACCTGCAGCAGGACAATGCCAGGCATCACAGATCACAAACCTGCCCCTACATCCTGACAATGCCAGGCATCACGGATCACAAACCTGCCACCTACATCCTGACAATGCCAGGCATCACGGATCACAAACCTGCCATCTGCATCCTGACAATGCCAGGCATCACGGATCACAAACCTGCCCCTACATCCTGACAATGCCAGGCATCACGGATCACAAACCTGCCACCTGCAGCAGGACAATGCCAGGCATCACAGATCACAAACCTGCCCCTACATCCTGACAATGCCAGGCATCATGGATCACAAACCTGCCACCTACATCCTGACAATGCCAGGCATCACGGATCACAAACCTGCCACCTGCAGCACAATGCCAAGCATCACAGATCACAAACCTGCCACCTGCATCCTGACAATGCAAGGCATCATCGAATAACAAACCTGCCACCTGCATCCTGACAATGCCAGGCATCACGGATCACAAACCTGCCACCTGCATCCTGACAATACAAGGCATCACAGATCACAAACCTGCCACTTGCAAAAACCTGAAACAGAACTAAAACAAGATCCAAACAAAAAAAGGTTCAATGGAATGCTTATGTATTTTAACACAGACACACAGTATGCACATTTTTGGGGAAATCCCCTGTATCAAGCCACAAAACGACACTTTAACAACAGATAAACGGTTAAAAATGATGAAAAATGAAAGAAAAAACTTATCTTGTTTCTGTTGAGTTTTTGCAGCTTGATCTTCCAAGCACTGAATAAGCTGCAAAAACTCAACCAAAACAAGCTAAGTCTTTTTCTTTCATTTTTCATCATTTTTAACCATTTATCTGTTGTTTAAGTGTCGTTTTGTGGCTTGATAAAGGGGAATTCCCCGAAAATGTGCATATTGTGTGTCCGTGTTAAAATAAATAAGCGTTCGTTTGAACCTTTTTGTGTTTGGATCAGCTGGTGCTGTAGGCACTGCAGGCAACACTAATGACTGAATCCACAGCAGTCAAGACACTGACCTTTCTCCCCACAGGGATCAGCTGGTGCTGTAGGCAACACTAATGACTCAATCCACAGCAGTCAAGACACTGACCTTTCTCCCCACAGGGATCAGCTGGTCCTGTAGGCAACACTAATGACTCAATCCACAGCAGTCAATACACTGACCTGTCTCCCCACAGGGATCAGCTGGTGCTGTAGGCAACACTAATGACTGAATCCACAGCAGTCAAGACACTGACCTTTTTCCCCACAAGGCGGTTGAGCAGAGACGACTTGCCGACGTTGGGGTACCCTGTGCACAACACCAAACACAATGCCACAGTCTTAAACTGGACTGAATGGTTGCGGTCATTTGGAGGTTTGCCTGTTCTTGGTGAATGGTTGCGGTCATTTGGAGGTTTGCCTGTTCTTGGTGAATGGTTGCGGTCATTTGGAGGTTTGCCTGTTTTTTCTGTTTGTCAAGGAGTTTTGTCCCTGGCTGTCAAATGAAGGAATCACTCTTGCAGCACTCAGAGAGAAGCCATTAAACACAAAACTCTTTGGAGATGTCACAACTCAAACTCCACTTCTCTTCAAAACTCCAGGACTCTGAAGTACTGTGGGAACCCTGTCTTCAATTCTACCCTCACCTGACCAGCGCAGCATTTCAGTGTGTTATGGCTGGTTAAGCCAGCCATACATTCTGGAGGTTTTATCTACAGATAGGCTACACTTTTTTTGATCTTCAAAAGCACCATGTGCTCAGCCTTGTCAGTGAGATACCACACCACAGAAATGATTGCCTGTATTGTTATCACTTTGTGCATCAGACAGCCCTTCGGTCATTCTTGTTTGTGCACAGAGGTGATTCTCCTCCACAGCACTGTGTCTGCAGTGAAGCTGGGCTCCAGTAATTCACATCGTACAAATGAGGGCTAGTAAAGTGTGTACCACGTTTCCTTATCATTACAACAGATGACACCTTTTCCAGACCACCGTCATGACCAAGCACAGGTGGTCTAAACACTACAGTACCATAGGGACAGGCCTTGGTCAGGGTTCCTTAACAGGAGAACACCAAGGGAAGGTTTGTAAATAAAGGGAACATGTCTTCAAGATGGGTGATCATTCCTCTAGGTTTTCACTGACCTTCTTGCTTCATTATTCATTCCTCCAGGTTGTCACCAACCTTCTTTAAGTTCTTACTTCATTAATCATACCTCTAGGTTTTAACTGACCTTCTTACTTCATTATTCATTCCTCCAGGTTGTCGCCAACCTTCTTTAAGTTCTTACTTCATTAATTATACCTCTAGGTTTTAACTGACCTTCTTACTTCATTATTCACACCTCTAGGTTTTCACCAACCTTCCTATTTCATTGTTCATTCCTCCAGGTTGTCACCAACCTTCTTTAAGTTCTTACTTCATTATTCATTCCTCTGTGCTTTCACCGACTTGCTTACTTCATTATTCATTCCTCTAGGTTTTCACTGACCTTCTTACTTCATTATTCATTCTTCTGTGTTTTCACCGACTTGCTTACTTCATTATTCATTCCTCCAGGTTGTCACTGACCTTACTTCACTATTCATTACTCCAGGTTGTCACCAACCTTACTTCACTATTCATTCCTCCAGGTTATCACCGACCTTACTTCACTATTCATTCCTCCAGGTTGTCACCAACCTTACTTCACTAGTCATTCCTCCAGGTTGTCACCGACCTTTCTTCACTATTCATTCCTCCAGGTTGTCACCGACCTTACTTCACTATTCAAAAGCATCATGTGCTCAACCTTGTCAGTGAGCACCAACCTACTTACTTCATTATTCATTCCTCTGTGTTTTCACCGACTTGCTTACTTCATTATTATTACTCATTCTTACTTCATCATCAAAACAGATGGAGCCATTTCCACACATATAATAACTGTTGGAGCATGACTGAGGACTACTTTCAACCCCCTTGGACAGGTTCCAACAACAAAATCACAACACCCAGAATCGACCCCTGCCCTATCGGTGAGTAGTGTTGACGATGGCTCAGACATAATCTTCAACATGACGGAGGGGGTCACCTTACAGAAGAAGAAGAAGGTGAACAAAGTTAACATCATCTGACTACAAGACAGGGTGGTGTTTTCCCCGCGGCTAGATAGCGAGGCCTCCACCGCTATGCACAAAGAACAGGAAGCAAACAATGCTAATACTCATCAATGATGGCTGGCAGACAGGAGAATGGCAACTGAATATACAGAAGTGCTAATAATAATGTACATTTATCATGCGCTCATCAATGCCCTGAGCGCTCACATGATACACATTAATTTAAATACAATATTCTGTACACATGTAGAAAACAGGGCTACCAAAACAATTTACATGAAGTATTATATGGAAAAACAAACAAACACACAAGCACACACGTGTGCATGCACACACACACACACACATACATGCACACATACACACACATGCACACTTATGTGCATGCACACACACATACACACACACACACACACACACACACACACACACACACACACACACACACACACACACACACACACACACACACACACACACTACACATACATACATACACTCACACACAAACTGCAATGAATTCAAACAAGATCACAGAGAAAATATGACAAAATGTGTGTACACCAACCTATGCAGCCAATAGTCAGAATTCCATCTCTGAACTTCTGATAAACTCCAGCAAAGACCGAGTACGCTGCAGCTGCCTCTGACTGGCTGGCTGTGGGGTTGCCATGGGCAGCACTGTCATCATGCTTCTCTGGTGCAGATGTACTGCTGTCCTTTGTGTCAAGTTTGTGTTGCCAGGAATCCAGGTTCACTGTGGAAAGAGAGAAATTTGTAATAAGTTTTCCTTTTCTCTAAACATGCACGCAGGTGAACAGCAATTCTATGTGGAATTGCAATTTCATACATTGTACATCTAATCAGTATGCAACTTCCTGTCATAAATCACACCCAAAGGACACCAAAAAACACTGACAAAGCAGACACAATTCATAAACTTGATCAAAGTTGCACACAAGCATCCATGTGAGCATGTACACACACACATACACAACACACACACACACACACACACACACACACACAAACATGAACACATATGCACACAGGGACAAATACATTAATATTCTCTCTCTCACGTACACACAACTGTACCCATATGCACACACATACACACACACGTGCGTATATATATATGCTCATTTACACAAATACAAACACACACACACACACTCACAATTTTAACTCAGTCTTGTTATACCACCTGGTCGAGCTGCAACTGTATCAAAGACAGGTTGCCCGACAGGCATTTGCACCTAAACCTTTGTCATTGCGTAAAAAGGTTCACTCAGTCAGTCCCTCTCTCTCTTACGCTGATAGAATTGATTTACCTTGATCTCCGACGAGTTCCCTGCACACATCCAGAAGTTGCTGCGGTCCCAATGGAGAGACTGCCTTCTTCTTCTGTTTGCTGCGTAGACCTGCCCACAGCACGCAGACACATGCACCCACGGCTGTGCACGCCTCTCCCTCTTTCTGTCTGCGTAGGACACTGGTCTGTTACTTTACAAAATGTTTACAGTGACGTCAAACCAGAACTTCCAAACTGTCCCAGGCACTTGATCATTACATGTACACTAAAATCAGCATGCCCTAAAGCTCACCGTACTACAGCATTTCCCCTTTACTTAGCGCTATATAAAATGTATCTATTGCTGCTACATATCTCTCTCACACACGTACAGAGACACATACCAACATGCACACACCTGCATATACATGCATACTATGCACATAAACCAGTAAATGCTCTCTCACACATACACATGCAAACATCTGCACCCACAAATGTTTGCATGCACACACACAAGCATACACACACACACACACTCACACAGAGAAAGGCAATGCAAAACATTTGGAAAACAAGCATTAAAAAATAAAATAAAATAAAAGCAGTCAAGAAACACAAGGAAAGGACAGGTTCGACTTGTCTCACCAGTGCCGGTTGCTTCCGCTGTTTTGGGGAAGGAGGCAAAGCAGACGATGTGAGCCTCGGGGAACACAGAGTTCAGATAGGCCTTCCAAGCAGCCACCAGAGCCGGTGGGGCCAGGTCCACCTTGTTCAGCACCACTATCACCTCACGCTTCAGCTCCTCCCGCAGGTAGCGGTACAGGCTGGGGGGCAGGTTCAGAGCCTGGGTCAACAAACCAATGTCGCGCTTCAGTTCACCTCACACTGTCACAGGTGGCCGTAGAGGGTGGGGAGGGGGTTGGGGGGCAGATTTAGAGCCTGAGAACCAATTTCACGCTTCACTTTATCCCACAGGTGGCTGTCCAGGCTGGGGAGGGGGAGGGGGGAGGGGGAAGGGGGGCAGGTCAAAGCCTGGGTCAACAAACCAATGTCACGCTTCACTTCATCCCACAGGTGGCTGTCCAGGCTGGGGAGGGGGAGGGGGGGGGCAGGTCAGAGCCTGGGTCAACAAACCAATGTCACGCTTCACTTCATCCCACAGGTGGCTGTACAGGCTGGGGAGGGGGAGGGGGAGGGGGGAGGGGGGCTGGTCAGAGCCTGGGTCAACAAACCAATGTCACGCTTCACTTCATCCCACAGGTGGCTGTACAGGCTGGGGAGGGGGAGGGGGAGGGGGGAGGGGGGCTGGTCAGAGCCTGGGTCAACAAACCAATGTCACGCTTCACTTCATCCCACAGGTGGCTGTACAGGCTGGGGAGGGGGAGGGGGAGGGGGGAGGGGGGCAGGTCAAAGCCTGGGTCAACAAACCAATGTCACGCTTCACTTCATCCCACAGGTGGCTGTACAGGCTGGGGGAGGGGGCAGGTCAGAGCCTGGGTCAACAAACCCATTTTATGCTTCACTTCACCTCACACTGTCAAGGTGGCTGCTCTCTGCTTACCTCTTTTTCCTTTTAACCGCAACCAGAACCTTATATTTTCCCACAAATGGGGGTTTATGTTATATGTTTATATTATATGTATGCTGCTGGAGGCATCATTTTTTAAGGATACATGTATCTTTGGTGGAGTTTATGTACCTTGCATTTACATGTATGCCAGGTGAAAGTTACCATAGGCGATGTAGGTGTCTCCTGCTGCGTTCCCTCGTTAAACGTGCGATGTCTGCCAAGTGCTATTAATTGCGGTTGTTTATTAATCTTCCACAAAATGAATGAAGCGGAACTCACAGGGTATCTGATGTCAGCAATGAGCAACAGCATGTCGGAAATCTCTGTCACTCGCCACAGCTGGCGCCACGTCTCCAGGTTCAACTCAAAGTAGCTCAGCTGCTGAGGATCATGGGAAGTCAGCATTGTCTGCAGGTAATTCTGGTGACAATAAAACAAAGGGGAGGGGCGCTAAGTATGCTGGTAGTGTACACCATGTTCACCTAATTTGTTGTCAAGCAACATCTGAGCATGCGGGCATTTGGCATGGACCACCATCATGTCAGCGCTTGAAATGGACCAACATTATATCAGCATGCTGGCACGGACCAACAATATATCAACACCCAGCATGGACCACCATTGTATCATCACTTGGTATGGACCACCATTATATCACCACTTGGCATGGACCACCATGATATCAGCATTTGGCACAGACCACCGTATCAGCACTTGGCATGGACCACCATTATATCAGCACTTGGCACGGACCACCATTATATCAGCACTCGGCATGGACCACCATAATATCAGCACTCAGCATAGGCTAATATTATGTGATTATTCAGTGCAATGTGAATGAAAGGCTGCAAAAGAGGGTAAAATGGTCTGCCAGCAGCTTTCAGCATGCAATTTGTTTGAACTGACTATAAATAATAAGACAGAGACTTACGACACAAAGGACAAGACAATACTTTATTGCCCTGTGAAAGAAAATATTCTCTTCTGTCACATGAACAACAACAACAACATAGATCTATGTCATGTGTCACACATGCATTATTTTATAGGACTTGTGATTATTTGAGCGTGTGTGAAATGCTTTAATATCGATGTACGCATTTATAGTACTTGTGATTATTTGAGTGTGTGTGAAATGCTTTAATATCGATGTATGCATTTACAGTACTTGTGATTATTTGAGTGTGTGTGTGAAATGCTTTAATATCGATGTACGCATTTACGGTACTTGTGATTATCTGAGTGTGTGTGAAATACTTTAATATTGATGTACGCATTTACAGTACTTGTGATTATCTGAGTGTGTGTGAAATGCTTTAATATCGATGTACGCATTGACAGTACTTGTGCTTCTTCTTCCCTTTTTTTTCAATTTTATTTTTTCATCCTGGCTTTTTTGTCATTTTGATACTGATGTATGCATTTATAGTACTTGTGCTGTTTTGATTGTCAAGCGGATTTTGATGTTGATAATGTACAGCGCCGCGAGTTTGTAAATGTTTACGGGGCACAGCGCTATATAAGAGTTATTATTATTATTATTATAAAAACTATTGCTGTGAAAAGACCCAGAGGGCAGCATTAAAACTGTCAGACAAAAGCAAGCGTCTCTGGAGTTAAGCTCTGGATGTCACATGTCGGACATGAAAGCTATTGCCGCATAAACACAAGTGACAAAATTGAAAAGTGGCATTAAATTAAAACTGTCAGAGAAACAAGCATCTTCAGAGTTACGCTCTTGAGGCGTGGTGGCTGTGCCGCCATGAAGCACCAAGCCCCCGCCTGCTGTCTGCAGACAGGCCTGCGCTCCAAGCAGTGCTCTGCCAGAACCAGCGAACCTGGAAGTAGCTCTGCTCCTGCTTCTCCAGCTGCTCCTTGCTCAGACTGAAGTCCCACGGAGGTCTCTTGGGGAAGTCCAGGGAATCATCTCGTATGTGCACGCTCTCCATTGACATCTCCAGGTCAGTCTGAAAATGGTGGAAAGTGTGAGGAATGACGGAATACAAAATAGGGCAAATAAACACACACACACACAAAAACACACATGCACACTCATAAGCACATACACACACACACACAAAACAAAACAAAACCCACATAGTTGTCACATACACACCCATAGACACCATCATGTACTCATAGACACACATGCATGCATGCGCACACGCACACACACATGTATACACACGCACAGTGATTAACACACACACAAACTCACACAACAAACACACACACACACACACACACTTGCCTCCTACCTCTGCGACTTTAATGATGGGTTTCCCGGCTGCCTCTTTCCGCTTCTTCATCTCCTCTGGGGTTATCTTCAGGAACATGAGTCTGTATCTGTCAATACACAAACATTTGGAACACCTGTATTATTTAATGTGCATGTTTGAGTTACCAGTCTGTATCTGTCAACACACAAATATTTGGTATGCCTGTATTGTTTAACATACATGTTTGACACTTTGAGTTACCAGTCTATCTGTACTGAATTTAATCAATACCAGCCAAACATCAACTGATCAAGGCAGATCTCATCAATTCATTGGTGTTTCATCTGAAAACATTAGTTGATTTAACTTTAAGTATGGCATTCTTGATACAAATGCAAGAAAAGGGACAGACGATAATGGAGTCTTTCAGTGTTTAACAGCAAAGTATTGTTAAGTGTAGAACTGTAATTTCATCGAAATGAAAGCAAACTTACATCAGTCAAGATCAATGCATTGGAAGCATGCAGTCAACTTGCAGATCACTTTTATTTAGTGCTATTCTCTGCTCTCGAGCACTCACTGCACCTGCATGTGATTCTACGATGAGTGAATTAGAATAACTTTATATAGCGCCTTTTTGAATATCCACCGAAGTGGTGTACTTACAGCGCTGGCATGGCTGGTGCCATGTGAAACTGCTGCCGTCTCAGAGCATTCTGCGTACACCACACAACAATGCATCGTGTCACTTCATGCAAACCACATACATAAGGTGCATGCATGCCTAACTGTAACCTGCCACCTGCACTTTTGGCAGAATGACCTGGATCTTATACATGCTACTGCAGTAACATGGGCATTGAACAGACCTGTTGGGATCAAAATCCTTGCCGATGACTGGCTGCTCATGGACACGCATAATCTCCGCTCGACCTTTCCCCCCCTCCCCCGCTGCTCCGTCCTCCACTTCTTCATCCGAGTCATCACCATATGAGCCTAACAAACACCAAAAAAAATGTCAAATGATATATATATATATATATATATATATATATATATATATTATATTGATACATTATAAATTAATATATAATATAATGATATATTATAATACTAGTTTACTACACAGATAATAAAGGAAATCAACACACATGCATACTGATGTAGAGAAGAGAAAGCATGAAGACTGAAGAAAAGGAAATCAACGCATGTGCACTCTGATGTATCGAAGAGAAAGAACGAAGACTGAACAAAAGGAAATGCATGACTGAAATCACTAATGGCTGCTTCTCCTGCAGATGCAAGACCCACCATATATCTGAAGCAGGTTCAAGCACTGACAGCATCGCAAGTGACATGCTCCACAATCACATACGGAAGAAGAAGATAATTTTGTCAACATGCTGAGTTTGTCTTAAGTGGGTTTAAGCACTAACATGATAAGTGAGACGCTCCACAATCGCATACAACATGTTATCAGATACAGGTATGGGTTTCAGGCAATGCAATGCCAATAGGCCACTAGCAATGAAATGTACCTAACTGATCACTGTCCAGTTGAAATACATACAATCATACCGACAAGAACACAAAAAGAGATGTCACTGCCACATCAAGAAGAAACGTATAATTTAAAGAAGAAAAATCTGCAACAACTCAACTACTTAACTAGTTGAAGTCCGAAGCGCACAAACATGTCTTTTACTTTGATTTAGTAACTCTAGCCTTTCATACCTTTCTTTCTCTCACGTCTTTCTTGAAGCTGCTTTTTCTTCTGCTTTCCACTGAAGGGTTGCTTTCGTGGCATTGTCTTCTGCTTTCACTCTTGCAGGCTTACCATCTGTTTTGAGTGTTTAGACGCTTGAGCCTGACAAGAACGACCGATTCCTTCCGATTACACTCTGCAGTTAGCCTAAAGGCCTTAAAAGTCTTGCACAGATCTCTATACCTATCTTGCACACTGTTATTTGATACAATATGCACAAGAAAATACACGGACACGTGGGAATTTTAATGTCGACGTGATATCATAGCTAATAAACAACTAAAAAAACGAAACAAGCCAGGTTGAACAGATCCGCACACAATGTCTCGGATAACCAAACAGTATATTTAGTCTCTGTTTAGATGACAGTCGACACAGACTGGTGATGTTTGTCGATTGTTTATTTTTGGGTATTTCTTCTTCTTCTTCTCTTCTCTTTTTTTTTATAGTACTGACGAAATAAAATAAAAATTCCCCCGCACTAGAACATTCTCTGCGCAGCTACTATGTTTTCCTGGAGAAGTAAACATGGCGACCGATTAGACAAAATTCCGACCCTTTCTGCACAAATGGTCAAAGTTCTGCGCTGAAATCTGTTTGAAAATACATTAGAAGGATGGAGTTTGATATAAATATCAACATCATTTTCAGAGACGTCATTACCAAGGTGGACAGCCGGTTGCATGTGTGCAGAAGTGCCAGTGTCAGGTAGGAGAAATGGATTCAAAGGCATTTTGCTTCACCGGTGACCCCAGCGCCGCCGGCATAGAATTGGAGCATTCTCCAAGCTCGAGACGAGGCGAACGTAATATATACCTAAACTAAGACAGACGCGTTCTTTTGTCCATGGACCTCACAACTGTACAATTTGCATGTTTGAAGAAGTGTATACCACTGTGTGGCGGGGGGGGGGGGGGGGGGGGGGGGGAATAAAAATCGACTGCTGTAACGTGTACAGCTTGCGTTCTGAAATATCGCATCATCATCATTCCAGTTTATGGCTATCAGGTGTTTTAGCCTTTCGCCTGCAAATTCGTATTCTGGTGTATATTATAACGGTTAACGTTCTTTTTATTATTTAAGAATGCTGCAAACATGTATTGACCTGGCTTGTTTTTTGAAAGTTACCTTGTAATAGTTGTACTAAAAAATATTCAGTTCCCACTGTTTTATCTAGAAATAGAACTGGGGGGGGGTCTGAATAAAAATTGACTGCTGTAACGTGTACAGCTAGCGTTCTGAAATATCACATCATCATCATTCCAGTTTATTATTATGGCTCTCAGGTGTTTTAGCCTTTCGCCTGCAAATTCGTATTCTGGTGTATATTATAACGGTTAACATTCTTTTTATTATTTAAGAATGCTGCAATGCTGTATTGACCTGGCTTGTTTTTTGAAAGTTGCCTTGTAGTAGTTGTACTAAAAAATATTCAGTTCCCAATGTTTTATCTAGAAATAGAACTAGTAGAAGGTTTTTGAAAGTGTTTCAGCTAATAGTAACACAATGCTGGATGGCAGGTTGTTCCAATTGTTTATAACTCTGTTAGGAAAAACAAAACAAAAAACAGAAAATGTGCATACTCAGACTCAGAGTCAGATACTGATTAGTATTATTGTATTAGTAATGCTAATACTATAGTACTATTAGTGTTGTTTTTGTTTGTTTGCTTTTGTCTTTCGGGGGGTGGCGGGGGTGCAGGGGAGAAGATTTGGGTAAGTAAAACTCCTGAGGGCTGTAAACAAGACTTTAGTTTAAAGTTTATATCATTGTTTGCCTTTCAGGTTTCCAGATGCTCGTCATCAGTTGTTTGACATCATCAACCAGATGGGGGAAGCATCGGCTAGGGTGAGTTCTTCGTGCTCTCAGTTCTCACTGCTGGCTGGCTGTTAAATTCTGGTTAGGGTCTCAGGTAAATTAGTTTTATTGTCAGAACAGTAGCAGACAGTGTGACAGAACCCCAAAATAGTTCCTTGATATATATATATTATCTGATGCCCAGGTAACCATGAACCATATAATGTATGCTGAATCAGAAACTGGACTTAAAAGTGATACAAAAGTTATATATTACATTATTAGAAATGGAACTTATCAGACAGGGGCTGTAGCTCTGTGGCTGGCTTGCTGTCATTGTGACGATTGTCCCTTGTGGAGATTTGGATAAGGCACAGCAGCCGCAAGAGCTGCGCTACCCATTCCTGTCAGTGTGTATAGTATTTTCATGTGTCCATGCAAGGGTATGGCTGCCAGTTCTTGGGATTTTTAAGATGCACACGGATGTTGATGCCTGTGATTGCACACGGGGGCTGTACGGACACCGTAAGATAGTCTGCACTGGAATTTGACTCGGGGAGAAAAATCTCTTGCAGCACCAGGGAGTCAAGCCCGCAAAAGTATAGCACCTGGCTTTTCAATTATGCGACAGGTACAGAGTCTGTCTGTTTCCTAATGAATAGCATGTCATCTGTGCTGGTCACATGACAAGTGCAGGGTCAGTCTCTGTCTGTTTCCTAATGGGTAACATGTTGTCTGTGCTGGTCACGTAATGGGCACAGGGTCTGTTTCAGTGTCTGTTTCCTAATGGGTAGCATGTCTGTGCTGGTCATGTAATGGGCACAGGGTCTGTTTCAGTGTCTGTTTCCTAATGGGTAACATGTTGTCTGTGCTGGTCACGTAATGGGCACAGGGTCTGTTTCAGTGTCTGTTTCCTAATGGGTAGCATGTCTGTGCTGGTCATGTAATGGGCACAGGGTCTGTTTCAGTGTCTGTTTCCTAATGGGTAACATGTTGTCTGTGCTGGTCACGTAATGGGCATAGGGTCTGTCTCAGTGTCTGTTTCCTAATGGGTAACATGTTGTCTGTGCTGGTCATGTGACAGGCTCAAGGTATGCCTGTTTCCTAATGAGTAGCACATCGCCTGTGCTGGTCACATGACACTATTGACAGACACAGGGTTTATCTCAGCATTTGCATCCTAATGAGTAGCATGCAGTCTGTGCTGGTCATGTGACAGGCACAGGGTCTGGCAGGAGCCATCACCACAGGACGGAAGCTGGAGATGTCCGATCATCACCTGTACGTCATGAAGGATTCAGAAGGAAACAGGTCAGGTCACTTAGTGTGCTGCTGTAATTGGTAGGTGAACATATTGCCCTTGAATCTAGCTCACTGGCTTTGTACGTATGCTATATATTGCACAGAAAGTGCATCTAGTGGTGGTCATACTATAAATGTAACAATAGTTCTTCTTTTGGGGGGGTGGGGGGGGGGGGGGGTACTGATAATGTACATTGCTAATGTGCTGAATCCCTCTATGATCTTCATGTATACTGTATGTATGAGGCCCAGAACAACAATATGAGGAAACAAGCCGAGAGTGGGTGGGTGCATGGTTATACTATACAGCCCAAATTTTGGTCAAGCATTGCAAAAGTACACAACTGTCTTGTAAACTAACAACAGAACTCTGGGTTTTTTTTAATGTTCTCTCTCTCTCTCTCTCTCTCTCTCTCTCTCTCTCTCTCTCTCTCTCTCTCTCTCTCTCTCTCTCTCTGTGTAAAAAGACCCTGTGTCTACTCCACTACCCTCGTAAAATAAAGTTTATTCATTCACTCATTCATTCATTCATTCTCTGTCTGTCTGTCTGTCTGTCTGTCTGTCTCTCTCTCTCTCTCTCTCTCTCTCTCTCTCTCTCTCTCTCTCTCTCTCTCTCTCTCTCTCTCTCTCTCTCTCCTCCTTACAGTTACACCCTCCCCTCTCTCCCCTCTCTTCCTCTGTCACACCCTCCCCTCCCCTCCTCCCCTTTCTCTCTTCCGGTCTCTCACACCTTCCACCACCCCCTCCCCCACCCCTTTCCTTTTTCTCTGACCAGTCACCCGTGAAAACCTCTAGTCCATACTCTGAGAACAAAAAAACAAACTGTGTGCATTTAGCAGTTTATCACAGTATCCCCTGCGTAATAACAGGTCCGTGGATGGATTTTCCCACAAATGAGAGTGAGAGCTCATTTATTTGTGAACAGACCTTAAGGTCAAATAAAAAGGTTTTTAAAATGTACCGAACCATTATAACTAAAAATTATACAATCTTATCTTAGTTTCGGGAAGTCGATTACAGAGGAACTTCAAGATTTTATTTGACATTTGTGTCTTCCTAGTGGTTAGCATGAGTCATTGCTGTTCAGGTTAGGATAATGACATGAGCGAGGAACGTCTCTTTGTGCATTATGATATATCCTGTGTTTGTTTTGTTGTTGTTGTTTTTGGTTTAAACAAAGTTTATTTGCATTCATGAAAATACGGACAATCAAAATCATTGTATGAGCATTAAACATGTTAGGCTTATAGTAAATCCTGTGTTGTTGTTTTTCTCTCAAAAAGTGCAGAAATGTTG
>JABMCL010000329.1:175000-190000 GCA_018857735.1 Alviniconcha marisindica | reverse complement strand
AACAGCGCAAATTGTATGGCTAGGCCATGCTTGCGCTTCTGGCCAGGAAGTTTTGTGAGTGTTTGTCCATTTGTCTTGGTTAGGAGAAGCAGTGCAAGTGATCACGGTGTACAGGTTGTAGCAATCTTGTATTCTATCCTGTGTTTGCATGAGGTGACATGGTGCACGGTTGCATGGTGTACGCAGAATTTGCGCCGAGACAGCAGCAGTTTCACGCGGCACCAGCCATGCCAGCGCTGTAAGTACGCCACTCCGGTGGATGTTCAAAAACGCGCTGTAAAAAGCTAGTCACTCATGTCGAATCACATGCGAGTGCAGAGAGTCTGCTCGAGAGCGGAGAACAGCGCTATACAAGCAATCATCAACCAATCAAATGTTCTTCTGGCAACCAGTGCAGTACAGAGTTGCAGAGTAGCTGTCTGGTGTGAACGTAGCCTTCGTGTCAGACACCTGCTTACAGATCCCGCAGTGAGACATCAGATGCACATACAGTAGCAGCATTCAGGTTACAGTGGCCAGTACCTGGCGTTGCATTCTCATTGCCCAGTAACAGGAAATCTCCGCTTTGTTTTCAACCTATCTCTGTCATCATCCAGCAAGCTTAGCGACACTGAGCTTCGGAGCTTGTCAGCTGGCAGCAGCACGAGCAGAGCACCGGGGCTGCAGCTCCAGTCCACCATGTACAGTCGCCACGAAGCCATCCCAGCTGTACAGCCGTCCCCACCTCGGCCTCAGTACTCCACAGCTGCCCGCCCGCCGAGTGGCAACAGGAACGTTGCCAGCAAAAGAGGTCAGTCTGCTGAAAGATGCTAATGGGATGTGATCTGCCCCCCTTCCCTCCCCCTCTCCCCAGCTCTCCATCCTCCCACCCCCAGGTCACTAGCAGCAATAGGAATATGCTCCCAGCACCAGTTGTTGGTCAAATAAAAAATAATGTGATCTGCCTTCTTCCCGCACCCTTCGCCCTCTGCCCCCACCCTCCCTCGCTATCATTGGAGGGAGTTGCCACAAGTATTATTTTTGTCGCCACGAAGGTTTTGGTGCAACAAATGTGTTTGTCGCAATAAAACACGTCTTTTTTCATGACAAAAGTATGCTTGTTTTTGTCGTGACAAAATTATGTTTATCGCAACAAAATATTTTTGTTGTGACAAATATTTGTCATGACAAACATAATTTTGTCATGACAAGCATACTTTTTCATGACAACAGTATGCTTGTCGCAACAAAACTTTCGTTGTGACAAACATGTGTTTGTCATGACAAAACCGTCGTGACAAAAATGATACTTGTGGCAGCTCCCGTCAATGATACCTCACAGTCTCACCCCCCACCCATTCCCCCACTCCCTTTCTCCCTTCCCTGAACCCATCCCCCCACCCCCACCCCCTATACACTGTGTTGTTGACAGGATGTTAAATTCCACTTACTTCCTTACTAGTGCGGTGAGATTGAGCGGATCAGAGAAGAGCGCTGTATGGAATGATCTGTTTCATTACCGTTATTCATACTTCAGACAAGAGCGCTGTATGGAAGTGATCTGTTTCATTACCGTTATTCATACTTCAGACAAGAGTGCTGTATGGAAGTGATCTGTTTCATTACCGTTATTCATACTTCAGACAAGAGCGCTGTATGGAAGTGATCTGTTTCATTACCGTTATTCATACTTCAGACAAGAGCGCTGTATAGAAGTGATCTGTTTCATTACCGTTATCTGTACTTCAGAGAAGTCGCCTCCCTTGCTGCAACGTGACAGGCCTCCCAGGGACTACGTGGAGTCGTTCAACATGCACCACAACTACCAGGGCCGCGCAGGACATCTCATGTTGCCGCCTGACGCCCGAGCGGGCCTCACTCAGCCCTCCACCACCACCGCGGCTGCCACCACCATCAACACTGCCACTGGGTACGTGATGATCAGAACTGGTTTCAGCTTCACGGGATACAGCGTACAGTTTGATGGTGTTTCATTCAGTTGAGACTGTATAATAATTATGGTTTACATTTGTAAAGTGCCCTTTTTTCTCACAAGAGTTCATAGCTCTTTGCAATTATTATCAGCATTTATGACTATTGCGAAATACTCAAGTACCCCAGGTGTATTGAGTGGAGCATACATAATGTACATGTATCATGTGCTCATTCATCCACCCATTAATAATAATAATGTACATTTATCATGTGCTCATTCATAATAATAAATAATAATAATAATAATAATAAATAACTTTTGTATAGCGCTATTCTCTGGTGTACCCAAACTCACTGCATTTTACAATATTCTCCAACATTTTCTAAGTTTCACAAACAGAATACGTATAATTATGGCAACTAACAATGTATAATATACAAGTTCATGTGCCATATGAGAAGCAGCAATATATAAAGGAAATGAATCATTATATTACTACCTACCCTTAATTCCATCTCTCCCAGTCCCCACCGCGGCCCCCAACTGACATGCACACACACACATACACACACACACACACACACACACACACACACACACACACACACATATGAATATGAAACAGGTAGCAGTTGGCATGTACAAATCAATCAGAAGGCTTGGCAGAAGAAATGCGTCTTTAGGTTAACTCTGAAAGTTGGGAGGGAGGGAGAAGCTCTCAGGTCAGCTGGCAGCGAGTTCCAGATAGTCGAAGCAGTGTAACCAAAAGAACGTTCACCGAAGGTTTTCAGGTTTGTTTTTGGAATTTTGAGCAGTCTTTCTGTCGCAGAGCGAAGGGAGTGCGATGGTTAATATGTGCAGAGAGAAGAAGACAGGTATGGCGGAAGAGTGCCATCAAAGTGACGGAAAGCGAGCATTGCGAGCTTGTACTGAATGCAGTATTTTACTGGGAGCCGGTGGAATTCTTTCAAGAGCGGTGTGACATGATCACGCTTCGATTTTTTCAAGATGAGCTCATCCACCCATTAATAATATTGTACATTTGTCATGCACTCATTCATCCACTCGTTAATAATAATAATGTACATTGATCACACGCTCATCAAGGCCCTGAGCGCTCACATGATAGATATTAACTTCAACACAATATTCCTTCCTTCATTACCTGACCTGACTGGTTCAGCCACTGATATTCTGTCTGGTCTCCCCTGCCCCGTGCTTCAGTCCGTCCTGGGTGGGTGACGGAGGCAAGCAGCCGCCACAGCTGGACAGCACGCGGTCAGGTTACAGCCACAGCAACGGCTACTACACCCAGCCTGCGTTGCACACCAACGGTGACACCTCCTGGACCGTGTTTGGCGTGCTGCGAAACCAGCAACAGCTGAGCGCCAGACACTATGGGAGCAGCCGGCTGTGGTGATCCCACGCTGGGACCTGCAGGGACTAACCCCTTGGGAGGGACACGCGTACACGCTGTCGGTGCAGGGGATATGTGTAGGCTGTCGGTGCAGGGGATATGTGTAGGCTGTCGGTGCAGGGGATATGTGTAGGCTGTCGGTGCAGGGGATATGTGTAGGCTGTTGGTGCAGGGGATATGTGTCAGTGCAGGCGATACATGTAGGCTGTCAGTGCAGGGGATATGTGTCAGTGCAGGCGATACATGTAGGCTGTTGGTGCAGGCGATACATGTAGGCTGTCAGTGCAGGGGATATGTGTAGGCTGTCAGTGTAGGGGGATACATGTAGGCTGTTATTGCAGGGGATATGTGTAGGCTGTCATTGCAGGGGATATTTGTAGGCTGTCACTGCATGGGATATGTGTGGGATGTCAGTGCAGGGGCTATGTGTAGGCTGTCAGTGCAGGGGATACATGTCGGCTGTTATTGCAGGGGGATATGTGTAGGCTGTCATTGCAGGGGATATGTGTAGGCTGTCAGTGCAGGGGATATGTGTGGGATGTCAATGCAGGGGATATGTGTGGGATGTCATTGCAGGGGATATGTGTAGGTTGTCAGTGCAGGGGATACATGTAGGCTGTTATTGCAGGGGGATATGTGTAGACAGTGCAGGGGATATGTGTGGGATGTCAGTGTAGGGGATATGTGTAGGCTGTCGGTGCAGGGGATATGTGTAGGCTGTCAGTGTAGGGGAAATGTGTAGGCTGTCAGCACAGGGGATATGTGTAAGCTGCTAGTGCATGGGGATATCTTTAGGCTGTAGTGCAGGGGATACTGTAGGCTGTATGCAGGGGACATGTTAGACTAGTCAGCAGGGGATATGTTAGGCTTCAGTGAGGGATATGTAGGCTGTCAGTGCAGGGATATGTAGGCTGTCAGTGGAGGGGAATTTTAGGCTGTCAGTGCAGGGATATGTTAGGCTGTCAGTGCAGGGGATATGTAGGCTGACAGTGCAGGAGCTATCAGTGAGGGACATGCAGACTATCAGTGGAGGGACATGCAGTTGTGAGGGACATGAGGCTTCAGTGGAGGGACATGTGAGGGACATGTAGGCTTATCAGTGGAGGAACATGTAGGCTATCAGTGGAGGGACATGCAGGCTATCAGTGGAGGATAATGTAGGCTATCAGTGGAGGGACATGTAGGCTATCAGTGGAGGGACATGTAGAGGGACATGTAGGCTATCAGTGGAGGGACATGTAGAGGGACATGTAGGCTATCAGTGGAGGGACATGCAGGCTATCAGTGGAGGGACATGCAGGCTATCAGTGGAGGGATATGCAGGCTATCAGTGGAGGGACATGCAGACTATCAGTGGAGGGACATGCAGGCTATCAGTGGAGGGACATGCAGGCTATCAGTAGAGGGACATGTAGGCTATCAGTGGAGGGACATGTAGGCTATCAGTGGAGGAACATGTAGGCTATCAGTGGAGGGACATGCAGGCTATCAGTGGAGGGACATGTAGGCTATCAGTGGAGGAACATGTAGGCTATCAGTGGAGGGATATGCAGGCTATCAGAGCAGGGACATGTAGATGGACATGCAGGCTATCAGTGGAGGGACATGTAGACTATTAGTGGAGGGACATGTAGACTATCAGTGGAGGGACATGTAGGCTATCAGTGGAGGGACATGTAGAGGGACATGTAGACTATCAGTGGAGGGACATGTAGACTATTAGTGGACAGTGGCAGGACTATCAGTGGAGGGACATGTCAGACTATCAGTGGAGGGACATGTAGACTGTCAGTGGAGGGACATGTAGAGGGACATGTAGACTATCAGTGGAGGGACATGTAGACTATCAGTGGAGGGACATGTAGACTATCAGTGGAGGGACATGGAGGGACATGTAGACTGTCAGTGGAGGGACATGTAGAGGGACATGTAGACTATCAGTGGAGGGACATGTAGACTATCAGTGGAGGGACATGTAGACTGTCAGTGGAGGGACATGTAGAGGGACATGTAGGCTATCAGCAGAGGGACATGGAGATGGCCAAGGAAGAGGGATTTGTGTTCTGTACTCTAGCCGATGTACAGATGTGGACTATGGAGACTGGGGAACACATATCGATTATGAGTTAGTCTTTCACAGCAGATATTATTTGTCTACCTCCCCAGTTGATGATTTTTGTCCATTCTGTGCTTTAAAACTTTCTCTCTGTTTCTCTCTGTCTGACTCTTTACTATACTCCCCCCACCACCCCCCACCCCACCACCCACCACCCCCCACCCCCCACTCCCCATTTCCATCTCTCCTGAAAGTTAACGTGGTGGCATTTTTGTGATACTGCAAACACTAATAAAATGTATTTGTAAAAAAGATCATAATATATATATGTATATTGATTAACATTCTTCGTTGAACAGTCCGCATGTACATTGATTAACATACTTCGTTGAACAGTCTACAAACTGCTTTGCACGGTGATAGCTACATGTTATTTGTTACATTGCACTAATTTATTCACTACGTAATTCATGGTGCTGTTCATTCGTATGTCAGCAGTTGTCTTTTGGTGGATGTCAGCATATGTATGTGATGAATTCTGTTTGTTTGTCTTTTGGTGGATGTCAGCATATGTATGTATGTGATGAATTCTGTTTGTTTGTCTTTGGAGGGATGGGGGTGCGGGGAGTAATGATACCTGGTTTGGCCCGAAATGTTGACGTGGTGATTGGTGATGTGATACTGTGTAGTGCAGCCTCTTCAGATCATGTAACTGATTATAATTATTAGTTATTTTGAGAGGGATGGACGTGTGCATCCAGGGATGATAGTGTACCAGTCTCCACACTGAAATCTGTAGTGTGGAACTCCCGAATGCGAATGTGAGTATATTTAAATTGTGTACAACCTTAAAACAAACTACCTGATCAACAAATGTGTTTTGTGCAAGCAAGAGAGAAGCGTCGTCTCTGTGTAAAAAAATGACACGTTAACCGCAGCAGAGAAGCAATGACCATGGGCAGCCATAATATCCATTGTCTTCGTCTTCCTGACAGTTTGTCTCTCTCTTTTCATAATAATAATTCGTGTATCACTGTACCCAGTAAAAAATATTAAAAAATCATGAGCTTGGGGAGCTGCACATTATCAGCAGCAACATTCAGCAAAAAGGACTAGTAGTGTATATGCATTCAACACTCACACAGCCCACACCTACAGTACAGGGGGTGGTTGGGTGTGGACTGTATATGCATACAACACTCACACAGCCCACCCACAGTACAGGGGGTGGCTGGGTGTGGATTGTATATGCATTCAACACTCACACAGCCTACACCCACAGTACAGGGGGTGGTTGGGTGTGGATTGTATATGCATTCAACACTCACACAGCCCACATCCACAGTACAGGGGGTGGTTGGGTGTGGACTGTATATGCATACAACACACACACAGCCCACACCCACAGTACAGGGGCTGGTTGGGTGTGGACTGTATATGCATACAACACTCTCACAGCCCACATCCACAGTACAGGGGGTGGTTGGGTGTGGACTGTATATGCATACAACACTCACACAGCCCACCCCACAGTACAGGGGGTGGCTGGGTGTGGATTGTATATGCATTCAACACTCACACAGCCCACATCCACAGTACAGGGGGTGGTTGGGTGTGGACTGTATATGCATACAACACTCTCACAGCCCACATCCACAGTACAAGGGGTGGTTGGGTGTGGACTGTATATGCATACAACACTCTCACAGCCCACATCCACAGTACAAGGGGTGGTTGGGTGTGGACTGTATATGCATACAACACTCACACAGCCCACATCCACAGTACAGGGGGTGGTTGGGTGTGGATTGTATATGCATACAACACTCACACAGCCCACCCCCACAGTACAAGGGGTGGCTGGGGTGAGATTTTACTGGGTGTCAACTGCATAAAGTCACTGGTTCCAGACAGACTTTGACTGAGAACTGATGATCCTGGTCAGCATGACAAAATTCCAAATGTGTCTTTAAATTTTGTTGTTATAATAATAATAATAATAATCCAAAAAATTCCGATGTAAATGAGTAATGATCAAAGATTTATCTGATGTAAATAGGGTGGAGTTGGGGTTGTGTTTATTTTTAAACGTCAGTCGCATTCAGTCCTCCCATACCTTCAAAACTGTGTTAAAAACTCAGCCCTGTGAACTATTCCACAAGTGATTTCTTCCCCCCCACCCCCCCCATTCTTTCTGTGCCCAGTGTTTGTGTGTTTTTGTGCGCATGCCCGTGTGTGTGGATATGGGTCTGATGAATACAAAATTATGATTACATATTATTTTTGAAGTTTATTGTAAACATTTTTGTTATTCTTGTAAAGCGCAGTGTGTTCATCTTTGTTGGTGAAATACTGTTATAAAAAAAAATCACCTTTTTTATTATTATTGTAATTCAAGGTGTATAAACAAACCACACTTGAGAGTCAATGACTGCGTACACAGCCCATGGTATCAGCTACAACACACGTGATGTGCACACATAGGTGACTAGAAAAACTGGTAAGAGTCTTTCCACTGTTTATCTTCTTCACTGTTATGTGACAAATGCTGCCAGACTGGATTGCAGAACAGCAGGTGTCAGTTACGATTTTAATGTTCCCTTTTTCTACACATCTTGTTTTTAAGACAAAGTTTTTGCGTGTTCACCATTGTCTGAGGTGTCTATACTGGAGATTTGTTGTTTTGTGTGCCTGAAACGTTTTTGTGATATAGTAACAATACACTGGAGATGGTATCCTGTGTATGTATTTTAAATAAATACTTTGAATGGGTACTGTGTATGTTTTCTTAACCCTTTCACTGCTGTGATGTCAGTTGAAAGTCACTGGTAAAAGTGAAAAATATAAAATCCTTTTTTTTCTTCTTCTTCTTTTTCTTTCTTTCAAATTAGCATATATATATATATATATATATACAAGGATTTTCACTGAAGCACACAATAATAAAAGTAGATTTGTTAAAGGCCCAGAAGATATGCTGTTGGCAGGCATGTCTGTGTATTTTCCGCCTGGAAATTTTGCCGGCTGGGCAGTGAAGGGGTTAAGACTATCTTGATTGTCTTTGATCAGGACCATACTTTTGCTGGTCAGCATGCAAGGTGTTGGGTGTTGGCATTATTGCTTTGTGCAGCAGTAATGTTTCACTTTTTCACTAATTTATCTAACGGTCTGTTTTGCTATTGCTCCGAAATGTAAGATTTACTTGGAATCAGCAGTTGTGGAATAATTGTCTTAACGATTTTTGAACATTTGTGAATAAGTAATAATAGAGATATTTACCATCATCAAACATGTCTGTGATTGCACGTGCACCTCTGTGTTAATGTGTTTGTGAAAGGACCGTGTTTGTATTGTGCCTTTTGTTATAAATGCAGATGGTCCCAGAATCCGTCCTGGTGTTTTGTGGATGTATTCTTGCTCTGATTGAATGGACTGCCTTCCTCTCGCATTTTATTCACATTATTTTACTTGTTGGGTTGTTGTTGTTGTTTTGGTGGGGTGGTTTATTTTATTTATTTTAGTTGTTGTTGTTTGTTTTTAAATTGGGGAGGGTGGGGGGAGCTTTTTCTTTCTTTTTTTCTTCTCATTTATCGAGGATTAAAATCTCACACGGTCATGTAAACATGACTACCAGTGCATTTTTTCTTGTCCCCCCCCCCCCCCCCCCCCCAAATCGCCAACCCCCTCCCTCCTCCCACCCGCCGCTCCCGTTTTTATTCAGAAACAGAATGTGGCTGAGAGCGTTTGTGTAAAATCAACGAAGGGAGGTAATTAGAGCTCCAAAGACGTCACATGAGCACACCAGCAGAAACCTCAATGGCCCACGGTCACTCTCAGCTGGCAGGTCGGTAAACACAAGGTACATAACTCCGCCAGAGGCACAGCCTCAGTTTTCACTCGTGTGCCGTGCGAGAGTTGCCAAAGGCAGTTCAGGTTTTGGTTGGTGTGTTCGAGAGTTGCCAAAGGTAGTTCAGGTTTTGGTTGGTGTGTTCCCGTGGCGTCCTTCGAGCGCTGACTAACTCCCTTCATTTACTGAATCAACAGTTACAGCAGTGTTGCAATATATGCTGTGCTTGCGGTAGTTTTCCTTCTTTGTTAGCGGGTGAGTGTGCTTTTTGGGGGAGGGGGTGGGGGGCGTTGTGTTGGCCCTCCGTAGGAGTGTAGAGCCGGTGTGCTGCTGTCGCCTGTTTAGTGACAACGACAAACAACGACGCTGTACAGATTGTGAGAATACAGAGTACTGTGAATCACGCTGATTTCTTTGCGTGTGTGTGTGTGTGTGTGAGGGGGGGAGGAGGATGTGTGGGAGGGGGGGAGGAGGATGTGTGGGTGGGTGGATGTATTTGGGGGTGTGTGTGGGGGGGGGGGGGGAGTGTGTGTGTGCGCGCCGTGAGTGTGTTTGTGCGCGAGTGTGTGTGTGGCTGTGACACGGCTGTGAAAAGGAGAATTTAGCTAGGAGTAAATAGAAAACAGCAGAACACAATATTCATCCAAAAGCAAGTGCAGTCAATCTTAAACACTAGTCGACCTCCTGCCTGTTCCGACGCACGCCACTGATTTTAACTTGGAAGAGGATTGGGAGAGAAATGAAGTCGAGAGAACCGGGAAAGTAGAAACTATCGGCATAATTTCTGGCCGTAGGCCTAGCATCCAAACTTTTTTTCTGATCTACCTCACACTGAACAGTGTACCTACATTTTCCCACCAAGCACCATTACTCTGGAACGATCTACCCTACCCTAGATCTACCCTACCCTAGATCTACCCTACCCTAGATCTACCCTCAAGACCCATCTTTTCCCCAGGCCTCTGAATACTGAACAGATCGCTTAAGTGTGTGTGTGTGTGTGTGTGTGTGTGTGGTGGTGTGTGTGTGTGTGTGTGTGTTGTGTGTGTGTGTGTGTGTGTGTGTTAGAAATGATGAGAAATGGAGAAGAACAAATGTTGAACGAAGTTTTGTAGTGTATTTGTTTACAATTAGTAGGGTTTTGTGTTTATATAATTGTGTTCGTCGACCCTGTTGTTATTACTTTATGACTGTCTTTAACTCCGCTCTGCTGCTGATACTCTCAGCCTCCAGATTCCTGGCACCAGACTTCCACTGTTCGTTCCCGCGCCTTTTCTGTCATCGACCCCTGTACAGGAAGTGACCTCCCCTTCCTCTCCGAGACAAACCCTCTCAGGACTCCTTCAAGTCTATCACCTTCAGACGTTTCTTTTTTCAAAACAATAGACCTAAGGTTCTTTAACCCCTTCACTGCCACGATGTCACTTGAAAACGGCCCATAAAAGTGCCAAATTTGAAACCCTTCAGTCTTTTTGTCTCCTTTTTCGCACTGACACGTGAAGGGATTTTCATCAAATCGTATCGCGTTGAAAGTAGATGTTACAGAACCGGAAAATATACTGTTTGCAGGCGCGTCCGCGCAGCTTTCTGCCCGGAAATTTTACAGGCTGGGGCAGTGAAGGGGTTAATTTGATTATAACGCCCTGACAGCCACACCTGATGGTTTCAGAACAACACTGCGGGGCCAGGGTCATTTGAAGACATGCTAAGTGCATCACAACACTGCAGGGTCAGGGTCATCTCAAGACGTGCTAAGTGCATCACAACACTGCACGGACAGGTCATCTCAAGACGTGCTAAGTGCATCACAACACTGCACGGACAGGTCATCTCAAGACGTGCTAAGTGCATCACAACACTGCACGGACAGGTCATCTCAAGACGTGCTAAGTGCATCACAACACTGCACGGACAGGTCATCTCAAGACGTGCTAAGTGCATCACAACACTGCAGGGACAGGTCATCTCAAGACGTGCTAAGTGCATCACAACACTGCAGGGTCAGGGTCATTTCAAGACGTGCTAAGTGTATCTCAACACTGCGGGGACAGGTCATCTCAAGACGTGCTATATGTAGGGTCATTTCAAGAGGTGCTAAGTTCATCACAACAGTGCAATGACAGGTCATCTCAAGACGTGCTATATGTAGGGTCATTTCAAGAGGTGCTAAGTGCATCACAACAGTGCAGGGACAGGTCATCTCAAGACGTGCTACATGTAGGGTCATTTCAAGAGGTGCTAAGTGCATCACAACAGTGCAGGGACAGGTCATCTCAAGACGTGCTATATGTATCTCACAACACTGCAGGGACAGGGTCATTTCAAGACGTGCTATATGTAGGGTCATTTCAAGACGTGTTATATGTAGGGTCATTTCAAGACGTGCTATATGTAGGGTCATTTCGAGACGTGCTATAGCTTGCTATATATCTCACAACACTGCAGGTTCAGGGCCATTTCAAGACGTGCTATATGTATCTCACGACACTGCACGGGTCATATCAAGATTGATTCGTATGCAGTATTTTTGCCAAATAAAGTCGGTTCACAGGGTTTTGAACACCGTAAGAGTAGAATTTAAAATCATTTTAGTGTCTATGAATAAGCATACACGATTGTGACTGTGTTAAGAGATAAGGAGTTCCCCGTCAATGGCAGACAGATTCACAGAGATAAGGATTGCCCCTTAAATGGTAGCCATATTTACAGAGATAAGGAGTGCCCCTTCAGTGGCAGACATATTCACAGAGATAAGGAGTGCCCTTTCAATGGTAGCCATATTCACAGAGATAAGGAGTGCCCCTTCAATAGTAGCCATATTTACAGAGATAAGGAGTGCCCCTTCAATGGCGTAACCAATAACGGCGGAGTTGAGAGGAGGGGGTTCCGAAAAGAGGCTTGGAGTTTGGAAGTATTCTGCTGGCATGGCCGGTACCAGCCCCTCGACCACCGTTCGGTATGATACAACTTGATTGCCAAGTGTCAACACAGTTGCACTAGGAACGTTTTGTGGTGCCAAGTACGCTCACCACACAATCCGTCCAATCATAAAACATTATTGAATTATAACAACAGCATCCGGGTAAAAAGTCATTTATAAATAAATACTTGAGAAATCCAGCTGACAGGCACGCTGTGCGCATGACATATAAACTGCCTCTTCACGAGGTCTGCCTCTTAAGAATTACGGTCCTAATAAAAGCAGTTATGAAATTATGTACAACAAATTAATTAATTAAACCGACCGACTTACTCCGGTGCCCACTATCACCCTGTTTTACTCCCATCATGGCCCTAACACCAACACCATCTCGTTTAATATTGTGATATTCCATTTTACCGTCGTTTCGTTGAACTGCAGGTTTTGACATTGTATAATGTGGCCTTGGTATTGATGTTTCTGTAAACTGCCCGTTACCACCCTGTCCATACCTCAAACCCATTCTGATTCTTCAGTGCCTAAACCCTACATTCCATTCCTGTCTATACCCCCGTTCTGATTCTTCAGTGCCTAAACCCTACATTCCATTCCTGTCTATACCCCAGACCCGTTCTGATTCTTCAGTGCCTAAACCCTACATTCCGTTCTTGTCCATAACTCAGACTCATCTGATCCATCAGTGCCTAAACCCTACACTCCATTCTTGTCTATATTCCAGACCAATTCTAATTTTTCAGTGCCTAATCCGTACATTCCATTCTTGTCCATATCCCATACCCTTTCTAATTCTTCAGTGCCTAAACCCTACATTCCATTCCTGCCTATACCCCAAACCCATTGTGATCCTTCGGTGTCTAAACCCTATATTCTAAAAACAAAAAAACAAAAACAAAAACAAAATTGTTTGGAAGATATTCCAGTGATTAATTTTGGAGACTTCCCCACCTAGCCCTACAAGAAGTCCGAGCGGGGAAGACAATGTGGACTTTTGCCCACTTTTCATCATGTGTACTTTTCATCATGTGTACTTTTCATCATGTGTACTTTTCATCATTTATCTTCATCGTTATTCGCAAGTGTTGACAGAGCCCTAGAGAAGACTAATAATTTTGTGTGCCCGATATATAACACACATTAAATTTAAAAGAGCTCTAGAGAAGACTGTACTTGTTTGCTCGATATCACACACACACACACACACACACACACACACACACACACACACACACACACACACACACACACACACACACACACACACACACGTGCGCAGCCTGTAACCACACACACACACACACACACACACACACACACACACACACGCACACGCGCGCGCGCGTAGCCTATAACAGCAAGAACAACACCGAATAAACATGTAGTAATGATTGAACAATAACAAAACCAACCACCATCACGTGCAAGGATGAGAGACGGCTCACTTATTGCTCAGATAATTAAGACACGTAGGCAGGTCAAAACCGTCTGGGCGACATAGCGTACCGCCAGTTAGTACTGACGTTGACCTAGCCCTCGATCGCACTCCTCTCTGACGTCACACTCTGACGTAGGACAGCGGGCCGGCGAATGGACGAAGAGGTCGCTGATTCTCCATCACACACTACGTATGTTAGGCTGACAAGATAGAGACCTTGACCCGCTGTCTTTGTGTTGACACCAACTGTGACGGATGTGGAGTGGTCCACTTGTTGATGCGGTGGCGCGTATAAATAGCGGACAGCTCGATGCGTGGTCAGAGTGGTGCCACAACAGTGAAACAGGAACGAAGTGAGAATAAGAAGTCAGAGGTGATCCGAGAGGAGACAACGAAACCGGGAAGTCTAGACTGAGAAACTCACAGCAAGAACTTAACACTTGCAACGACAGCGTGAGTATTGACTTTGTTCTTTAACTATTCATGATTTTTTTTTTTTAAATATATATATATATACATATTTATTTTTTTGAGGAACATTTCTATGTGTATTACTGTTTTAAACATTTAGAAAAGTTGGTTTTTCTGTTTTTCCATCTTAAATGCCATTGTTTATTCATTGCTTACTATATACTCAGTGTATTTGTGTAGTTTATGCCATTATTTATTCATTGCTTACACACACACACACACACACACACACACACACACACACACACACACACACACACACACTCTCTCTCTCTCTCTCTCTCTCTCTCTCTCTCCTCTCTCTCTCTCTCTCTCTCTCTCTCTCTCTCTCTCAGTGTACTTATCTGTGTAGTTTATGCTCTTTTAAGTGTCTTTATTTATTGATTTCTACAGTTAGATTTAAAATATATATATAAGCTTAATTATTGCCCTAAAAAAATAGCTTATTTTTTGCTTATATTTGTAAGATATTCTTGATTTCTTTTCTCACATTTTACCGTCGGTTGTGTGTGTGTGTGTGTGTGTGTGTGTGTGTGTGTGTGTGTGTGTGTGTGTGTGTGTGTGTGTGTGTGTGTGTGTGTGTGTGTGTGTGTGATGGGAGGTATGTGTGTGGCGCTATAGTATCTGTGTTGTGTGTGTGTGTGTGGTGTGTGTGTGGGTGAGAGTGTGAGAGAGAGAGAGAGAGAGAGAGAGAGAGATTTGTTGTCTACTGTGATAGTGGGGTTGACGGGTGTAGAAATGAAATCCCGTTTCAGTGTTGAGAACCCAGAGCACTGAAAAGTTTGTTGTTTTTTTTTAAATGTACCAAAAAGACGCCCCCCCCCCCTACCCCCCCTCCCCCCACCCCCCCTTCTCGCTCCGCCCCCCAGAAGAAGAAGAAGAAGAAGAAAGACAGACAAAGAAAAGAAGCATGGCATGAAG
>JABMCL010000329.1:160000-167500 GCA_018857735.1 Alviniconcha marisindica | reverse complement strand
TGCCTGAGAGAAGTGGAAGGCAGTGAGACAGAAAGAGGGGAGAGAGGGAGAGAAGAGGGAGGAAGAGAGGGAGAAATAAACCGAGAGGGAAAGAAACAAACGGAAGAAAAGAGAGAGAGAGAGAGAGAGAGAGAGAGAGAGAGAGAGAGAGAGAGAGAGAGAGAGAGAAGAGTTATCATAATTCCGGGCCCTTTGCTGAGATTTGCCCCTGGTTAATTTGGTACTTTTTGTCCATTTGTTTATCTGTCTGTGCTTGCTCTGTTCTTTATTTTTTGTTCTTTATTTTTTTTATCTTGTACATCCTGAACTCTCTTGCCCGCTGCTGACAGATGCATCTTTCTTTCTTCCCCAACAGTTCCAGCTACTGTGGCGGATGCATAGCTGTGTGGAGTGTGGACGGCGTTAACGTCACAGAGACCTGCGCCAAAAGCGCCAAGGCTGCCGGTCTGAGGTCAAGGACATCAGTGACATCTGAGGCCGATGCTGGGGCCGAGTCGTCCGTGCCAAGCAAGCCCGGCAAAGTGGAGACGAGGGGTCGGAACCGAAAACGCTTCCGGGGCCGACAGCCGACACAGCGGCCCACCTTCTGGCCGTCTTGGACGTGGACGGGCCGTCGGTGGAACCCGTTTTCCCACTTCTGGGGACAGTAGATCACTTTGGACACGGCACCGTTGCTCTCTTTTTTGTCAGAAATCCTTCGGAGAAAGAAAAAAAGAAAAAAGAAAAGCCAGAAATAAATGATTTTTTGTATTTTTGTTAACACGATTGTTTGGATTTTTTCTGTCTCTTTGATCTATCTTCTGCGCGCGCGCGCGCGCGTGTGTGTGTGTGTGTGTGTGTGTGTGTGTGTGTGTGTGTGTGTGTGTGTGTGTGTGTGTGTGTGTGTGTGGTGTGGTGTGTGTGTGTTGTGTGTGTGTGTGCGTGTGTTGTGGGTGTGTGTGTGTGTGGTGTGTGTGGTGTGTGTGTGTGTGTGTGCGCGTGCGTATGTGTGTGTGTGTGTGTGTGTGTGTGTGTGTGTGTGTGTGTGGTGTCGTGTGTGTGTATGTGTGGTGGCGCTGTGTGTGTGTGTGTGTGTGGTGTGTGTGTGTGTGTGTGTGTGTGTGTTGTGTGGTGTGTGTGTGTGTCGTGTCGTCAAGTGTGTGCGTGCAGTGTGTTGTGTGTGGTGTGGTGGAGAGAGAGGAGAGAGAGAGAGAGAGGAGAAGAGAGAGAGAGAGAGAGAGAGAGAGACAGAGAGAGACAGAGAGAGACAGAGAGAGACAGAGAGAGAGAGAGAGTTGTGTGTGTGTGTGTGTGGTACTGGCAATTAAAGGCCCCATTCGTATCCATTTCATTTTTGAACAATACGTTAAATAAATAGGACTGGAATCATTTACACCTACACAAAAGCACGCTGATGTCGTTCAAAAACAAATTTAATACTTTGGCAAGAGGAATGACACAGAACACCAACTATCAGTCAGCCTTCAACAACAACACTTTTAACAAACAAAAGAAATAACGGTGGGAAAAAAAAACACCTGATGTCCACAAACTTCAAGGAATGGAAAGTATACAGAACCTCATAAGCAAGTGTTAGGACGATTCTTGAAGTCCCGATCTGTCGGAGCAGAAGCACACAAAGCCTGTTTCACAGTCATATGAATTATTTTGTCTGTCCATCTGCTTTGTTCTCATTTTTAACTCTATTATTCTGTTTTCATTCACCGAAATCCAAATAAATCGGACTCCTGTTTACGTCCATTCACTCGCTGTCATTACTAACTTGATATAAAAGGAAATGGATGTGTGTGTGTGTGTGTGTGTGTGTGTGGTTGTGTGTGTGTGTGTGTGTGTGTGTGTGTGTGTGTGTGTGTGTGTGTGTGTGTGTGTGTGTGTGTGTGTGTGTGTGTGTGTATTTATTTCTTTTAAATCTGCTCTGTGTCGTTTTTCTTTCAGTTACAGTTAAAACTGTTCACATCTGAACATCCACTCCAGTAAAGAAGTCTATGATGGAAACCAAATCGGAACTCCTGAATCATCCCAAAACTTGAAAACCTGGTCAGAACACGTATTTTGCCGTCAAATCAAAAGAAAAACGAAGAAACGGCAGCTTAACGTGAACCGTGGAAGGCCATTTCAATGAAGAGAGAAACATTCGTGAAAATCACCCATACCTTCATGTGCATGTCCACAACTCGCTCCATTTTCATACTACCTCCATGACACTTCATGATTTTGTCACTTCTACACCAGCGCACATGTTCACCGAAATTGGCGTGTTTTTGCCAATCAATCAAAATGTAACTACACAACAAAGCTGTACTGTTCAGACGCGTTTTTGCCAATCAATCAAAACGTAACTAAACAACAAAGTTGTACTATTCAGACAATTACAGAACAAAGTTGTACTATTCGGACAGCTACAGAACAAAGTTGTACTATTCAGACAATTGACTGTGTGTTGTGGCAGTGATCACACCCTTAAATGACTGTTTAGAGAACTTAATTGTTGTACGTTGACGGCGTGGATCAAGTGTTTCGGCATTGGTCACAATTTGTCCCTAATATGTCAGTTACCGACATCCGAGGTCATGAAGCTCTACTCCATCACCAGCGTGGGTCAAATCAACCCTAGCTTTTCAACAGGCACCACCGTACATCGTGGATGTGCTACATCCACGCTAATTTCAGACTTTAAAGAGAGAGAGAGAGAGAGAGAGAGAGAGAGAGAGAGAGAGAGAGAGAGAGAGAGAGAGAGAGAGAGAGAGAGAGAGAGGCATAGTTCAGGAGCTGTGTGAGAGTCGAGGTGTCCGTCCTGAGCTGTCCGTCCTAACGAGCCTTCTGGTTTCCGTGGACGTAAACCTATATTGAACCATGCTTCGGCATTGGTCTCAGCTTGTCCCTAATATGTCAACTGACATCTGAGGACATTAAGCAACACTACCTACCTACCTAGAGAGGAGAGAGAGAGAGAGAGAGAGAGAGAGAGAGAGGGAGGGAGAGAGAAAGCATGGCCACACCCACGATGTAGGGGCAAGTAATATACTGAATCGTTTATAATTAAGAAAGGAAGGACTGTTGGGCTTAAGGCCCACAGAGACCATGCACACCCGGCCTGTTACTGCTAGGGACGGGGAGAGGGAGAGGGTCATGGACCTGTATGCAGCGACGGGGAGAGGGAGAGGGTCATGGACCTGTATGCAGCGACGGGGAGAGGGAGAGGGTCATGGACCTGTATGCAGCGACGGGGAGAGGGAGAGGGTCATGGACCTGTATGCAGCGACGGGGAGAGGGAGAGGGTCATGGACCTGTATGCAGCGACGGGGAGAGGGAGAGGGTCATGGACCTGTATGCAGCGACGGGGAGAGGGAGAGGGTCATGGACCTGTATGCAGCGACGGGGAGAGGGAGAGGGTCATGGACCTGTATGCAGCGGAAGGGAAATCCACGGACAGGGTGGGACCTATGAAAAGCTCGTCCCAAGCGCTCCGACCCGCAAGGACAGGACTGAGAGACCTTGCGCACTTCGCAACTTGCTCTTGCAACAGCTGTGGGGAACACAGCCACAAAGACAGCGATGATGATGATGTTGATGAAGTGATGCTTAATGCCCTCAGATGTCGGCTGACATATTAGGGACAAGCTGTGACCAATGCCGAAGCATGGTTCAATAAATCTTTACGTCCACGGAAGCCAGAAGGCTCGTTAGGACGGACAGCCCAGGACGGCCACCTCGACTCTCACACAGCTCCTGAACTGTGGAAAAGACAGTGCCCAGAGAACCAGCTGCTGATATCATGCGGAAAATAAGTAACCATGGTGCTGTACGTCCACAGAATCCATAATTATGGCTTATTAAGGACGGGGAAGGTGGTGGGGGGGCGGGGAATCGAATATAGATGAATAGCTCGTCCGCGCGCTCCGACCCGTAAAGATCGAAGAGACCGTCTGCTACCGCCAGAACAACAACGTTAAGGAGGTGGTAAGTAAGTTGGTGTTTTACGCCCAATCAACCGGTACGGTTATATCAGGGCGATAAGGAGGTGGGGACCCCGCCAGAGCGAAGCATCTTATGTACTCCACTAATTGCTGTTTCAGTCAATAGCTGTGCAGAGCAAAGACGCAAAGACTGTGTCCGAGAAGCAACTGTTGAACAACCCAGCAGCAGGACAATCCATCCTGTTACGACAGCCCAGCTCCACCTCCCTGCTCTTGATCTTTCCTGGGCGCTGTATATTATATGGAAGATGATGATGATGTAGAGCTTCATATCTTTGGATGTCGGTTGACATATTAGGAACAAACTGTGACCAATGCGTGAGCATGGTTCAATGTTGCTTTACGTCCACAGAAACCGTAAGGCTCGTTAGGACGGAAAGCCCAGGACGGCCACCTCGACTTTCACACAGCTCCTGAACTCTGATTATATGGAAACCTACCGGCAGGAGCATTTACTGAAATACCTATGTGAAAACCGTAGGTGTATGGACATTACGAGATACTCCATAATTATGGGTTTCAAGGCGACTTAAGGCGAAGGTCAAGGACATACAGACTTAGATCACAGTTCCTTCAGTTGGCAATGTCCTCTAACTAATCAGTTGTGAAACAACCGAGCATCAAGTACGGACATCAATACTCTGAGCTAACTGTAGTCGCGGCCTTTTGATACATTGCTGTGATATAGTCGCCACTTACAATCTCAAGGGACACTACCGATGCTGTCAGCCGAAGGGAAAACGAAATCAAAGGGATCAACACTGTATACACAGTTCTCTCCCTTCTCTCGCCGAACTCAATTTTCGAGGATTTCGTTTGGTATTTATCTTAGCGGAGGCTGGGAAGACGAAGATAATTGTTTAACTTCTTATTTTATTTTATGAAATACTCATAATTATACTCTCTCTCTCTCTCTCTCTCTCTCTCTCTCTCTCTCTCTCTCTCTCTCTCTCTCTCTCTCTTATAACCATCATGGTTGATTGGGTGTTAAAAAGCAGTTCCCCCCCCCCCCAACCCTCCTCCTCTCTCTCTCTCTCTCTCTCTCTCTCTCTCTCTCTCTCTCTCTCTCTCTCTCTCTCTCTCTCTCTCTCTCACTACAATCCTTGTAAAATATAGTTTTCGAGTTCGTGTTCACTCTCTCTCACGCACGCACACGCGCATTTCACGAAACGATTATAACCGTACACAGTACAACAGTTTATAATAGAGAACGGAGAACGGGCGAGGCAAGATTAAAACGCTGCGATCGTCAGCAGTCATACCTGGTACTGTTCTTGTCACACCTTGCTGGATCGAGTGACGTGACAGTCAGTAATCAAACCTGGTACTGTTGTAGTCACACCTTGCTGGATTGACTGACGCGACAGTCAGCAGTCATACCTGGTACTGTTTCAGTCACCTCTTGCTGGATCGAGGGACGTGACAATCAGCAGTCATACCTGGTACTATTTTAGCCACCCGTTGTTGGATCGAGTGACGTGACAATCAGCAGTCATACCTGGTACTGTTTTAGCCACCCTTTGCTGGATCGAGTGACATGACAGTCAGCAGTCATACCCTTTGTTGGATCGAGTGACGTGACGCGTAATTATGTGTTTGTCCATGGACTCATACAAGTGTCACGTAAGTATGTGTATGTCCATGGACTCATCCAAAAGTCCCGTAATTATGTGTATGTCCATGGACTCATCCAAGGACTCCCGTAATCATGTGTATGTCCATGGACTCATCCCTCGGTGTAGCGGGGAAGCCTGGCGCCCAAACTGCAGCCCTTGCCGTCCACGCCGAAGGCCCTAGCGTATCTTCTCACCTTCGACTCCAGGCCCACTGAACTGGAGCTCTCCCGCACGCCCCAGGCCCCGCCCCCGGCCCCGCCCCCGGCCCCGCCCCCCTTCTCGTCCCCCTGCACCGAGGGGCCGGCGGCGACCACGACACGCGAGGCGGGCGGGGCGTGCGCGAACCTGAAGAGCGTCCGGGTGTTGCGGTCCCTGGCCGCTCTGAGTTGGGCCTGTCGGATCAGCCGGTTGACCCTGGTGTGGCCGGCCGGACGAACGGGGCCCGCGGCCACTTCCGCTGGGGAGGTGCTGGGCCTGGCCGGCCGGCTGGCGTTGCCCACCACGGCGATCTCCTCCAGGCGCTGCTGCAACAACAGCAGTCTGCCGCGCTCCGGGAACGGGTCGAGGTGGCTTCGCCGCTGCTGCTGCTGCTGCTGCAGACTGGGCGCTGGCGCCTTGCCGGGAGCGCCCTGGCTACGGGTCGGTGAGGTCGAGGATTGGGCGGAGGCGCTGCGACTTGTCCGGCTCTCCCCGCTGCAGCCGGCATGCTCCCCGCCTCTTTCGCTCTGCCAGTCCCAGGCCTGGTGCTGTTTGCAGACGGCACCGCCGCCTGTCTGTGTGACGCTGTCCGCTGTCTGATCCCGTCTGCCGAGGACAAAGTTGTGGGCGCTGCTGGTCTTAAGCTTCTGGCGAGTTCTGCAGGGGAGGTACTCTTCCTGCTGTCCGCCCCGGTTGAGGCCGGACAGCCAGCTCCTACTGACTACAGCCTGTCCGTAATGGCTCTGCGCCTGTCTATCGACGCTGGGCTCTGGTCTGTGGGGCGGGGCTGCCTGGGCTGACTGACAGAAGCCCTGTTTACTCCTCGGCGACTGTCTGTCGATGCTGGACTCGGGACTATTGGGCGGGACTGCCTCGACTGTCTGGCGAAAGTCCTGTTTACTCGTCGGCGACTGTCTATCGATGCTGGGCTCGGATCTATGGGGCGGGGCTTCCTGGGCTGACTGACACAAGCCCTGTTCACTGCGCTGTTCCGTCTTGTGTAGCTCCGCCTGAAGTCTGCACCAGGCCACGTACTCACCCAGTGAAAGCCTTCCTCTGAGAACGGAGGGGTAATAGCGGGGTGCAGCGGACACTGGGTTACACAGCTGCCAGGGGTCGCTTTCAGGGGTTGGTCCATCTGGCGTTGACGGGACGCTGCCAGCATCGCCGCTCCACGACGCTGGCTTGCCGACAGCGCCGCTTCCACTGCTGACGGGGCTTCCTGGGGTGGAAGCCAGGCTGTCTGGGACAGAGCACACGCTGTTTGAGCGGTCGCGGCTCGCCTGATGGCAGCTGGCCTGATGGCGGCTGGCCACCCTTTCCTCCAGGCTGCCTGTATCAGCAGCTGAGTGGCTGCTCGCCCCGTCCACACCAGACAGGTTTCCTTCTGCTCTGCTGCTGCTGCCTTTCCCCATGACCTGCACTATTCCTTCTCTGCTCGTCCTGGTTCCTTCTCCACTGCTGTCGGTACCTTCTCTGCTGATCTTGGCTCGATTTCCTCCTCGGCTGATCTTGGCTCCCTCTCGGTTTTTCTTGGTACCTTCTTTGCTGATCTTGGCTCGATTTCCTTCTCTGCTGCTGTTTGCACCATCTCGGCTGATCTTGGCTCCTTCTCGGCTGATCTTGGCTCCTTCTCGGCTGATCTTGGCCCCTTCTCGGCTGCTGTCGGTACCTCTTCGGCTGATCCTGGCCCCTTCTCGGCTGCTGTC
>JABMCL010000329.1:147500-155000 GCA_018857735.1 Alviniconcha marisindica | reverse complement strand
ACCCATTTCAGACTCCCGCAAAGTGTACCCATTTGAAGTTTATGCAAAGGGTACACCCCCTTCAGAATGCCGTAGAAAGTAAGTCGGTTGCGTGTACCACAATCCACGGGACAGAAAGCGTGCGGACGGCCGCAGGAGGGGGTCTACCTGATCCTCAGCCAGCTGCTGTACGAGCAGCTTGGAGCACAGTCACCATGACTCCACCAGCCAGCACTCCGACATCCTAGGGCTCCAGCATTGCTGTATTTCATGCATGTGTGATATGCTCTTTGAAAATATTGCTGCATTCCTGAAGCTCGAAGGAGACAAATATCTCTCACCAGTTGTAAAAAAATCCAATTATATATATATATGTGTGTGTGTGTGTGTGTGTGTGTGTGTGTGTGTGTGTGTGTGTGTGTGTGTGTGTGTGTGTGTGTGTAATCCGAATCCGATGACCCTTCTTCGTCCTGATGTGGTTCTTATATGTGTGATATCAAAAAAGCGTGTGTTCATCTGACATGGTTCTTAAATGTGTGATATCAAAAAAGCGTGTGTTCATCTGATGTGGTTCTTAAACGTGCGATACAAAAAAGCGTGTGTTCATCTGATGTGGTTCTTAAATGTGTGATACAAAAAGCGTGTGTTCATCTGATGTGGTTCTTAAACGTGTGATACAAAAAAAAAAGCGTGTGTTCGTCCAGATGTGGTGCTATGCGGTTGACAAGACGTTTAAAAAAAGGTTTTAAAAAAGAAGAAGAAGAAGAGTAACTTTCGTGTTGTGCAATTCGGGGGCCTTGTTCAAGCAACATTCAGTAAAGGAACAAGGCCATAATGATGTGCTTGGCAAAAAAACTATCCCCAAAAAAGAAGAGGTAAAGGTTGTTTAACGAAATGTCTGGAGTGCTAGCTGCATGGGCAATGGGGTGACACCAAAGTGACCATCAGGTAGAGTCCAGTCACTTCCTTCTCCATAGGTTGCCGAGTGCCGGTACATGCGTGAGGAAACCGCAGTTGTCTGTTAAGTGGGGTATAGTGGGGTTTTATTTTTTATTAAGCTCGGTTTACATCTTTGGAAGTGTGCGTCAAAGACTGAAATGAAAGTACGACCCTCGTTAAATCAGGCGGTTTGGATGATTTTACAGTAACTTGTCTTTTCGTAATAGCCACAATTAACAGCTTTTCGAGACATTTTCCTTGTTGTTAAACATGTTGAATAAAGAATCTGAATCTGATAGTTCATTTTTCCCAAAAGGCTACCGAAATATAAATTGCTTAATTTAGCTGACACTCTCCTGAAAGTAAGAGACAGAGAGAGAGAGAGAGAGTCGTCGTAATACGAACAGATATGTTTTCCCTAAACCATGTCTCTTTCTCTTTATCTTACGTGAGCAATGCTGATTGTTGGTGCGGCTTGGAACCTGGGGGTGGTGGGTACCAGTTTTAGTCTTTGACACACAGATACTCCATTCCGTGCAAAGCCCAGAGTTGTAAGCATGCAGTGTCACACAAGTACAGATATACAAAAGTACAAGGTGCCAGACATCTCGTGACGTCAAACATGCACACACATAAATGCTGTATGTATAGCCTATACATGGCTGGCTTTGTGAACACCACGCTCCGTTCTGTACCTGCAATGATTCACTTCATACTACTTTCTGATTGGTTCGTAGCGAGTGGCTAAGCTGACGTAAGCACGTCCGTTTGAATCAAACCACATCTGAAACACAGGCAAGATCCACAATCCATCAGGGCAAAAACAGAATGAAAGACAACCAGCAAGTAAACATAAACAGACACAATGAAAAGATGTGCTAGTCTGTGCAATGAATGGCAACAGAAGAGAGCATCTCTGTCAAGTTAGTTTAATCCGTTCTAAGTCCTCTCATGCCGTCTCAGATCAACGTTGTCCATTTTAGCTCACAACGATCTCAACCAGAACGGTAAAGGCTTGTTACTAAAAACAAATTCTCAAGACAAAAGTGAACGGGGGCTACCTCAAACTCAAAGGCTGAGACATATATATATATATATATATATATATATATATATATATATATATATATATATATATATATATATATATAGATAGATAGATAGATAGATAGATAGATAGAAAATGCGAGTCCAAACCCATTGGAGCGACAGGGAAATAAAATTATTAAAGTAAACACACAATAGCAAACGATATAGGAATAAACAAGAGAGGGTACTAAGTAATAGTTTCAATAGTTCAAATGCCTGCCAACTTAAAGTTTACTTATTACATGATACTGAAGATACAGCGCAAGGGAAGCAATACAGTCAATAGTTGAATAAATAATCACAGTACTTTACGAATATTAATGAATTTTACGTGTAACGTTTAAACACCTTTTTATTATATGATATTCATGAATACATACAGCACGTATCTTTTCAATTCGCACGCAAGTATATTATGAGCACAAAGTTATTATAAACATCACGCACACACATGGGTTAGAGAACTGGTGTTTTTATTCATTGCAAGAAACAGTGTGAAACAAAAACATGTCCATATCAAAGTGAAAACTGTTACTAACGCACAAACTATTGATTACATAACGTCGATATCTGACACAGCTGGTAACTAACAGAAGCATAATTATCATCAGATCAAAATTCGTGCTGTGAAATAGCACGCACCAGTTGAAAACGAGTAGAAGTCTGTACGTATCTAGTCTGGAATCCATATAGCCCCTAGCTCCATAGCCCCGCCCCTATGGCTCACTTCTGACAATGGAGGCAGTATAGCCCACCCCCCCCCCCCCCCCCCTCCACCAACACCCCGCATGGCGCCCCTCTGACAAGGAAAGAAGTATCGATCCATCACAGTGGTGGTTTCTACGGGGGCTTAGTTACTTAGGGGTTCACCGCATGGGTCAGTCACTGAGGGTTCGTCATAGTGTGTGTGTGTGTGTGTGTGGGTGTGTGTGTGTGTGTGTGTGTGTGTGTGTGTGTGTGTGTGTGTGTTGTGTGTGGTGTGTGTGTGTGTGTGTGTGTGTGTGTGTGTGTGTGGGTGTGGTGGTGTGTGTGTTGTGTGTGTGTGTGTGTGTGTGTGTGTGTGTGTGTGTGTGTGTGTTGTGTGTGTGTGTGTGGTGTGTGTGTGTGTGTGTGTGTGTGTGTGTGTGTGTGTGTGTGTGTGTGTGTGTGTGTGTGTGTGTGGGGTGTGTGTGTGTGTGTGTGTGTGTGTGTGTGTGTGTGTGTGTGTTGTGTGTGTGTGTGTGTGTGTGTGTGTGTGTGTGTGGTGTGTGTGTGGTGTGTGTGTGTGTGTGTGTGTGTGTGTGTGTGTGTGTGTGTGTGTGTGTGTGTGTGTGTGTGTGTGTGTGTGTGTGGTGTGTGTGTGTGTGTGTGTGTGTGTGTGTGTGTGTGTGTGGTGTGTGTGTGTGTGTGTGTGTGTGTGTGTGTGTGTGTGTGTGTGGTGTGTGTGTGGTGTGTGGTGTGTGTGTGTGTGTGTGTGTGTGTGTGTTGTGTGTGTGTGTGTGTGTGTGTGTGTGTGTGTGTGTGTGTGTGTGTGTGTGTGTGTGTGTGTGTGTGTGTGTGTGTGTGTGTGTGTGGTGTGTGTGTGGTGTGTGTGAGTGTGCTGTAACTTTGTACACTGTTAAAAAATGTACTTGTTTTATATTATTGCAATGTGGTGTGTGTGTGTGTGTGTGTGTGTGTGTGTGTGTGTGTGTGTGTGTGTGTGTGTGTGTGTGTGTGTGTGTGTGTGTGTGTGTGTGTGTGTGTGTGTGTGTGTGTGTGTGTGTGTGTGTGTGTGTGTGTGTGTGTGTTTGGCGTAGTAACTTTGTACACTGTTTTATATGTACCTGCTTTATATTATTGCAACGTGTTTCTGTTTTAGAATTGTCATTCTGCTCACTGTTCTACAAGTACCTGTCTTATATTATGTAATACGTATTGTGTGACTGCGTGTGTATGATATGTCAATAAATGTAAACGGTATAATTATTTACATGTCCGGGAATAAGCGTGATGACCTTGCTCAGCGGGGGACAGCGTATAACAAAACAAAACAAAATATTATTATCCTTCGATATCGCATGATTAGAGTACAGGACAGGTTGCAAAATGTGATATTAAAGCATGCAACCGTGTAAACGTATTATGTACATCACACGAAGAAGCTAGCATTAACAAATAACCTTCGGGAGACAACGACCATCGGAAGCTCCCGAGTCAAAACAAGGAGAAAAGCCGTCAGCATTTGGATACATGCACGCCGCCAGAACGAAACGAGTAACCTTTTTTAAATATTGCACATTACCGAAGCAAACAGCAGGCAAACACCATTCACTAGCCGAATGATACTGAAGAGCAACAGGTTCAGCAATCGTGCGCTACTGAAGAAAACACTGTCCAATGGTTGTCGGATACTGACGGAAAACAGTGTTCAATACGTACAGCATACTCTCAGTTGCATATTCTGAAGGGGGAAGTACCGTTCAATATAAGTTTGTATGTTGCTCAGAAGGATTAAAAACAACAACTGTTAAGTAGATGCTGAAAGGGGGGGGGGGGGGGGGGGGGGGGGGTGCGGGGGGAGAAGAAAAAAAACTGTTCAATAGTTGTAAGTTACTTAAGAAAGCAAACTCTGTTCAATAGTTGCAATTTTCTGAAGAAAACAAGGATTGCTCAAAAGTTGCAAGCTGCTGACGATTTTTTGTTGTTGTAATTTCTGAAATAAGAACGACTGCTAGCGTTCTAAAACAAGATCCAAACAAAGAAAAGGTTCAAAGGAACGCTATTTAGTAGGACAAAACACAACATGCGATTTCCGGGGTAACCCCCTGTATACATGAACATAACTCAACCCAAAACAGATAAGTGGCTTAGCTCTGCATCTCACTTTTCCTCGTTGTTCGCCTATTTAATTGCTGTTTAAGTGTCATTTTGTAGCTTTATAAAAGGGAATACCCAGAAAATTCGCATAATTATTGTGTTTTGTCCTAATAAACAGCGTTCCTTTGAACCTTTTATGTGTTTGGATCTTGCTGACGGAAAACCAAACATTGTTGAATAACTGCAAAGTACATAGAAACAGCAAGCATTGTTCAATAGTCACAAGTTGTTAATTCAGGGCAAACAATGGCCACAGCAACCTCCACGTCTGTTAATTCACAAGTGGTGAGCCAGAGTTAGCGTCAAACGTCGTACTTCTTGCGGTAGCTGTTAACTCACACAATGCAGCTCCTTACACCGTGAACGCGGTAAGAGGGTACAGGCTTGTTTCAAAGCAGCAACCTCGCCTTCACCAAGTGCTCAGCCTCTCTCTCTCTCTCTCTCTCTCTCGCGCGCGCGCGCGCGACACACACACACACACACACACACACACACACACACACACACACACACACACACACACACACACACACACACAGTGTATATTATATGTGTGGATCAGGTGCAAACAAAACCAGCCTACGGGTGCATCAGGGGTGCAGATGACGACATGAGGGTTTACCCCCGAAGCGATGGGGGGACCGCCGTTGGCGTTGCCAGGCAACTGGCTGGCGCGGCGCTTGATGAAGTCCTCCAGCTCCCCGTCCGGCAGCTGCTCGTTGGCCAGCATGAGCTCGGCGATCTGCCGCAGGTTCATCTCGCCGTTGCAGTGGCCGTCACGCTTCGTCTGGTGCGCCTCTCCTTTCAGGCGCGGGGGCAGGCTGCTGTTCCAGAACTTGAAGTAGGGCACAGAAGGCTGCTGCGTTGCGTCCGCCGGCGCCCCTTCCGGGTTTTCCCGCTCGGCGCCCGCCTGGGGCTTGAGGTGCAGTCCAGCGACGGAGGCGGAGGTGTCGGTGGAGGTGCTGTTGGCGCTGAGCGATTTCCTCTCCCCGTCCCGGTGCCGGAGTCGGCCCCGCCCCTTCCTGGCGCGCGGCTCGCCCTGAGTGACGGGCCGGCCGCTCCGGGACACGCCCTGCAGCTCCAGGTTGAGGGGCGGGTCGGGCTTGCCGCCCCCACACCCTCTCAGCCCCCGGGGCATCTCCGCCTTGGGGATGTCGGGGCTGAAGCTGAGGTTCAGCGGCTTCATGTCGTTGATGAACTCCTTCACCATCTGCTCCTTGTCCGGCACCCTGACGGGGACGTGGTTGACCACGCTCTTGAAGGGCCCGTTGATGCCCGGCTCGAAGTGCGCGGGGCCGCGGCGGTCGGCCGTGGACTTGGCCGGGTTCCAGAGCACGGGGGTGGTGAAGAGGCAGGGCGCGTCCACCAGCATGTCCTCGCTGGGGAAGACGTGGTAGGTGCAGGAGGGCTCCAGGCGGGGCCGCGGCTTCACCGACACCTCCGCCCCGAGGCAGGCCGTGGACAGACGGTCGAAGCTGACGGCGTCGCTGGCGTCCGAGTCGCTCCGGACGCGCGGGGTGGTCATCCGGGACTCAGGCCGGGCCACCTGGGGCCGCGGCGTCCTGGGCAAGTCCGGCAGCGGGGACGTGCGGCCCGGGTCCTTGTCGTCTGGCTGGACAGCACAGGACCAACCGTCACGCTCTGCGCACACCGGCTTCAACAACATGGCTAACCACTGGCCGTCCTGAGGGGACGCTAGGCGTCTGAAGAGGCGTTAACCCCCCCCCCCCCCCCCCCACCACCACCACAACCCCCACCCCACCACAACCACCCCAAAAAAGAACAAAACATCCATCCAACCCCAAATAAAAAAGCACACACACACACACACACACACACACACACACACACACACACACACACACACACACACACACAAAACACCTCTACCTTAAAAACAGGGGGTTGTTTGTTTTCTTAGAACCCGTCTCTCGCCCCCCCCCCCCCCCCCCCCCCAGCACCCCACCCCTCACTCCCCTCTCATTCCTTTAGCTGTCTGTACTGCACTAAACAAATATAATGCTGAAAATAGGCATTTTGTGCTTCAAAAACCTCTTTTACTGGCCACTGGCTCAGTCAAATAAGATCATGAGATGAAAAATCAGCATCGAAGAAGAAGATGACGTTTCCGTTTAACTGTGGTCACCATTACATATATACATATACACATTCATATATACACAGATATATCAAAAAGCGAATTTTTCGAGCGTGACAAACAAGTACCTACGTTCCCAAAACTCTCGTGTGCACAAGTTTAACCGATATTCTTTCCTTTGGAACAGGTATGTACCAAGTGAAAGATTACAATATGATTCACTTGAACATAACGACGTTATCTTTACTAACCGTCTTTGGCTTAAGTTTTTAACAATTATTATAGTCTTCCTCGTTTGCATAGCCACACGCGTAATTTAAAATCAAAACATCTTATTGATGGTAATCAAATCAAAAACCCTACAGCGTTATTTGAACAGTTCACGAGCAACTTTTGTTGTTGTTGCTGCTGCTGCTGCTGCTGCTGTTGTGCGTGCGTGCGTGCGTGCGTGCGTGCGTGCGTGCGTGCGTGCGTGCGGTGGTGTGTGTGTGTGTGTGTGCGCGCGTGCGTGTGTGTGTGTGTGTGTGTGTGCGCGCGCGTGTGTGTGTGTGTGTGCG
>JABMCL010000329.1:132500-142500 GCA_018857735.1 Alviniconcha marisindica | reverse complement strand
AGTGCGGACAGAACATTTCTAATAAGACGAAGAAGAAAGGCTCCTTGGCTCTCAAGGCCGCCGAAAGTGACCTCAGACAAAGGGTCAGAGGAAGGGAACTAACCAAGGCCAGCAAGCTAATGAGATCGTAAGAGTACAGAACGGAACTAACCATGGCCACCAAGCTAATGAGATCGTAAGAGTACAGAACGGAACTAACCATGGCCACCAAGCTAATGAGATCGTAAGAGTACAGAACGGAACTAACCATGGCCACCAAGCTAATGAGATCGTAAGAGTACAGAACGGAACTAACCAAGGCCAGCAAGCTAATGAGATCGTAAGAGTACAGAACGGAACTAACCAAGGCCACCAAGCTAATGAGATCGTAAGAGTACAGAACGGAACTAACCAAGGCCACCAAGCTAATGAGATCGTAAGAGTACAGAACGGAACTAACCAAGGCCAGCAAGCTAATGAGATCGTAAGAGTACAGAACGGAACTAACCAAGGCCAGCAAGCTAATGAGATCGTAAGAGTACAGAACGGAACTAACCATGGCCAGCAAGCTAATGAGATCGTAAGAGTACAGAACGGAACTAACCAAGGCCAGCAAGCTAATGAGATCGTAAGAGTACAGAACAGAACTAACCATGGCCACCAAGCTAATGAGATCGTAAGAGTACAGAACAGAACTAACCATGGCCACCAAGCTAATGAGATCGTAAGAGAACAAATGGCGATCGGAACGATAAAGTCACGGAAAACACAGGTCTACTTATCGCGAGTGCAAAGGTGCTGATCGCAGAGGCAGAGAAATACCGATGACCTGTATATACACCGGGGAGAAAGATACACAAAAATCTACAACGGAGAGAAAGAAATACCAATTACCTGTACAGTTGTATATGTAACGGTGAGAAAGGAACCAATGACGAGTCGCCGTGGAGTTATAACCGGAAATTCGGACTTGATAGTAACAACGCTGGTACACTCATACAGCGCATTCTATATTATGGCCCTATAATAATAATGGTACACCTATACAGCGCCTGCAATATTATGGCCTTATAATATACAATTATACAACGCCTACCATATTATGGCCATATGATAATAACGATACACCTATACAGCGCCTGCAATATTATGGCCTTGTAATATACAATTATACAACGCCTACCATATTATGGCCCTATAATAATAATGATACATCTATACAGCGCCTACAGTATCATGGCCATATAATATTAATGGTACACTTACAAAGCGCCTGCCATATATGACCCAATAATAACAATGGTACACTTACAAAACGCCTGCCATATGTGACCCAATAATAACAATGGTACACTTACACAGCGCCTGCCATATATGACCCAATAATAACAATAGTACACTTACAAAGCGCCTGCCACAAGAACTTATTAATATTATAATAATGATGCATTTAGTGATTTACACAGCACTAATTACTGCATTATGGCCCCATGATACATTGGTACACTATACATATTATACAGCGCTTACAACATTATGGCCCCATGATATATTCGTACACTTATACAGCGCTTACAATATTACGGCTCCATAATATATTGGTACACTTATACATCGCTTTCTACATTATGATGATTATAGCCACATAATATATTGGTACACCTATATAGAGCTTCCTACAAAGTATATTATGGCCCCATAATATATTGGTACATCTACACATCGCTTACTACACTATGGCCCCATGATATATTGGTACATTTATACAGCACTTAAAACATTATGGCCCCATGATATATTGGTACATTTATACAGCACTTAAAACATTATGGCCCATGATATATTAGTACACTTATACAACACTTAGAGCATTATAGCTCAATGAGATATTGGTACACTTATACAGCACTTAGAACATTATGGCCCCATGATATATTGGTACAACTGTACAGCGTTTACTACATTATGGCCCCATAATACATTGATAACCTATACAGCGCTTACTACATAGTGCATTACGACCCCATAATATATTCATACATCTATACAGCGCTTACTACATTATGGCCCCAATAATATATTGATACACCTATACAGCGCTTACTACATAGTAAATTATGGCACCATAATATATTGGTACACCTATACAGCGCTTACTACATCGTACATTATGGCCCCATAATATATTGATACATCTATACAGAGCTTACTACATAGTACATTATGGCCCCATAATATATTAATACATCTATACAGCGCTTACTACATAGTACATTATGGCCCCATAATATATTAATACATCTATACAGCGCTTACTACATAGTACATTATGGCCCCATAATATATTAATACATCTATACAACGCCTACCCTTAGGCCCCGGACACTTTACCATGGAAACAGCATTGTCTAGAAATAAAAGAATATCAATATAAATAATAAGAATAAACCTGGGGGTTAACGCTCACAGAAATCATAAGGCTTACTGGGGACGGACAGAGGGGGTGGAGGGTGGGACGAGTGTCTTGGAAATGTGAGGTTTACTGTATGCATTTAATGAGTATTTTAAACTGCCTTTATGTGTCAGTAATTGTATGCCAGATCCCCTGATGTGATTGTTGCTTGTCCGTAAATTACGTAGGTGTTGCGTGTGCGCGCGTGCGTGCGTGCGTGCGTGCGTGCGTGTGTGTGTGTGCTTTAAGTGTTATCACGATAAAGACTTTTGCTTTTGTTCTCAGGCAAAGGTAGGTATTTTCTTTCTCTTTTGTTCCCAGGAAAACGCTCTGAGTCACCCCGAAGCTGTCTTCCTTCTCGTCAAAAGGCAATACTAAAGTATTTATGACTTGCTGGAGGATATAATATATATAACTGAAGTAAAAAGACAAGACTGAATAGTCAGAGTGAAGAGAATAAAGACACCCGCCCACAGGTACCTGGCACAAAAATACAAGACTGAAAGAGAACAGAACATAAGTACCACAGGCACTTGTTGCCCCAGGCAAGACTCAAACAAACGAAAGCCTGGGCAGAGAATAACAACGCATCGACACCCGAAAACAAGACAGGTACAGAATATAAATGCCACATGAGGCATTTGGCATCCCTGACAAGCCTAAAAATAAAAAAATAAAAAATAAAAATAAAGAAAGGAGTCAGGGCAAAAGGTCTAACCACCACGATCAATCGTCAGCTGATGACTTCAAACATTGCTTTACATTCTCCGGTTTATTCAAATTGACTTAAATCGGACACTACCTACCTTTATCCCGAGCTGGTAGCTGTGGTTTTGGTGCTGGTGTGTGTCCGTTTGTCTGTTTTTCTGTTTTTCTGTACGCGCTAGTATTCTGAACAGTAGCAGCCTAGTTCAGCACCCCACCCCCCCCCCCCCTTTTTATTCCCTTCTTCCCTCAGATATTTACGAAAATGGGGAAAACTTCCGTAGACCGCTCGAACTGGTTGTGTGTGCGCGAGCGCGTACGTGCGTGTGAGTAAGTGTATGTGTGAGTGTGTGTGTGTGTGTGTGTGTGTGTGTGTGTGTGTGTGTGTGTGTGTGTGTGTGTGTACGCTTAATTTGAACTTTTACTGCCCTGTGAGTTTAGTTTAGTTTTTTTAAGTGTTTTTTAACGAACAAACGTTCCTTCTATGGGAGTCACAGGGACAAGACAAGTTTGCTATATCCTAGACTGATGTGACAAAGAAGAAACACTAAAGCTGCGGCAAATCCCCAGCAGTAAACACCTTGCAGCAGAACAGCCCATTTTAGACAGAAGAAGTAGAAAAAGAAGAAGAAAAAGAAGAAAAGCAGCATATAAAAGAGCACCAGCAGAAAAACTCTTCATGGTTCAGGAGCTGTGTGAGAGTCGAGGTGGACGTCCTGGACTGTCCTTCCTAACGAGCCTTCTGGTTTCCGTGGACGTAAAGATTTATTGCACCGTGCTTCGCCATTGGTCACAACTTGTCCCTAATATGTCAACTGACATCTGAGGACATAAAGCATCACTTCATCAAAAACTCTTCTACAGAGCTCAGGAGCTGTGTGAAAGTGGAGGTGGCCGGCCTGGGCCTAACAGTCCTTATGGTCTTTGTGGACGTACAGAACTTGAAGCTCTTCTGGCCACTTTTAAAGCTTTTCTTCAAGGTCCTCTCAGATCACTTCGCAGCCAACATGGTAGGCAAATGTTTAGCGACTGAGACCATAACTGTGTCACATTAAAGCCCTGCAAATAGAGTGTAGCACGGGCTTAACAACTGCAAAGCTGTCAGACATGGCCGTAAATCAGCCGGTGCTGACAGTTGCGAACAGTTTCACGACCGGTGTTACAACCGCCGGGAAAACCGGTCCACAACAAACCCACCACCGCCGCCGTGAGAGAGAATTAACACGCTGAACAAAACCGAGCAGTGTTTGATCGACGCATTACACTGCTTAAGGCGTTTTGTCACACAAACTAGAGTTGGCGGATAAGCCCGGCACCCACTCTGTGAAGCGTTCTCACGTCATACAATAAATGGAGGGGCTGTGCCTGCCCTCTAATGTCCGTGAAAAGAGGCAGATATTAGCTCAGCAAACAACCTTCCGCTTTCTCACAATGTTGGTTGAGGACTTCGTCAGTATTTTCATGTTCAACTAGAATAATTATCTCGGTGAGTTTGGGCCAAGGGGTATATCTGGTCATATATAATGGCAAAGTCAAGACGGGGAAACTGGCGAATAATGCGAAACGATCTTAAGCCAGGCGCAGCATACCAATCCAAGATTATACTGTGGCGGTAAATATATTTAACTTGACATTACCAATTGTGGAGAACCATGACCTTTTGTTTTAAATTTCAGTTTCTAGCATAAAGTGTTCTAAGCATTATCCAAAATTAACGTAATAACTAAATAAACCTCTAATTACAAAGCGTAATAAACAAGCACGTACTGTGAGTGCGTGTGTGTGAGTGTGCATGTGTGCGTGCGTGGGTGCTTGCGCGCGCGTGTGTGTTTATGCGTGTGTGTGTGTGTGTGTGTGTGTGTGTGTGTGTGGTGGTGTGAGTGTGTGTGTGTGTGTGTGTGTGTGTGTGTGTGTGTGCGTGCGTGCGTGTGCTTTGAGAATTGGACAGGGAGGTTGGTTGGTACCCCAGTCCTACATCAACTTCTTCCACCCCCTCTCCCTTACCTTAAAATTTAATTTACCTACAACATCTCGGATTACGTTTAGGCTATAAGACGTCCGATACCCAGTCTACTAACAATTACTGGATTTTGTTGTTGTTGTTGTCGTCGTGTAACACTAACAAGTACTGTTTTTGTTGTAATCCAGCCCCAACAAATACTGTTTGCTATTGTCTAAAACCAAAAGTCAGTCTATTGTTGTCGCTGAGATTTTATGCTTAGTGTTCAACGACAAACTTAATAACATAGAGTTGAAAGAATTGTAGAAACTGTCTGGTACAGCAATCATGTTAGAGTCGTACAAACGTGATTTGATTAAAAGTACAAAACACGGAATGTGTGTGAACTTGCAGATGTTGTGTCAAGAAGACCTATACTCGACCAGGCAACCTGCCGTAAGTACAGTATGTAAAAACCTCTGAAGAAATGTCATACAACATATACTCATGCATACACCTGCTTATGATACCCATCTAGAAACTGGTTTGATTAATGCAGTGATCAAACATGACCAGTAGCAGTTTGGAACAAACGAAAAAATTACAACATAAAAGTGATTATTCTTGCATCAGCTTTTGCTAGAGGGAGGTCCTTCGTGAAGTTTATTTTGTTTGACTTTGCTATTGCTTTCTCCCGACATAGGCCTGGAGTTCAACTGCCGATCTGGATACACACCCCAAATGGCACACAGGTAACACGTGACATTAAAATCCACTAAGGTGAGCATTTCGTCCTCGTTTCAACACTGCAAGTTCACGGAAGTTGTAAGCAAGATTACAAAACTTCAATCGAATGAAAACTTAGCTGTGCAAGGTGACCACAATGACCGTAATAGATGCTGAGTTTAGCTAATATTTTCACTGGGCGTTTTTCTTGTCTCCTCTTTGTCTGGGGGTGGGGTGGGAAGGGAGGGGGGGGGGGCCTTCGGGAGGAGGGTTAACTAAAAGGTAACTTCAAAATCCATAATATAAAAACAAATTAAACAATAATCATCAGCCAAACAAATAGAACTTAACGGCACTTTCTTCTTTTCGTTTTTTCTCTCTTTTTTCCTTCTTTTCTTTGTAATTGTATTTTTCAAATATGCAAAACTTGATGCAAGAAATCATTCCGCGTCTATATACGCGTCAGTTCGTTATCATTAACACTGGTTATGGGGAATGACATTCACTTACAATTCAGTTCAGTCTCATTATTCTAAATAATGAAAATGAAGGGTGAATTACTGAAAGCGTCACTGCAGTAGCAAACCAGTCTGAAGCGGGTGAGCATCTATAAGCAACACTAAGGCATGGAAGACACAACTTGACACGTGCAGCACAACGTTATCCACGTTCCCACTCACCATTATGACCTCATTTCTTTACGACGTAAGGCTGGGCCGCTGTTTCTGGGTAGCGCGCACGTGCATACACACGCATGCACACAAACATTATGCACACACACACACACACACACACACACACACACACACAATACTGGCACATACGCACATTGCACGCGTGCGCACACACAAATCATGCGTGCGCTCACACACAGTCGCACGCACACACACACACACACAGTCGCACGCACACACACACACAGTCGCACGCACACACACACACACACACACACACACACACACACACACACACACACACACACACACACACACACACACACACACACACTTTCATTCAAGTAGCGACATCCTAATGCTAATGCAGTTTTCACATTTATTCTAGTATACACAAACTCCGTATAACTATCTTTGTCATGAGCACAGGCAATTAACTCGGATTTGTATCTCTGTTCCATCTGTCCATTCAGTTTTACTTCCTATCCCATTATTGATTACTAGGTAACGATACCTGGGAGAAACGTCAAATAGGCAAAACAGTTAATAAGTCTCTGTGAACTGCATTTTGTCGCCGCAAGAGCTAACTCTCTGCATTGACCAACCTGTCGTATATAACACAGAATGACATTTTTAGCTCATTCGGGTTAACTAAGACTGCAGCCTAATGTTCACATGCAACTCATCGTCCCAAATCAAACGAGGCAGTCATCCCTGGAAAAGGGTCAACCTGGCCACTCAGGCCGAAAAGGAGATTGAAATGTTATTGCCTGGCGGTCTGTGTGTGCCCGCCACTCAAGGCTGCTATTTATGTTGGCTACGCACACTCGTTCAATAGTCTAAAACTATGAGAGCTCTAATCTGGATCACAGCGTTCTAGCCAATGACGAATCAACGACAACAGACTATCTTTCTTCCTTTTCACTTGACTGAAGAGATACTGGTTGTCAATATCCTGAAATCACACGAAAATCACACGTATCTATTTACATTGCTTTCAGTGTACATTGTATACAAATGAAGAAATCGGACAAGGGACGAGTCAACCAAATTCCCACCACATCGGGTCTCGGCAGCCCTGTTGTTACTGACCACAGTGGGCCCAGTGGACGTGAGCTTCTCCCTTTTACTCTTTCGTCCCCTGCTTTGTTATCTGTGTGCGAATTTATCCACAAGACCAAAATTAGTCCCCGAATTTTGTTAAAGTTACATTTCCTGCAGTCCGAAAACGCAATCCGCAAACACAATCGGAAAACGCAAACACAGTCGGAAAATTCAAACACAATTGGAAAACGCACCACTCTGCTACACGAAAACGGTATCGGCAAAATAATGTGAGGTTTTCCTCCTCTCCACCCCGCCCCCTCCCCGGCACACTGGCTCCGACTCCCTCAGAACTCGTGTAGTCAGTGAACAAAGGCCCCACCCGCGTTCCTCCAAAAGCGTAAAAAGACCTCTCCCTGGATCGGAAAAAGCGAACTCAAAACAAACAGAAGAGCATTTTCCGGGCTGAATTTGAATTAGCATATCCGTATGCAGGATGCATTTTTTTCTCTTTTTTTCTTTCTTGCCCTTATCGATTTTTCTTTTTCTTTTCTCTTGCTGATTGCGTGTGTGGATAGCGTTTGCGTTTGCGGACCGCATGAAACAAGGCTTATCCTAAGTTAGTTCCACCCCCCGCCATCCCTGTGTGTGTGTGTGTGTGTGTGTGTGTGTGTGTGTGTGTGTGTGTGTGTGTGTGTGTGTGTGTGTGTGTGTGTGTGTGTGTGTGTGTGTGTGTGCATGTGCTTGCGTACGTGCGTGCGGGTCCGCCTCCTTGTCCACCCTGATCTCTTAATTCCTTCACACTCTGGTTTGATCAGTCTGTAATCTTCTTTCTGGGCATTAACCGATTAGACGGCGATTTCCGAAAATAGTGTATGACAGTCAGTCCACACAGTCGTCGTGTGTGTGGGTTGACAAGGTGGGGAGGGGGGGGGGGGGGGTGAGGGGGGAGAACCAGTCACAAAAACCAAAGAAATCCTCCGAGGGCTTCGATAATCCGGGGGGGTCGTGTCAAGAGTCGGTTATCATCCCCTCTGACATACGTTCACGTAACGAGACTGCAATAAAACGGGGTGAGGGGTTTTACCAGGTGTATGCCTGCTGTTTCTGTCCGCGACCAAGTCCAGAACAAACAGCCGGGGGATATCAAATCAAGATTTACACACCTTGCCCTGTCGTTTATCACGATCCCTGACAAGTCTCGTGCGCGGGTGACGTATTCGAGGCCTGTATTCGAGGCCTGTATTCGAGGCCTGCCCGTTGTAATTCAAGGTTGTGTGTATTTTTGTTTCTTTGTTTACTGTTTGTTTGTTTGTGTGTTTTTGTTCACCCAATTAGTTGAATGTTTGATTTGGGCACGTGCCGCATTGAAGCTTTTTTTCTCTTTCATTTTCTTCGCGTTGTGATAGTAAAATTATGCCCCCCGACTTTGGTCGGCAAGTTCAATTACTGTGCATGTGTATAATACATGTACATGTATGCATGCATACGCATGTCCAGTCTATTATGTTATTGTATGCACGTATGCTGTACATGCATGCATGCACATGTATACCTAATGTAGGCTCTGTATGAATCTATGTAACAGTATAGTGCAAGTTTACCGACTAGCTGACTGATCGATTGATTCACTGACTGATTCATACATTATTATGGGTCTGCTTGTCCTGCATTGCCTGATCTATTGTGCTTGTGAATGTCCGGTATTGACTGATCTATTCTGCTTGTCTCGCATTGATTGATCTATTCTTCTTGTCCTTCATTGATAGATCTATTCTGTTTGTCCTGCGTTGATTGATCTATTCTGCTTGTCCCGCTTTGACTGGTCTATTCTGCTTGTCCCGCATTGATTATTTTGCGTCCGATCTTTTCTCATAAACTGAACCCTTTTGTCTGTTTCTTTATATCGTACTAACATCCTGTTCCTGAAATTTCTAAAAACCAAACAATGAAAACATATACCTAATGGTTGTGAATTACTGAATCAGAGTAGTCATGAACAAACAAACAAACACCCCCCCCCCCCCAAAAAAAAAAAAAAAAAAAAACGCGAGAAGAAAGAATACTGTCAAAAAGAACATAACACTTCAGTCTGCAGCCTAACCCACGGCACTTTGACGTTCCAACTGTGATACGCCCCAAGCAGGCGGTAATCACACGGGAACGACGCTAACGGTGACGTCACACTCACACCCCGACACCCCTCACACAAGAGTGTCACTCATCAGCGCTGGGCTGTGACTGAGGTAACCCATCAAAAGCAATGTTGCCTGCGAGGTGACTGCAGCAATTAACGCTGACGATGGACTGAAGATGGCAACAAACAAAACAAATAGCTTCCTTCCCCGACTTAAAACAAAGCTCACAGTTATAGGACACAACTCAAAAGCATTTACTTATTTTTTAAGTACAATAAATAAATAAATAAAAATTATACTATCAGTATCACTGTGTAAAGGAGCAATATAGGCCTAAATCAAA
>JABMCL010000329.1:122500-127500 GCA_018857735.1 Alviniconcha marisindica | reverse complement strand
TTACTAAGTTAGACAGTACTATACCTGACAGAAGGCAAAACAGTTCTGTGCAGATTCTACAAAAGATCTTCAGATGAGACTATAAACTGAGGTCCCTTGTGTATATAATATCTATATATAATATAATGCATGCATGCATGCAATAATGCAAGAAGATCATATGAACACATTAAAGAGTTTGGTGGATTATGAAAGAACTAAAACAACCAGCATACATGGAAATAAAAATTAAACACAATAAGACCAGCTGTATAATAATAATAATGGATACTTAGAGCGCCTGACCTGCACAGGCCCTAAGCGCTTACACATTATTTACATGTAAATTGTCATACAACATGAACGCATGTGTGCGCACACACACACACACACACACACACACACACACATACAACTACCCATGCACACCCGCTCACACACACATACACACACACACACATGCTCACACACACACACACACACACACACACACACACACACACACACACACACACACACACATACACTGGTGCATGACAGTATGATGTACATGTGCTGGGATGGCAGCAGTTTTGCATGGTATCAGCCATGTAATGTTCAACCAAGTAGCACTGTCTGTACACCACTTTGGTGGACACTAAAAAATGCACTATATAAAGCTAGTCATTCATTTGGAGTTGCAAGCAACTAGAATGCAGTGAGTGTGTTCAGAAACAAAGAATAGCACTATGTAAAAGCAGTGATTGTGCGAGACATTTTTCAAACCAGTGTGACATAGATTTATGAGATGGTGAAAGTGGCTCACAGAATGTGGTCGGACAGTCACTATGGCCAGTCAGAACTGTCTATAATAGACCTCTACTAGCAACCACCCTGCTCCTTTCCCTAACTAGAACACGTATGCATGTGCACATGCACGCACGCACGCACACACACACACACACACACACACACACACACACACACACACACACACACACACTTGGAGCTGTCTGTAGTTTTGCCTTGAAGTTTGAAATGATATCAACTAAATTAAACCATGTTGTGTTACTGGGAGGGTGTTTTTTTCTCTTTTCTTTTTCTTCTTATTCTCCCCCCCCCCCCCCCCCCACCATGCCTAATAGTTCTATAAATGAGAAGCACCACTGAACTAAAAGAAGTAAAACCTCCTCCTTCTGGATATTAATTTAAATTTGTGCGCTCTTTCTGTTGCAGGTTTGTCAGGATGGACAAGCAATCAGGTGAAACAGTACAGAATTAAAGCAGAATGTCTGTAACATCAGCAATCAGTGTCATTGTCACACTGTACCCCAAACAATGTCAGTGACTGGTCTGGCCACAACTACATCATGATTAACTTAAAATGTCAAATGGACTAACCTGCTGATAGCAACAGCATTATCTTGCAACATCCGGGCTGTTGCCATGGCAGCAGAAAATGGACTGGAGTCCACCTCTCGGGGCAGAACCAAGAAGAAGAGTCCTCTGACCAAACTGGTGGAACGGAAGAAGCGGCAGCAAGTGGGGGCATCTGATGTGGACAGTGAGTATGGTTCCAGAGTGTCGATCCAGAACAACTGTAGCTCTCAGGGTGAGAGCACTGTCCCTTTGGAGCCGGAAGTGATTGTGGAGAGGAAGTCTTCATTCGGTTCCAGCTGTGTTCCATGCAATTCTGGGAAGGTGTCTGATCTTCAGGACAAGCCATGCCCAAGACCTCGTAGAAACTCCCAAACAGCAGCTTCAGATGGGGTAGCCAGCGCACCAGTGGATGCAGGCCCGGTCAAGCTGGGTCAGGGGGATGGCGGGAGTGACCCACAGGCCTCCAGCAGGTCGGTGCCCACAGACTCCACCATTCACAGGTTCCGGAAAATGCGGATGGCCCCAGAGCAGTCTGATGGGGCGGACATTAAGCTGCATGGTCCCTTCGTCCCTAAGCCACCCTCCACCCCACGCACACCTCGATCAGCCGCTGTCAAGGGGGAGAAGAGGAACCATGAGCCAGCATCCTCAGGGGACGAGCCGGAGGTGGACCCAAAACGACAGATGCCGGGCAAAAGTGACGGCGAGGTGGTGTCCAAGGATGCAGTCCAGCAGGGGGGCGTGCAGGAGGTGGCAGGTGCCAACCTCAACCACTCACCCAAAATGTCCCCAGGCAGGTCTTCAGTGGACAGGCATGATGCAGAGGACCCTGCCAATGAAACGATGAACCAGCTGCACAGCCAGTACATGCGCCTGATGGACGAGGACAGTTCCAAGGACAGCCCCTTGCACGTCCGGCGTGGTTCATTTGGATATCACACGCATGACTCCGCAATGTCCACGCCACGGTCAGGCCGTTTGGCACCCCTGCAAGTGAAAAGCACGCCCCCGCCGATGGAGACGGATGTGGCATCACACGCTCTGCGAACAGCGTACAAGAGAGATCCGAGCTATCGCCCCAGCAGCTCAGGCACGATCGGTCATCCCAACAAGGCCATGTCAGTGGGAGCACCCATGGGCCGCAGTGGCAGCCATGTACACCTGGGCTCCGACAACCTTTCTCTGTCCTCTGCCAGCGTCATGCCTGTCATCACCACCAAGGAGGCAAGGTCAAGGTCAGTAGCTGGTCAAGTGATTTTCACCGTGATATGTGTCCATTTTTATGAAGCAGGATGGCAGGGAGCAGGGTAGTGGTGCCAGTATGTCAGCCTGTTGTTCTAATCATTGGAGGCACGTTCCTATGATGTGTATGTAATTCTAACAGAGCGTGTAGTGTTACGATTTCTCTTGACTGGGGTTGACATTGTTGGTGGTTTACTTGTGGAATAATGATAATAATAAGACGGTCCTTAGAGGGCCCTTTCTCAGGTGAGCCCAAGGCAGGTACATTTCATAATCAAGCTAAAACAACCAACATCAGAAGACACAATATTAAGTTAATTAACATTTATTAATTATACATAAACTTGTCATCAACATCTACCCCCTCCCCCCTCCATACAGAACCACACATACTGACACTGCTTAATAATTATCAAATGTACAATTTCTTTTTTACTGTATAATGTGACTGCCGCCATCACTTCTTCTCCGAATGCCCACCCTTCTTCTCTATACCCCCACTTCCATCGCCCTGATATATAACTGTAATGGTTGACTGGGTGATAAACACCAAATTATGTACGTACTTACCCACACTTCCACCCCATTTCTTCGTCCCTACTAGACAAGAGCAAGTACATTTCCTTCTGCCATGGGCATGGCAAAACACTGTCAAAAATCTTGATTTATAAACTAGTGCTGATGGTGTACATTGTACATCAGGCATTTGTTTTTAGTGCTCTGTCAACATGCAGGTTGACATTTTTATGTATGAAAGTGAATCAATGAATTCATCAGATCATGATTAACTCCCTGATTGACTTATACCAGTTTTCCCGCAGACTGGAGAAAAACAAGGTTGCGTGCACTGGTAGACTTGGTATAATGGTAAGACAGAGAGAGTAAGGAGGGTTTGTTAACACCCTTAGGGTGAAGCAGGCAAAGCTCTGTTCTGACCTACTTCCGATGGAATGTTAGCTCTAGATCATCTGGGGTAACTTTGCTCTCTCAGTAGAGATGGAGCTTAATTTATGCATCTGTTAGTGTGATACCCTGCTGTAGGGATTGTTCCCCCACCCTGCCCCCCCTTACACACACTAATGAAGTTGAGGGGGAAGTGGGGGGGGGGGGGGGGGGCTGGTGGTGGTAGTATAAATATATTCCCAATGATTATGAGGTGCAGGCAGTCAGAGAGGTATGTGGGGGCAGTTTTGTGAATACATTTATAACATAATTATGGAGTCAATTTTGTATAGGATTCAGACAGAAACAGGTAACCAGTGGAGATGGCAGGAGGGAGGAGTGAGATGGTCCGCTGTTTTTCTTCTGAGTTGGGCTGCATTGTTCTGGTTTGGCTGGAGTTTGGTGATGTATGCTGAGGGAAGACCAGAGAGGAGAGTTGCAACAGTCGGGTCTCGGCAACCTTTGACTGGTCTGAGTTGTGTGTGCAGGAATTTCCTGGTGGGCAATGTCAGTTCCGGCGCCATCCTGAAGACCGAGGAGCTGGAACGCTACTTCCCTGACCGCCGCAGCCACGTCTACGTTGGCTCATGGAACATGAACGAGCTTAAGGTGAGTCAGAACTGAAGTGATCGTGTGGGACTGTCAGAGTGCAGTCAGAACTGAAGTGATCGTGTGGGACTGTCAGAGTGCAGTCAGAACTGAAGTCATCGTGTGGGACTGTCAGAGTGCAGTCAGAACTGAAGTCATCATGTGGGACTGTCAGAGTGCAGTCAGAACTGAAGTGATCGTGTGGGACTGTCAGAGTGCAGTCAGAACTGAAGTGATCGTGTGGGACTGTCAGAGTGCAGTCAGAACTGAAGTGATCGTGTGGGACTGTCAGAGTGCAGTCAGAACTGAAGTGATCGATGTGGGACTGTCAGAGTGCAGTCAGAACTGAAGTCATCGTGTGGGACTGTCAGAGTGCAGTCAGAACTGAAGTCATCGTGTGGGACTGTCAGAGTGCAGTCAGAACTGAAGTCATCGTGTGGGACTGTCAGAGTGCAGTCAGAACTGAAGTCATCGTGTGGGACTGTCAGAGTGCAGTCAGAACTGAAGTCATCGTGTGGGACTGTCAGAGTGCAGTCAGAACTGAAGTCATCGTGTGGGACTGTCAGAGTGCAGTCAGAACTGAAGTCATCATGTGGGACTGTCAGACTGCAGTCAGAACTGAAGTCATCATGTGGGACTGTCAGTCAAGTCAGAACTGAAGTCATGATGTGGGACTGTCAGTCAAGTCAGAACTGAAGTCATTATGTGGGACTGTCAGAGTGCAGTCAGAACTGAAGTCATCATGTGGGACTGTCAGAGTGCAGTCAGAACTGAAGTGATCATGTGGGACTGTCAGAGTGAAAGTCAGAACTGAAGTCATCGTGTGGGACTGTCAGAGTGCAGTCAGAACTGAAGTCATCATGTGGGACTGTCAGAGTGCAGTCAGAACT
>JABMCL010000329.1:60000-117500 GCA_018857735.1 Alviniconcha marisindica | reverse complement strand
GTCACTGTCAGTCTCCGCCAAACTCTCACTGCTTTTGAAATCTTCCACATCACATGTTTGTTTCATTACTTTGTGTGTCACTGTCAGTCTCCGCCAAACTCTCACTGCCTTTGAAATCTTCCACATCACATGTTTGTTTCAATACTTTGTGTGTCACTGTCAGTCTCCGCCAAACTCTCACTGCTTTTGAAATCTTCCACATCACATGTTTGTTTCATTACTTTGTGTGTCACTGTCAGTCTCCGCCAAACTCTCACTGCCTTTGAAATCTTCCACATCACATGTTTGTTTCAATACTTTGTGTGTCACTGTCAGTCTCCGCCAAACTCTCACTGCTTTTGAAATCTTCCACATCACATGTTTGTTTCATTACTTTGTGTGTCACTGTCAGTCTCCGCCAAACTCTCACTGCCTTTGAAATCTTCCACATCACATGTTTGTTTCAATACTTTGTGATGCAGCTGAGGAAGGGTTTTTAAATTCTTCCTGGCACCCAGCTTCTCTAATCAGTATGCACATTTTTTTACTAACAGATTTATAAACAGTTGGAATGGCTTGCCATCCAACATTGTATTTGCAGGAACACTAAACTCCTTCAAAAACCTTCTAGATAAACATTGGAAACAGAATATATGTATGGCACAAGGTTACTAATATAATGATTCATTTTCTTTATATATTGTTGCTTCTCATATGGCACATGTATTTGTATATTATACATTGTTAGTTGTCATATTACGTTTGTGAAACTTAGAAAATGTTGGAGAATGTTGTAAAGCGCAGTGAGTTTGGGTACACCAGAGAATAGCGCTATACAAAAGCTGTCTATTATTATTATTATTATTATTACTGATGAAAATAAGCCAGGTCAGTTTACACAGCACTCCTAAAGAAGAAGAAAGTTGAGCATAATATAAACCAAAATGTGAATTAGCAGGCAAAAGGCTAAAAGGCCTATGAGCCAAAATCTGATGTAATCTGATATAATATCTGTATCTCACATCAGATTTTTGCTGTTTTGGATGTGTTTTATATATATATATGCATAATCAACTAATTGTGATTGAAGGTTCATCTTTTATGCAACTCTGTGTGTATGTGTGTTTGCGTGGGTTGCAACAGCTGATCGGCGGTCCAGCAACAACAAGATACGGTTATTGGACTATCACCGCGTCATACACGAGTTGCGTCTCCCTCATCCTGTGGGGGGCAAAACGGCTCACCCTGTCACCACGCTGCGTGAGTCCAACTGCTGCAGGCACAAGTCCTGCTGGGCTGAAAGGCTGGACACTGTCCAGGGGCGTATTTAATACTGCCTTTAACTGTCAAGGCTGGGCACTGTCTAGGGGTGTATTTAATACTACCTTTAACTTTTAAGGCTGGACACTGTCTAAGGAGGTATTTAATACTACCTTTAACTTTTAAGGCTGGACACTGTCTAAGGAGGTATTTAATACTACCTTTAACTTTTAAGGCTGGGCACTGTCTAGGGGTGTATTTAATACTGCCTTTAACTTTTAAGGCAGGACACTGTTTTTAAAAGGGGTGTATTTAATACTGCCTTTAACTTTTAAGGCTGGACACTGTCTAAGGAGTATTTAATACTACCTTTAACTTTTAAGGCTGGACACTGTCTAAGGAGGTATTTAATACTACCTTTAACTTTTAAGGCAGGACACTGTCCAGGGGTGTATTTAATACTACCATTATCTTTTAAGGCAGGACACTGTCCAGGGGTGTATTTAATACTGCCTTTAACTTTTAAGGCTGGGCACTGTCTAAGGAAGTATTTAATACTACCTTTAACTTTTAAGGCTGGACACTGTCTAAGGGGGTATTTAATACTGCCTTTAACTTTTAAGGCTGGACACTGTCTAAGGAGGTATTTAATACTGCCTTTAACTTTTAAGGCTGGACACTGTCTAAGGAGGTATTTAATACTGCCTTTAACTTTTAAGGCTGGACACTGTCTAAGGAGGTATTTAATACTGCCTTTAACTTTTAAGGCTGGACACTGTCTAAGGAGGTATTTAATACTGCCTTTAACTTTTAAGGCTGGACACTGTCTAAGGAGGTATTTAATACTGCCTTTAACTTTTAAGGCTGGACACTGTCTAAGGAGGTATTTAATACTGCCTTTAACTTTTAAGGCTGGACACTGTCTAAGGAGGTATTTAATACTGCCTTTAACTTTTAAGGCTGGACACTGTCTAAGGAGGTATTTAATACTGCCTTTAACTTTTAAGGCTGGACACTGTCTAAGGAGGTATTTAATACTGCCTTTAACTTTTACGGCTGGACACTGTCTAAGGAGGTATTTAATACTGCCTTTAACTTTTAAGGCTGGACACTGTCTAAGGAGGTATTTAATACTGCCTTTAACTTTTAAGGCTGGACACTGTCTAAGGAGGTATTTAATACTGCCTTTAACTTTTAAGGCTGGACACTGTCTAAGGAGGTATTTAATACTACCTTTAACTTTTAAGGCTGGACACTGTCTAAGGAGGTATTTAATACTGCTCTCACCCTCCAGACTTGAATTTCTGCAGAACTATTTGACAGCTCGAGGCACATTGAGCTAGTAATAATCGCAAACATTTTGGTTGAATTTTGTGTGCGGATTTGAAACGAAATAATCCAGCGTCTGTCTTTTAACTGCACTGAGCTGGCCTGTTGTTTTCAGGAGACACGTGTGGTTCACAACTTGGGGTACGGACCGTTTAACATTCTGTGAGTTGTGTGACGTTTCAGCGGATGTGACAGCCAGGTTTGACAGTGTATTCTGGTGCGGGGACTTGAACTTCCGGCTGGAACGCCGCCGCAACGCAGTGGAGGGCATGGTGACCCAAATGAAGGATGCAGCCAGCATACCCCACTTTGAGGAGCTGTTGGTGGCTGATCAGCTCTACAAGTACATCACAGAGGGTCAGTGCTTTCACCTGGCTACGCCTCATTGCCCCATAGTAAGACAAGTACATCACAGAGGGTCAGTGCTTTCACCTGGCTACGCCTCATTGCCCCACAGTAAGACAAGTACATCACAGAGGGTCAGTGCTTTCACCTGGCTACGCTCATTGTTGCACATAAGACAAGTACATCACAGAGGGTCAGTGCTTTCACCTGGCTACGCTCATTGTTGCCCATAAGACAAGTACATCACAGAGGGTCAGTGCTTTCACCTGGCTACGCCTCATTGCCCCACGGTAAGACAAATACATCACAGAGGGTCAGTGCTTTCACCTGGCTACGCCTCATTGCCGCACAGTAAGACAAGTACATCACAGAGGGTCAGTGCTTACACCTGGCTACGCTCATTGTTGCCCATAAGACAAGTACATCACAGAGGGTCAGTGCTTTCACCTGGCTACGCCTCATTGCCCCACGGTAAGACAAATACATCACAGAGGGTCAGTGCTTTCACCTGGCTACGCCTCATTGCCGCACAGTAAGACAAGTACATCACAGAGGGTCAGTGCTTTCATCTGGCTACACCTCATTGCCCCACAGTAAGACAAGTACATCACAGAGGGTCAGTGCTTTCACCTGGCTACGCTCATTGTTGCACATAAGACAAGTACATCACAGAGGGTCAGTGCTTTCACCTGGCTACGCTCATTGTTGCCCATAAGACAAGTACATCACAGAGGGTCAGTGCTTTCACCTGGCTACGCCTCATTGCCCCACGGTAAGACAAATACATCACAGAGGGTCAGTGCTTTCACCTGGCTACGCCTCATTGCCCCACGGTAAGACAAGTCCATCACAGTAGGTCAGTGCTTCCACTTGGCTATGCTTCATTTTCGCACAGTAGAAATGTTTCTCCAGGGAAGTGCGAATAGAGGGCTCCACCCTGAGCTGTAAGTCCTGTCTTCCATAATCAACAGTGCCACAAGCTTTCAGGCTGACAATTGAGCTGTAAGCTCTGTCTTCCACCATTACAGTCTCACAAGCTTTCAGTCTGACTATTGAGCTGTAAGCTCTGTCTTCCACCATTACAGTCTCACAAGCTTTCAGTCTGACTATTGAGCTATCTTCCATAATGAAGACCCCAAAGCTTCCAGTCTGACTATTGAGCTGTGTGCTCTGTCTTCCATGGTTACAGTCACACAAGCTATCAGTCTGACTATTGAGCTGCAAGCTCTGTCTTCCATAATGAAGAGCCCCACAGGCTTCCAGTCTGACCATTGAGCTGTGTGCTCTGTCTTCCATAGTTACAGTCACACAAGCTTCCAGTCTGACTATTGAGCTGTAAGCTCTGTCTTCCATGGCTACAGTCTCACAAGCTTTCAGTCTGACTATTGAGCTGTAAGCCCTGTCTTGCACGGTTACAGTCCCACAAGATATCAGTCTATTGAGCTGTGAGCCCCACCTTGCATAGCTGCAGTCCCACAAGCTATCAGTCTGACTGTTGAGCAGGGTGCTGACAGCATCAGACTTACAGGGGTGACTTTGGGAGACAGATGCATGGTAGAGATTGGGAGACAGATGCATGGAGATAAGGAGTGCCCCTTCAGTGGTGTAACCAGTTCCAGCAGAGAAATGGTGCTGGAAAGTGAGCCTTGGAGTGAGCACTGATCATGCCCTGTTGTGGGGAAGGAGAAGAGTTAAATCAGTTATAGTTGTGATTTTATTTTTAACAGATATTAATCTCTCGTGGTTCTGCCTGTTGGTCAGAACCTCATTTTTATACCTCAGGTTAATTAATTAATTTGTTGTAGATAATTCTTATAATTGCTTTTATTAGGACAGTAAGTTTTAAGAGGGGGTCCTAAGGGAGTGGCAATTTTATGTGATAAGCACAGCTTGATGCCAGTGGGACTTTTCATGTTTTTATCTATGAATGGCTTTTTACCAGGATGTTTATTTGCTGTTGTAATTAAATGTTTTATGATTGGAGTGAATGTGTGATGAGTGTACTTGGCACCACAAAACATTCCTCGTGTAATCAGTGTATTGACACTTGGCAATAAAGTTATATTGCATTGTGTTGTGTTTGGGAAGACTGGTTACTTTCATTTCAGGCAAGATATTTGAAGGCTTCCAGGAGGGGAGAATCAACTTTCCGCCCACTTTCAAGTTTGATGTCGACACAGATCAGTATGACTCCTCTACCAAAATGAGAATTCCCTCATACACAGTGAGTACCCCATTGACTGACTGCAGTTCAAGAGTGAACTGAAATATAAATAGCACAAAGGAGCAATCAAAAGTCAAAATTGTTTTGATTTCAAACCATTGAGAGTTTGAACTCCTGGTTGTTTGTTCCAGTTTATTTCAAGTATCCTCTTGAGCACAGAAATCTATGGATCAGAATTGGCACACAGACTGAATTTTAGCACCTCTTTCTGCCATGATTAATGTGTTGCCAAAAATACGACTGACATCGGTGATGGACCAATCAGCACATGCACCCTTGGACGGAAAAAGGTCTCATGGTTATCTACAACAGAATACCATATGCTGTGCAGAAACAAGACTGGTGCAGTGGGGTGGGGGTGGGGGGGACAAAAAGAAGTGGGAAGAAAAGCACACTGATTTTCAGTCACCACCATTTGTGGTCTTATTTGCTACAGACGTTTACACGGAGTAGCATAGTTTGACCATGGCATCACGCTGTCATTTCATCATTATGATGTGTTTTGCGTAACACTGCAGACATCAGCAGCTGTTGTTTCCCTGACACATGTCTGTATGTTTTTGGATTTGCTCGGCCCCACCCCTCTCTGCTGGGAAGCATGGCCCAAGCAAGGGGAAGCATGGGGGGCGGGATAGCTCAGTGGTTAGAGCACCGGACTCGTGACTGAAAGGTTGTGGGTTCGAATCCCTGCAGGAGCGGCGGGGGAATTTTCTTCTCCAGGGTCAGCTTTCTGTGCTGACTCTTATTTCGGTATCCGTTCCACCCCGTGTTACTGCAGTAGCACGTAAAAGATCCTGGTCATTCTGCCAAAAGTGCAGGTGGCAGGTTACAGCTAAACGCACATACACCTTACGTATGTGGCTTTGCATGAAGTGACATGGTGCATGGTTGTATGGTGTACACAGAACTTGCGCCGAGACAGCAGTTTCATGTGGCACCAGCCATGCCAGCGCTGTAAGTACACCACTTCGGTGGATATTCGAAAACGCACTATAAAAAGCTAGTCGCTCATGTAGAATCACATGCGAACGCAGTGAGTCTGCTCAAGAGCGGAGAACAGTGCTGTATAAAAGCAATCATCATCATCATGACCCAAAGGGAACCTCTCAAAACTTGTGCCTTTTAAGCTTTTCCGTGGCAGCAAGAGAAACGGGTTGTATGTTCATTGTAATAAAACCTCTCATTGCAGTCTGCTAAAAGTCTCTGGTTTGGCATTCAAGATATTTAGCAAACGAAACAAAACAAAACTAAATTAAGGTGAAAATATTTCTAAATAAAAAAGAGAAAAAAATTAAAGTGAATTTCAAACAAACCCTCTGGTTTATGTTTGGTGATCTGTTTTGTGTGTTTGTGTGTGTGTGTGTGTGCGCACGTGTGTGTGCTGTTCCTTCCTGTACGTTTTTGTTTTGTTTGTATGCTTTTGAAAATTGTCAGCTATCATTGTTATTATTTTGTTTGAACCTTGCTAAAACCTTCCACATGAATGTTTTTCTGATGCTTCTGACTGATTGACAGTCATCAGTTTTCCATCCGAGAAGTTGTGCATGATGGCTCCACGTTCTCATTCAGGATCGGGTGTTGTTCCGGACAAGGAAGAAGAACCAAATCACGTGCCTCCACTACGATGCTGTCATGAGCATCAAGGTCTCTGACCACCGTGCTGTCTATGCCTTCTTTGAGGTCATTCTGCGACCTGGCAGAGACAAGTTAGTTGTGTTTACGTTCACTTTGACGCTGTTGTTCCCACTTCCTCTAATTCCTTGTAGCTACTCTAACCCCTTCCCAGGCATTGGATACTGTACTTGATTTAGTGTTGATTTTGCTGCTGACATCTTCACCGGCTGACTGATGATTTAGTGGGGCTGGGAGGGGGAGAGAGACTGGGAGAGAGAGGGGGAAGGGGAAGCTAGGAGTTGTGAGATTGTGTGCATGTGTGTGTGTGTGTGTGTGTGATCCAGGGGAAGAGGAGGGATAGAGTGAGACATGTAACGCATGATTAAATCAGCTTGTGTATTGTAATGTTTTATGTATAGCACTTTGAGCCTCACACATGTATGGTTATAGAGGGATTCGGTGCATTAGAAATGCATTTATTATTATTATTATCTAATGTCAGGATACACAGTGTGGCAGACCCTGCTCCCTGGTCTGTTGTAGAAAGGCTGCTGTCAGAGATGTGTCTCCTGTAGACAGGCTGCTGTCAGAGATGTCTCCTGTAGACAGGCTGCTGTCAGAGATGTGTCTCCTGTAGATAGGCTGCTGTCAGAGATGTGTCTCCTGTAGACGGCTGCTGTCAGAGATGTGTCTCCTGTAGACAGGGCTGCTGTCAGAGATGTGTCTCCTGTAGACAGGCTGCTGTCAGAGATGTGTCTCCTGTAGACAGGCTGCTGTCAGAGATGTGTCTCCTGTAGACAGGCTGCTGTCAGAGATGTGTCTCCTGTAGAAAGGCTGCTGTCAGAGATGTGTCTCCTGTAGATAGGCTGCTGTCAGAGATGTGTCTCCTGTAGACAGGCTGCTGTCAGAGATGTGTCTCCTGTAGATAGGCTGCTGTCAGAGATGATGCCTGAATTACAAGCAGAACGGGCAAAGTGAACACAAGTCTGATACAGATACAGATGGGAATGTTACAGCTTCTCTTTTTGTTTCACAGTGTGGGGAATGCTGTTTTATCTTGTTGTTTAAGTGCATATGTACGTATAAATTGTTTTTTGTCTTACACATGGCGAATGTTGCCGTTTTGTCGTCTCCTGCTATTTTATTTCTAAATGAGGAAATTGCTTTGTCTTTTCGTTTTAGCATTCAATGATGACTGTGTGACAAATGTTATGGTTTTCTTATTTCAGTATACAGTTGTGTGCAGGGCAGTTTGATCGAGATGTCTACCTGGAAGGTAATGTTCTTGAATTGATAAAGAAAAAGAAAAAAGGTGTGAGATAAAATTGGAGCAAATGTTCTGTTTTGTTGGGTTAACAGTTTTTAAAAAGTCAGCTTTTGTGTGGGAAAGCTGGGGGGGGGGGGGGGGGGGCAATTAACCAGGATGGACAATTGGTTCAGAGCTAATAGCACAACAAAAGTAACTGTGATTTGACACTGTTCCACACTTAAACAAAATTAATTGAGCACTGGGAGGAATTCTAAGAGTACAGAGACTTACAAAAAGCTGTTTGGTGACTAGATCTAGGTGCAACATAGGCTGTGTAGATCCAAGTCCAGTGTAGGCTGTGTAGATCCAGGTACAACTGGGGCTGTGTAGATCCAGGTCCGGTGGAGGCTGAGGTACAGTTGTTTGTTGACCATAGCTCCAGGTTCAAGCTGTTGACTGTAGCTCCAGGTTCAAGTGGTTGACTGTAGCTCCAGGTCCCAGCTGTTGACTGTAGCTCCAGGTCCCAGCTGTTGACTGTAGCTCCAGGTTCAAGCTGACTGTAGCTCCAGGTTCAGCTGTTGACTGTGTAGCTCCAGGTTCAAGCTGTTGACTGTAGCTCCAGGTTCAAGCTGTTGACTGTAGCTCCAGGTTCAAGCTGTTGACTGTAGCTCCAGGTCCCAGCTGTTGACTGTAGCTCCAGGTTCAAGCTGTTGACTGTAGCTCCAGGTTCCAGCTGTTGACTGTAGCCTCAGGTCCCAGCTGTTGACTGTAGCTCCAGGTTCAAGCTGTTGACTGTAGCTCCAGGTCCCAGCTGTTGACTGTAGCTCCAGGTCCCAGCTGTTGACTGTAGCTCCAGGTCCCAGCTGTTGACTGTAGCTCCAGGTTCAAGCAGCCCCTTTGTCCTGACCCATACTACAGTTTCTTTCTTTCATACTCTTTCGATTTTCCTTTTCTTTTATAGTTTGTGTTGTTTTATTTTTATTTTCAGCCAATAAACGGAGGGCCCAGTCACAGCTGACCAAGGGATACAAGAACAGCAGTGTCTGTGTGGTCCAATGACAGTGACTGCCATGTCATGACATCATCTCATTCAACTCGCCAGCGTCATGACATCATCTTACAGTGGACTTGTTGGCCTGTATCATACCAAAGGCAGTGTGACATCATCTGGTGTCAAGGACAGTGGTGTCACCTGGTTTTAAGCACAGTGGTGTCACCTGTTGTCAAGCAGTGTGACATCATCTGGTGTCAGCAGTGTGACATCTGGTGTCAAGTATAGTGATGTCAAGCAGTGTGACATTGACATTGACAGTGGTGTCACCTGTTGTCAAGCAGTGTGATATCATCTGGTGTCAACCAGAGTGACATCATCTGATGTCAAAACTTATCTATGGGTTTGTATGGCACCTGACCAGTTGACATAACCGACAATGACTTCTGAAAAAATTGTCTCACTGTTATGTGTGGCAACGATCTAGAATGTTTGAATGCAATCTATTTCTCCGGTGAAAAATAAATGTCCTGCCAGGTGATGCCTTGTGACACAGTTTCTCTCAGCATCAGCTGCATTGCTGCATGTGGGGGACTGGAATCCCGAATTCCTGAAAAATTGATTGAATTCCAGACTGCAAGACCCAAAGGAGAATTTTTTGGGGGGTATGTAACATATTTAAGGCAGTTATTAATATTGTATATAGCTTTGGCAACTTGATGAAGATATCTTTGGTCACTTTGATCCTTAATATGAAAACAGGGGGCTATCCGTGCCCAAGTCTGGGTGTTTGCTGCAGAATTGCATCCCTTGTTTCTAGAGGGGGGGCAACTGGGCGGTAAGGAAGTAAACATGGTGCTTAACGTCCACAGAAACCGTAAGGCTTATTAGGGATGGGGAGAAGGGGGTGGGAGGGGGTATGGAGGTGAGGGAAGAGGTAGATTATATACCTATCACTACACTGTCACCACCAGAACGACTCTTGCATTAAGATTGGCAGCGATGAGAGCCATTTTAATGTTTCATAATTGTGAGGGACAGAGTCACAAGATGGTGTCCACACACCACAACTTTTGAAGAGAAAGGAGAGCTGAAGCGGATTTGAACCGAGGTCCCTCTGCTTCCAGCCTAATGCCTTACCGCTAGGCCAAACCTGCTCACACTGGGCAGCAAAGACTTGTCCTTTTGTCCTCAGTGGCGGCAGTTGCTTCTCACATTGTCCACGGGTCAGCACACCTCCCAGCGAACAATGGTGGACCACCTGGTCACAGCTGATAAGCTGACTAGCCAGTCAGAGGTCAGCTTCGGCCAGATTGCCAAGACTTTGTATAAGACAGCTTGCAAAGCACTTCAGTGTAGGAAAGCTTGGCAATGCTATCAACGCTATTTTGCCAAGCGACTCTGTAGTATATTAAAAATGGGCTTCACTAGCTAGAGTGGGAAAAGTTATAGTAATAATGGGCCACCTTTTGAACATTTGGGAAAGGCTGGGAAATTTCTTTGGGAGCTTGTGGGTTCAGCATCCCCCATGCATTTGACATTTGCTGTGCCTTTGCTTGACATTGACATTGGCTGTACCTTTGCTTGACATTGACATTGGCTGTACCCTTGCTTGACGTTGACATTGGCTGTACCTTTGCTTGACATTTGCTGTGCCTTTGCTTGACATTGACATTGGCTGTACCTTTGCTTGACATTGACATTGGCTGTGCCTTTGCTTGACATTGACATTGGCTGTATCTTTGCTGGACAATGCCTGGCTGTGTTTGGACATTGAGCCTTTGCTGGACGTTGACATTGGCTGTATCTTTGCTGGACAATGCCTGGCTGTGTTTGGACATTGAGCCTTTGCTGGACGTTGACATTGGCTGTATCTTTGCTGGACAATGCCTGGCTGTGTTTGGACATTGAGCCTTTGCTGGACGTTGACATTGGCTGTATCTTTGCTGGACAATGCCTGGCTGTGTTTGGACATTGAGCCTTTGCTGGACGTTGACATTGGCTGTATCTTTGCTGGACAATGCCTGGCTGTGTTTGGACATTGAGCCTTTGCTGGACGTTGACATTGGCTGTATCTTTGCTGGACAATGCCTGGCTGTGTTTGGACATTGAGCCTTTGCTGGACGTTGACATTGGCTGTGCCATTGCTGGACAATGCCTGGCCGTGTCAGGATATTTTGTGAGAACAGGCACTGATGCTGAGACCTGGGTGATCAGAGCATGTTGCCGTGATGCACACCAGTGACGCAAAACTGAGGGGAGTGCAGTAAGTGTGAAGAAGTGTGTATGGCAAGCATGACGGCAGTGGCTGTGAGGGGCATGCATGAGCTGTGCCCTGTTTCAACTGTGTGATGTTTTCTGGACCTTCCATGTAGACTGAACAGTTGTACACAGGGAGACCAATTGTACACAGGGGGACTAGTTAAAAAGGAACCAAATTGAACACAAGTTGGCATGAAATTGTAGAAAGGAACATTTATTCCTTTGCATAGCACAGTGGCTAGTTGAATCCATGCAGAGCTAAAAATAGAGTCCTCTCCCCCCCCCCCCCCCCCCCCCCCAGGGCAGGCTATCAAGAAGAATGCACCCAGAGTGGCCTGCTCTTCAAGTAACACTTTAGGAAGTGTTATTTCTCTTTCTTTTCCAACTGTTGCTAGCTTGTAACCAGATGTGCCATGAGACCTTTGGATAAGATGTAGCGCATGCACGATCTCGTTTGTGAAAGGGCTTCCAGATGCTGTGCTGCGCTTCTGTGCGTTGTTCCGTCAGTATTGATACCAACGAAGTAGTTTGAGCTCCCAAGGGCACAGCCATGTTGTTCGCTCGTAACTGAAGAAGAGCAGAAAAAGGGTGGCTCCCTGACGTATTTAAGACTTCAGCCAGATGCTGTCCTTGTTTATGATGTCACTAATACAGACTGCTGGCACAAAATGGCAGAATCACGTTGTGTTTATTGACTTTCAAATGTTGATCTTTAACAAACAGGGCCAGAAATTTAGTGAAAAATTGCTGTTTTTATTCAGTTCCAACCAAGAAGCTCTGTGATGTTCCTTCCTTTAAAGAATCTAATACAGGTGTAAAGGTTTGACAGTTCGGGAAAAGAGTTCAGTGCATTGCCCTGGTAACAGCCATGTTGTGGAGACCACTGCCAGTGCCAGCCACTGGATGCTGCCATTCTGGTTGAGGCCAACCATAGAGCTGCTTCTCCGACAACTGCCTGACCATTGCTGTAGAGACGAGATTGATGTACAACAGTCGTTTCTTTCCCCCACAGAGTGAACGAGGACGCCAGCTCTGTATGTCAAGTTTCAGCTTGTGTAAGTAACTGCCTAGCTGTGCAGCCTGCATATGCAAACACTTGTGCATGTGCAGACACTTGTCCTGCACGGTTGTGCATGTGCAGACACTTGTCCTGCATGGTTGTGCATGTGCAGACACTTGTCCTGCATGGTTGTGCATGTGCACACTTGTCCTGCATGGTTGTGCATGTGCAGACACTTGTCCTGCACGGTTGTGCATGTGCAGACACTTGTCCTGCATGGTTGTGCATGTGCAGACACTTGTCCTGCACGGTTGTGCATGTGCAGACACTTGTCCTGCACGGTTGTGCATGTGCAGACACTTGTCCTCACGTTTCATTAGACCATTCTCCGGTTGTGCATGTGCAGACACTTGTCCTGCACGGTTGTGCATGTGCAGACACTTGTCCTGCATGGTTGTGCATGTGCAGACACTTGTCCTGCATGGTTGCATGGTTGTGCAGCAAATGATAGCAGACAGTTGACCTGTGGCCACCTCTGACTGGCAGATGGTCTTTGGCCAGTCAGCGCCTGTCTACACACACATCCATAGACAGACATGCCAGGGTGGAGGTGGGAGGTGAATCACACTCTCTTCTACGTGGTCATGGAGAAGGAAGGAGCTGACGTCAAACGACATGATGTAAATAGTCAGGGTGATGTAAAGAAGGAAAATAAGTAATCAGGGTGAGAAGAAGAAAGGAGTGGACGTCAAATGGCATGATGTATATAGACAGGGTGATGAGAAGAAGGAACATAAGTAAGTATATCAGGGTGAGAAGAAGGAAGGAGCGGACATTAAATGGCATGATGTAAATAGTCAGGGTAATGAGAAGAAGGAACATAAGTAAGTATATCAGGGTGAGAAGAAGGAAGGAGCGGACATCAAATGACATGATGTAAAAAGGCGGGGTGATGAGAAGAACTGACTGGAGAGTTATACGCATCAATTGACATGATGCCAAGGACACCACACCCATGTTGTGTTTACTCCGCTGATCTAAGTGGGCAGAGCCTTCGAGCTAGGAGCAAGAGGTCAGTAGTACCAAGAGACTATCTTAACTGTGGGCAGAGCCTTCCGGCTAAGGGCGAGGGGTCAGTAGTACCAAGAGACTATCTTAACTGTGGGCAGAGCCTTCTGGCTAAGGGCGAGGGGTCAGCAGAGACCATAGAAACTGCTGATACCTTTGTTGGGGGAACCTAATGTGCTTGAGAGAAAGTCTTGGGTTCCAGGACTGTTGGAAGAGATTTAAATCTGATGCGTCCTCATAAAACCAGTCACTGAATGGGGCAGGGTGAGGTGACGAGGACAAAAACATGCTGTGATATTTTTCCTTGTTCTATGTGTAGATCTTTTAATGTTAACATCTACTTACATTGGTATAAACGTGCAGATTGAAAACAAGATTTTGTTGTTGTTCCTTTTCCTCTCATGATGGTGTTTCACTTAAAATGTCTTGAAGTTTCGTTTTTCATGTAAGTTGACAGGGACAGTGCAGGACCCCTGTCTGTGGCTGAGGGCCCAGCAGCACTTGTTGACATGACGCATATACAGGCCTACAGAAGGTGAACCATTTGCACTGGCCCTTGGGGCTGGTGTGTATGAAAAGCCACTAGCCTGAACATCTTTCCAGAACATTTCATTGCTGCTTTTCACTTTTCACACTCGGCTACATTTTTGCAGTTTTAGCAAAGTAAAAATGATGGAATTGCATCACAGACAAGTCTGCTCCGACTTCTTGTTTGATGATCAAAATGTTTTATAAACTGAGAAGAAGGCAAAAATCATCAAAGAAGGCAAAAGTATGAATCACCTGACGGAGTAGTGGTTTTTGGTGTCAGTTCACCCGGAGGGTTCTCTCTCCGTCTGGGACAGGCAAGTGTGTTTGTGCATCTCAGCATGTCAGACTGGCTGGTCCGCCTGCAAACTACCGTGTGTGTGATGGTGACTGTGTGGTGACTGTGGTGAGTGTGTGGTGACACATTGTCAAGATCAAAGGCTGCCTGGGCTGCATCACAACACAGTGAAACCAGCAAAAACACCAAGGCTACATTAAAACATTGTGAATATATATTATTTATAATTCATGTGTGTGAAAGTGTACATATATACATCTGCATGTTTGTGCAAGAACAGATGTTTGAATGTTTGATTTTACATCGATGGATAGAGCCATTTTAGTTTCATGTTGCTTTCCCCCTTCCATAAGCCATCAATCAGTTTTTAAAAACTGGTTGTAGCTGAATAATGGCCAAGCTTTTATCTGATCAAGTTCAGTGTGCATGTGGGTATTATGCTTGTTACCTACACAGAAACTTTAATGTGTACAGTGCTATTTATGACTTTGCCTCATTTTTCAAGGGAGATAAATCAGCAAATCCTGCAGGAATGAAAATTTTAATGGTGGAAGATCTCTGATTTTGCATGATGATATAATTGATAATCTCAGTTAAGCTTTACTTATTCACATTTGTTTTGTAACTTTATTTCAAGGATACAGTGGCATTTAGGTATGACACTTTATATATGTGTTTTTTAATCACGTTCAAAGTTTGTATGATTGTTGTTTACTTAAGATCACGCAGGTTATGGTATTATCATAATCTTGTGTGACTTTAGTCTGTATCTAGGGTAGAAACCCTATACCTTCTGCTTTGGAAAACCCCATGATATTCAGATTTTCAGGGACATTTTTTAAGCAAGGTCTCTCAGGCTTTTCGTAAGCTTGGACTTCTGTTTGGCCGTAACCCAGCTTTGGCAGTTACCGTTTTGCTGTCAACCCTTTTGGGAGTAAGCCGTAGTACAGAGTTGGTGAACCTGTATTTCCCTTACGCAGGCCAGGGTCTTTGTTTTTTTCGCTGGTGGCAGCGGCATTTTGAATTCCAACCGATATGTGTGGCAGTGGAAGAAGCAATGTTGTGTGAATGCACATGTGTGACTTCAGATCTCACTTCTGATGAAATTTCGTAGCCTATTGCACTAGGCCAGTCAATGGCATGTGTTGGCTGCTCGTTCGACAGTTTTTTCATTCTTTTTGCTCAGTTTAAAACAACAGCAAAATCTCGTGAAAATTAAGTTTTCCTGTATCCATTTTCCAATATGGCCATATTCCCCCATAATAATGAAAAAACTATTTTATACTGGTAAACTGTATGGGTTGACAGGTATGATTTTGACCGTAAGTCAAAGTGACACTGGTGTTTAAGATGGTGTGCAGTTGCAGCACACAGGACAAGATCTTACGTGAAATGCTATTACTCCAGCATACATTCAGGGGAGACAGTCTTGCCTCTGCAACAAACTGTTAGCTCGTCTTGAACACAGCTACACAGAGACTTTTTTAAATAAGAGTATGACGGACTCTTTGTAGACATACTCCTCTGTAGTTGTCCCTAATATGTCAGCCCCACATCATCGTCATCATCCATACCGTTGTTGTGACCTTTACTTGCTGTGGTTATTTATTGACATCACGGAAGACCTTTTTCTCTTCAGTTTTGTCCTTATTACTTGTGAGTATTACTGTTCTGATGATTTTGTATTTTGTTCATTTCATTTCAGCTGCATTACAGGTGCACAGTATTTTGTGGCAGCTGCAGAATTTTCTGTCCATTAGTTGGGTACCAGATGTATATGTACTGAATAGAATAAAGCCTAATCCGATTCATCCCATGTAGTTTACTGAGACTGTCTCATGAACAGTTATACCCCCACCCCCACCCCTGAAATAAGAATTAGCTGTCAGTTTTTGTATCTTTTGATTTTACTGCAGCTTTGTAAAGTATATACATCTCACACAAGCTTTTAGGAAATCTGTTTTGTTGTTGTTTTTCTCCAGGTAGTAGGCAAATGATGTAACGGGCAAATAATCGCTAGATTATGTTGAAATTGAGATTATGCATGGTGAATTAAACACTTATTTTAGTATTTATGAGTACTTCTTTGAGTTGTGGTTGTGTTGTTTTATGCGTTGGCTGCGTTGATTCTCAGGCACGTTCTTCCATTTACTAGAGTACACACACACACGTCATGCATGGACACACTCAAATGCACACTGTGTAGTCCAATAAAAGACAGGGTGCTTTTTCTACATCTGTTATGCCCACATTTAAAAAAAACAAAAACAAGAAAAAAAAGTCATGAAGCAATCTCCCGACACGTGGTAAGCCAACAACACATGAAACAGAATAACAGCTTTACAGACTGTCCAGAGCTGCATTCTCCCTGTCTGCCACAAGATCATTTTCAGTAACAGAAGCAAACACTCCGATACTACTATTATCACCAACAAAAAAGGAAAAAATTCCGCCCCTTTTTAAATTCCTCTTACAGTTACATACTCTTATTGCTTTTAGCACTGGTCTGACAGTGTGTTTGATGCAAACACCCAGACACTAGCTCAGTCACTCCCATGCAAACTGGCAGCGTGCCAGTGATGCACCTGCCCATTTACAGCAAATCAAAGTCCTCTTAGCACCCAAGTCAGTTCTTCACGCTGCTGTACACAAGGAATATGTGTGCCAGGACTGTGTGACGTGCGCAGTCGCAAAATAAACACAAACAAAAAAACACAACCTGTATGTATGCCAAACAATACAGAAATATTCTCCAAAGCAAATAGAACTGTCTGCCCCATCCACCCAACCAAACGTTTCTCACAAGTGCGCATGAGCAACTTGTAATGCACTGACATAACTCTCAGGAAAACGTAAGTAACCACAAAGTTCCCCACAAAAGTGGTAAACTACATGAATGCACAGAATTTGTTGTCTTCCAACCCAGAGTTGTAGAGATTCCACCCCCACACCCTTCCAGGGGTAAAAGCAAAATGACGACAACAGTCATTGTTATGTGTCTTATTTGCTGCCATTAAGTTCCCATTCACCTGAGTTTTGTCCTTATTGTTAGTTTAAACCCTTCACTGCCCCAACCTGTCATTTTCCAGACTAAAATGTGCACACATTGGCCCATAAACTGAAAATGTTCAGGAATCTATCTAACAAGCTTTGTTTTCAATACTGCATTTCGATGTCGGCTCTTCTACATGCTATTGGTACGATGTAAAGAAGAAAGATAATCTCAAACTTCACATTTCACTTTCTAACATATATAGCATGCATGCAAACAGCAGTAAAGGGGTTAACTCACACACAATACCTGAATAGCCTACACAGAGTATGCACGCACATATAACATATCGATGCCCAGCTGAACTGTGATAAATGTTCCTATATATCTTTGTATCTGGCAAGATGACAGGATATGATCCAACTGCTAATTTGCTATTTCTCTCTCACAGTCTCTCTCTCTCTCTCACCACACACACACACACACTATCTATCTAAGTGTCCAACTGTCCACAAAGACAACCACTAATGAATGCAAACGGAAATTGCACTTTCCAAACATTTTGATTCATCGCCAGCTACACTGACCACATCATTCAAGTCCTGTCCCAATCCCGGACATCAGCGACCACAGGACAGTGTCAACGAAACAAACAAAGAACAACAGTCTGACTGCCTCCCTCAGGCTGACGAACACTACAGGCACCTGCGTATCTCTTGTGTTGTCACGTGCTGACTGGAGATGTCTTTCTCCATATTATCATGCAACACATTTTGCTGTAGTGGGAGACGGGCTTTCAGTCACCCCCAGCAGCGTCAGCCAGTTAGAACCTCGCAGACTATTCTCTCTGCAAACAGCCTTAAGAGTGGCTGCCGTATTGGGCCCACAATCTAAAGCATGGCAACACAGTGAAAGACTAATGGAATCTGAGAAAATCATTCAAAATAATTACTGGTGCATGTTCATTAACATCAAATCAGGCAAATTAGTTAATTATGTTCACTCTGGAATCAATCTCAAAACATTGTGAATTCCACCAGTCAACACTGTAGATGGTGATCAGATTGAAAGCTTGTGGTACCATACTATAACAGGATGGGCTAAGAACTCAGTCCAACACCCTCTATATATATTTCTCACTGTAACTTTGCTTGCCTAAAGGCTACAATCCACTTTCAATCATGGTCACATGACTACATGATGTATGATCTGTTGCTATGGGAAACCACTGACAGTAATGTCATTGCTGAAGGTTTCAAACTTGCTCTATTCTCATTTTAATACCACCACCCCCTGCCTGCAACACAGAAACAGCAATTTTAAACATGAAATATGAAGCCCACACCTGCTGAAACAAGATTTCACAAACAATACCCAGGTTTGTTTTAAGTAGATCAGAGAGCTAGGAGACAGAGAAAAGAAACGGAAAAAAGAAACGAAAAAAGATTCTCACTGTCAACAGAGTGCCTAGCTGCCTGGGGCACCAAAAAGGCTAATGCACAGTTCACATCGCACAGTTCACATCGCACAGTTCACCTCGCAAACTACTGCTTGTCTGGGAAATAATTATGGCCAGATGGTATCATCTGCGACGGCCCCTGTGACCGCTTGGGATGTAAGGTCTACGACGACTGTAGGAGCCCCTGTTGCTCTGTTTGTAGTTGGCGTTGCTGTTGGTCTGCACCTTGTTGACGCTGCTGTAGCGGTTGGACCCTGGTGGTGCCGCTGGCAACTCTGATAATCCAAAGTCTTTCTTCGTCTCCTCCATGGCTGTCAGTTTGGCTTCAATGGCACGGATCTTGCTCTCCGTGCTGTCACAGTGGGAAGAAAAGAAAACACTCGGTAGGTTCTACTCTCTATGTCGTAGTGGTAGAACAGAAAACGCTCTGTAGGCTCTACTCTCTATGTCGTAGTGGTAGAACAGAAAACGCTCTGTAGGCTCTACTCTCTATGGTGTAGTGGTAGAACAGAAAACGCTCTGTAGGCTCTACTCTCTATGGCGTAGTGGCAGAACAGAAAACGCTCTGTAGGCTCTACTCCTGCTGTCGTGTGGCAGAACAGAAAACGCTCTGTAGGCTCTACTCTCTATGTCGTAGTGGCAGAACAGAAAACGCTCTGTAGGTTCTACTCTCTATGCCGTAGTGGCAGAACAGAAAACGCTCTGTAGGCTCTACTCTCTATGCCGTTGTGGCAGAACAGAAAACGCTCTGTAGGCTCTACCCTCTATGCCGTAGGGGGCAGAACAGAAAACGCTCTGTAGGCTCTACCCTCTATGCCGTGAGTGGCAGAACAGAAAACGCTCTGTAGGCTCTACCCTCTATGCCGTAGTGGCAGAACAGAAAACGCTCTGTAGGCTCTACCCTCTATGACCCTGGTGGCAGAACAGAAAACGCTCTGTAGGCTCTACCCTCTATGACCCTAGTGGCAGAACAGAAAACGCTCTGTAGGCTCTACCCTCTATGACGTAGTGGCAGAACAGAAAACGCTCTGTAGGCTCTACCCTCTAGGACGTAGTGGCAGAACAGAAAACGCTCTGTAGGCTCTACCCTCTAGGACGTAGTGGCAGAACAGAAAACGCTCTGTAGGCTCTACCCTCTATGACATAGTGGCAGAACAGAAAACACAGTTTGCTTTTGTTTATTTTCTCCTTTCTGCTGGCCTGTGCATATTTTTCAACAATTCTTTCTCATCGTCAGCAACCCCCTCCCCCCCCAACTACTAATAATGGCCTGCCAGTTGGCAGTGAGTGTACTAAGGAACAAGAAGGTGTAGTGTGCCTCAACTTCCAGGAATGCCCAGGTAATAATTTGGTCGCGAAGAATGACACTTAGGGTTCATCGCGGCTCCCTCATCCCCTTCCCCCATTTCCAGCCTACCTCAGGTTCAATGCAGTCTGTATTCTGAGCATACAGCCTACCTCAGGTTCAATGTAGCAGTATTCTGAGCACACAGCCTACCTCAGGTTCAGTACAGTCACTGCCTACCTCAGGTTCAGTACGGTCACAGCCTACCTCAGGTTCAATGTAGCAGTGTTCTGAGCACACAGCCTACCTCAGGTTCAATGCAGTAGTATTCTGAGCATACAGCCACACTTCTACATCATTTCCAAACAGAGTCCAAAATTCACACACGCTTAGTAAATAATAATGACACTGACATTGATCAAGAACTAGGTGGGGGTTGACAGTCTGGTGGAACGGCAGCTAAACAAATGACAACTGGCACTGAATCAAAATGTGACCCGTTCTCATGAAATGAGTCTTAACTTAAAATTTGGCAATTTGAGATATCTGCATGTCTCAAATCTGCAAGTTCTGATTGTTATTTTGATACTTAAATCACGTTTCTACTCAAAAAATGTGGATGTGACGCATTTCTGAAGGTTGCATGTGTGGCGGAGGCCATCTTGAGAAAATCAGCTTTAAAGTTTTCACTGTGCATTGAGTAGTTTTTCCTTTAATCATTAGCAACAGGAGGTTTAAATGTACCAATCTTTACCAATGTTGGCACAGGAACATATTAAACATTGGGGCACCTGAAGAGACTTGAAATCAACATTAGTTAACTTTTAATATATTTTGTTAATGTTTTTAATCCCATGCTCTCATTTTAAAATGAGCAAAATTTATGCCGGGTAGGGTGAATAAAATGAGTTTTAAACATATATATTCATTCAACTTTTCTGAGCATATCAGTGAAAACACACCAAAGTTTAATGCTTATAGACTTTCATTTCGCAAAAATCTGAAAACACCCAGATAGACCCCCAACGACTGTTTTGCCTGTAGCACAGTAAGCCGGCTGCGAGTTAAGACTCATTTGGTAAGAATGGGTCACAAATAGAGTCTGAGTAAGACCCCCCCACGCACTCCTTTTACCTTTCTGACCCCCCCCCCCTCCCCCCCCTCCCTGCAGGTGCAGACTTGGAGACCGCAGACTGGGTCACAGCAGACTGGGTGACTGCAGGTGCAGACTTGGTGACCGCAGACTGGGTCACAGCAGACTGGGTGACTGCAGGTGCAGACTGGGTGACTGCAGGTGCAGACTTGGTGACCCCCCCACGCACTCCTTTTACCTTTCTGACCCCCCCCCCTCCCCTCCCCCACACACACACACTCCTTTTACCTTTCTGATGATGGTGCTGTCTTTTCCAGTCCTTTGTTGGTCAGACCACTGGAGCATGATGCAAGAGGATCCTAGGCCAATCAAAAACACACCATACTGCATCATGTAATGATATAATAATAATTAAAGTATTTATAAAGCACAAAATCTTGTCCATAGAGACTATTATAAGCACACACACACACACACACACACACACACACACACACACACACACACACACACACACACACACACAGGCACTGACACCCACAAGCATACTGACTATACAAAGCTTAATTTACACAACTTAAAATGGGAGCAAACAGACTTGAGACGGATGACAATGGCAGCATGGATCGGAAAACATCATATGACAGGAAGGAACCAACCAAAACACACCATACTGCATCATGTGACAGTAAGGAACCAACCAAAATACACCATACTGCATCATGTGACAGTAAGGAACCAACCAAAACACACCATACTGCATCATGTGACAGCAAGAAACCAACCAAAACACACATACTGCATCATGTGACAGTAAGGAACCAACCAAAACAACCATACTGCATCATGTGACAGTAAGGAACCAACCAAAACATGCCATACTGCATCATGTGACAGTAAGGAACCAACCAAAACATGCCATACTGCATCATGTGACAGCAAGGAACCAACCAAAACACACCATACTGCATCATGTGACAGTAAGGAACCAACCAAAACACACCATACTGCATCATGTGACAGTAAGAAACAACCAAAACATGCCATACTGCATCATGTGACAGTAAGAAACAACCAAAACATGCCATACTGCATCATGTGACAGTAAGGAATCAACCAAAACATCCATACTGCATCATGTGACAGTAAGGAATCAACCAAAACATGCCATACTGCATCATGTGACAGTAAGGAATCAACCAAAACATGCCATACTGCATCACGTGACAGTAAGAAACCAACCAAAACATGCCATACTGCAACATGTGACAGTAAGAAACCAACCAAAACATGCCATACTGCATCATGTGACAGCAAGAAACCAACCAAAACATGCCATACTGCATCATGTGACAGTAAGGAACCAACCAAAACATGCCATACTGCATCATGTGACAGTAAGGAACCAGTCAAAGCAGTTAGCACCATGCTACATATTGTGACTGCAAGAAATCAACTAAAGCACACCATACTGCATCACGTGACAGAGTGCAAGAGCAAGAGAGACAGACAGACAGACAGAGACAGAGAAAGAAACAGAGAGAGAGAGAGGGTAAGAGAAAGAGACAGACAAAAGAAACACAGAGAGAGAGGGTAAGAGAAAAAGACAGACAGAGAAAGAGACATGGAAAGAGAAGGAGAGAAAGAGATAGACACAGAGAGAAAGAAAGAAAGAGACAGAGACAGACACAGAGAGAGAGAGAGACAGAAAGAGACAGAGACAGAGAGTGAGAGAGACAATGACAGAGCGACAGGGAGAGAGACTCACTGTCTGATATTTCTCCCGTGCCCAGTGCACAATGAGGCGGCGAGACAGAGCCATCTTGCCGTTCAGGCCACGCACTGCTTTCTCTGCAATCTGAAACCAGCACATTCATCACAACCCAGCAGCATCACACCACTCAGCATCCTGCACCAAGTCACACCACTCAGCATCCTGCACCAAGTCACACCACTCAGCATCCTGCACCAAGTCACACCATAACCACATCACTTTGCATCCTGCACCAAGTCACACCACTCAGCATCCTGCACCAAGTCACACCACTCAGCATCCTGCACCAAGTCACACCATCACCACATCATGCATCCTGCACCAAGTCACACCATCACCACACCACTCAGCATCCTGCACCAGGTCACACCAATCATCACACCACTCAGCATCCTGCACCAGGTCACACCAATCATCACACCACTCAGCATCATGCACCAAGTCACACCAATCATCACACCACTCAGCATCATGCACCAAGTCACACCAATCATCACACCACTCAGCATCATGCACCAAGTCACACAATCATCACACCATCAGCATCATGCACCAAGTCACACAATCACACACCACTCAGCATCATGCACCAAGTCACACTAATCATCACACCACTCAGCATCATGCACCAAGTCACACCAATCACCACACCACTCGCCATCCTGCACCAAGTCACACCAATCATCACACCATTCAGCATCATGCACCAAGTCACACCAATCATCACACCACTCAGCATCATGCACCAAGTCACACCAATCATCACACCACTCAGCATCATGCACCAAGTCACACCAATCATCACACCACTCAGCATCATGCACCAAGTCACACCAATCAGCATCATGCACCAAGTCACACCAATCATCACACCACTCAGCACCATTATACTTTGAAAAAACGGAACAAGCAGAACATGAAAGGGGGAAAAAAAATCAATACCACTGCAGTTTCAATCAGACTCAAAGCCACATTTTGCAGTCAGAAAACTAGAACTTCATTAGAGTGAAATACATTTTACACTTCAAAGTTCATTTATTCAGATTAAGAGAAACACGTTAATTTTACAACACATACATCACCGTCCACCTAGGCAGTTTTTTCCTACAACAGTCTAATAAACTGGGGAAGCTCAGCAAGCATTGGTATTACTATCATCTGCAGAACTTTACACTGATGCATTTACCACATTTATATCACAAAAGAAAATTGTATCGTTAAAGTTTCTCAAACAGAGAGCAGAGAGCAAAGTCTGAACTCAGCAGGACCTAACTTAATGAAAAACATTACAGGAATTCTGCTTGAACTTTGTGGCATCATTGTAACCATGTTTATATATATATATGTATATATATATATATATATATATATATATATATATATAATATATATATATATATATATATATATATATATATAATGGAAATCAAACAGAGTATGAATGTGTTCAAGTGTGGGTATCATCATGCAACATCTGCAAGATGCTGTCTTGACAGCAGCTGATGTTTGTTTTAAAGATTAAGGTTTAGCCACGACTGGCCATGCAACTTAAAAAGTGACTTCTAACAGCCAGGAGTATAAACTCAGATGGCTGTTTAAAAAAAAAAAAAACATAGCAGTTACGCAGAATTGTTTTCTGGTAATGTTTATTTCACTCAGTCAGTAAAAATGTATATATATATATACATCATGCATAAAAGTTACACGCAAAATAACGCATATTGCGTTTATTTCACTCAGTCAGTAAAAATGTATATATATATATATACATCATGCATAAAAGTTACACGCAAAATAACGCATATTGCCAGAACCAGGTGGACAACAGTGCTTTGATGTTACGATACCAACACATTTACACAACAGTTTGGAGAAACCTACAACCTACAGAACCCCCCCCCCCCCCCCCCCCCCAAAAGTGCTCTGACATGCTAAGACTACCAATACAGTTACACAACAATACAACCCACAGACCCCCCACTCCAAGACAGTGAGACAAGCATACACACAGTATGTGCAAAGCCGATATATTATTCTGACGGCAGCTTTCACAAAGTCCCATCACCTAGCGGACAGCCTGACCTCTTTGGACGGGTAGGTGACAAAGCAGTAGCCTTTGGGACGACCTTTCTCCGGCCCGGAGACATGGTACATGAAGTCGAATCGCTCTGGTTTTCCAAACTTCTGTATCAGCTTCAGCAGCACAAACCTGCCCACACAACCCAGCTCCTTAGTCGGTCGCTGGAAATCCAACAATACAAACGCAAAGACTCATGGCTTTCACGCCTTCTCTTGCTTTGGACCCCACATTTGGAATTCACTCCCACAAGACCTTAGACACTGCTCAACCCTGTCATCTTTTAAAGCCAAACTGAAAAGCTTCCTCTTCTCACAGTATTTCCATCCTAACTACTAATATCAGTACCCAGTTTCTGCTACAGTCATTGTGTGTGGTGTGTGTGTGTGTGTGTGAGTGTGTGTGTGTGTGTGTGTGTGTGTGTGTGTGTGTGTGTGTGTGTGTGTGTGTGTGTGTGTGTGTGTGTTTGTAGTGTTTTTTTTGTTTTCTTTTGTTTTGTTTTTTGTACAATACTTTATGTAAATTGTTTTGGTAGGACTATGCTCTGCATGTGTATAGAATATCATATTTAGGTTAATATGTATCATGTGGGCACTCAGGGCGTTGATAAGCGCATGATAAATGTACATCATTATTATTATTATTAATGTCCTGTCAACAACACAGGACCACCTCAGCGGGAACGAAGGACCGGAGAGAACCACCAGCTCTGCAGTCACCCAGCCCCACCAAATTTGTGTGTTCCAAGTGATGCACAGGTCAAAGTCAGTCACTTCATCAGACTGTTTCCAATCCAAACTTAGTATCTGACATTTGCAAACACCAAGGCATAAACATAATCATAGAGTGAGTTAATCAGTTCTTGGATTTCAACATCCCCTCAACCACACAGACTTGCCTCAGGACGAACCACACATTCCAAATGATTTTACACCAGTTCAGAACCCAAGTCACTAAATCATTAGCTTGTTGAATTCTCTGCAAAAACATTAAAAACCAGTCACTCAAGTCTATTAATGCACAATAAGTCATGTTTTTACATACATGTTGTTGAAACACCATGGGGACCAGCTTAAACTGCTTGTAACAATAACATGAGCTGGGTGACCTTCTTTATTCTGCGGGCACACAGGGTAAACTCCATCAATGCAGTTAAAAAGTAGGGAGAGGATTTGGAAAAAATGAAGGTGAATGGACCAGGATGGTAAAAATTAACACAAGGATGCAATTGCTGGCATAGCTGTATTCTGACCTGCTCCAGACTTTAAAGGGAGAACATTTGTCAGCTCTTGCTTCTCAAACAGGGGGGACCTTAATTCCAGGCAGTGGGTGAAGCATGCGAGGCTATACTCTGACCTGCTCCAGACTTTAAAGGGAGAACATTTGTCACCTCTTGCTTCTCAACAGAGGGGACCATAGTTTCTGCATCCACAGTATCCCTCTGCAGGGCATAATTATAAAAAGAAACACACACACACACACACACACACACACACACACACACACACACACACACACACACACACACACACAGAAAAAAAGGGGGTGGGGAGGGAGACAAAAGAACACCAGTCTATTTATGCAACTTTTAACTTAATGTGTTTTACATATATATATATATATATATATATATATATATATATATATATATATATATATATATATATATATATATATATATATATATTATGCATGCACAGTCTATTACATTTACATACTCAGTGATTCGAAGGTCAAGGTTGCCAATCCACAGCCTTCGTTCACTGATGGAGTTCTCATCTGTCTGATCTGGCACAGGAATGGGAGCGGTGGTTGCCATGGTGTACTCTGTGACTGTCACACTCCCACCTGCACAAAACAATGACAGGACAGGTGTCACTCAGCTGTACACTGACACAAAACAATGACAAGGCAGGTGTTATACTCACACCTGCACACAGACATAAAACAATGACAAGGCAGGTGTTATACTCACACCTGCACACAGACATAAAACAATGACAAGGCAGGCGTTATACTCACACCTGCACACAGACACAAAACAATGACAAGGCAGGTGTTATACTCACACCTGCACACAGACATAAAACAATGACAAGGCAGGTGTTATACTCACACCTGCACACAGACATAAAACAATGACAAGGCAGGTGTTATACTCACACCTGCACACAGACATAAAACAATGACAAGGCAGGTGTTATGCTCACACCTGCACACAGACACAAAACAATGACAAGGCAGGTGTTATGCTCACACCTGCACACAAACATAAAACAATGACAAGGCAGGTGTTATGCTCACACCTGCACACAGACACAAAACAATGACAAGGCAGGTGTTATGCTCACACCTGCATAGACATAAAACAATGACAAGGCAGGTGTTATACTCACACCTGCCACAGACATAAAACAATGACAAGGCAGGTGTTATACTCACACCTGCACACAGACACAAAACAATGACAAGGCAGGTGTTATACTCACACCAGCACACAGACACAAAACAATGACAAGGCAGGTGTTATACTCACACCTGCACACAAACATAAAACAATGACAAGGCAGGTGCTATGCTCACACCTGCACACAGACACAAAACAATGACAAGGCAGGTGTTATGCTCACACCTGCATAGACATAAAACAATGACAAGGCTGGTGTTACACTCACACCTGCACACAGACACAAAACAACGACAAGGCAGGTGTTACACTCACACCAGCACACAGACACAAAACAATGACAAGGCAGATGTTATACTTACACCTGCACATAGACATAAAACAATGACAAGGCAGGTGTTACACTCACACCAGCACACAGACATAAAACAATGACAAGGCAGGTGTTATGCTCACACCTGTACACACACACAAAACACTGACAGGGCAGGTGTCATACTCACACCTGCAGAAAGAAAACTGACAGGACAGATACCACTCACAGCTGTACACAGCAACAGAACAATGACAGGACAGGTGTTATATTCACACCTGCAGAAAGAAAACTTACAGGACAGGTGTCACTCACAGCTGTACACTGCCACAAAAAATGACAAAACAAGTGTTAGACTCACACCTGCAGGGGGGAAAAAAGAAGAGAAAAACACAACAACAAAACACAAGAAACACAGGTAAAGCAGGCAGAGAGACACAGTTTGAACTTAATCAAATATGAACATGACATTTTTCACACAGCTGGAAATACCACCAAGGTCACTAAAGGTGGTAGCAGGTTAATGACAGGCAAATGCCAGTAAGCAGTGTCATCATGCAAAGTTTGATATTTGGCCTGTTGATTGTGTGTGAGAAAACCACTACCTTACCGTTTCTGACATACCCAACAGTCAAAGTCAAATAGCCAGCTGACTGGTCCAAAGCTGATGATATGATTACATACATACTCAGACTTTTTCACACAAGTCAAAAATGGCAGGCAAGTGTGGCACATTTTCTGTCTCTCATGCATACATGTACACACACACACACACACGGATATATAGAGAAACAGAAAACATTAAGAGGCAAACACTGACAGGACACTTCAAACCCATATTGCAACACTGTACTGGTTTGCTTGCCAATGTTTTGCTATGTTTGTGTCATTTTAACTGTGGTCCTTTGAGCAGGACAGTGCTAGGCTGCTTTCCCCCAAGGGGAATCTTTCTGCAGGCACCATTACGGTGCCAGTGTCATCCAACTGTTCAAATCTCTCCCAGGTATGCGTGTTTGTATTGTTGTTTATTGTTCAACTTTCCCTTTTTTACTGCATACATTACAGTCATGTCATTTCCCCCCTTCAATATATGACACATTCAATTAATCCAGTTCACACACACACACACACACACACACACACACACACACACACACGTTCACTTGCATGCACACACACACACACCATTTACGCAAACACACACATACACACAATTTCATTTACACACATGCATGCGCGCATGCACACACACACACACACACACACAGTTTTGATATTACTGCCAAAGAATTATGAATACTCAGAATAGTTAGCTGACAGTTTATTCAGAAATGTATTCAGCTGGGTGAAGAAAAACCCTAACTGTACACAGAATGCCAGGTGAGGAAGATCAGTTACACTGCTTAAAGTTAAACATAATATGCTTGCGCTGACCAAAAAGCCCGTTATACTGTCTACAAATAATAAGATAAGACAGGTGTAGTTGTACTGATCAAGAGGTCATCACATGCAGTATTGTAGTTGATACTTTTACAGCCTAGTGGTGCCAGCTTTTTCTTCCTTAATTATGCAAGGATTACGGAGGAAGGCTTAACAAATCATCTTCCTGTGATGCTTTGTGTGTGTGAGTGTTGTGTGTGTGTGTGTGTGTGTGTGAGTGAGAGTGTGTGTGTGTGTGTGTGTGTGTGTGTGTGTGTGTGTGTGTGTGTGTGTGTGTGTGTGTGGTGTGTGTGAGTGTGTGTGTGTGAGTGTATGTGAGTGAGAGTGTGTGTGTGTGTGTGTGTGTGTGTGTGTGTGTTGTGTGTGTGTGTGTGTGTGTGTTCCCCCCCCCTCCCCCCCACCCACACACACACACATCCCAATGTTGATATACAGCCCTTAGCTTAAGCACTGATGATGTGCTACTCCCAAACAACACTGCCAAAGTGGCAATGCCAGACAAGCCTTCATTGTCACATTGAAGCTGAAACGCAAAAGTGTCAGCATGCATTTATAAGTAAGACAAAAGTTACGCACACTACTTATATTTGGCCTTTTAGTTTTACTTGACAACATCTATACTACTATAACTATTTAAATTCTTTTACTTATACTTGACATTTTATTAGACAACAGCTATACTATTTAAATTCTTTACTTTTACTTGATGTTTTACTTGACAACACCTATACTATTTAAATTATTTTATACTTGACGTTTTACTAGACATCTATACTATTTAAATTCTTTGACTTATACTTCATGTTTTACTTGATAATATCTATACTATTTGAGTTTTTTATGCTTATGTTTTACTAGACAACATTATATATATATTATTTAAATTATTTAACTTATACTTGACATTTTACTAGACATCTATACTATTTAAATTATTTTACTTATACTTGATGTTTTACTAGAGACATCTATACTATTTAAATTATGTTACTTATACTCAATGTTTTACTAGGCAACATCTATACTATTTAAATGATTTTAGTTATACTTGACATTTTACTAGACAATATCTATACTATTTAAATAATTTTACTTGATGTTTTACTAGACATCTATTTAAATTATTGTACTTATACTTGATGTTTTACTCGACAACATCTATACTATTTAAATTCTATTGCTGTTGTGTCTTTCTTTCAAAAACAGCAGGTTGCTGACAGCGTTCTGAGAAGGTTACCTCTTCACAGGAGCAAGGGTATAAACGTATAATTACTATTAGGATGAATGGCAATTTTGTCATACAATGACAAACTTACGAGGTCTACCAACCTTCAAGTATTTTTTTTAATGCAGAGGAAAACAATGCTTCAAAATATTTCCTAAGGTTCACTGTGTACAAATTATACAATCATTGCATTCATGCATGAACATGGAACAGAAACTAGGCATGAACATGGAACAGAAACTAGGCATGAACAGGAACAGAAACTGAGCATTTGTTGGTACTGAACCCAAGCCTCACATCAGTTCATCACAAACGTGAATCAGACTTAGAGTATGACGTAATTGTAAATTAAGCTGCGGTACATTTAACTAGTAAAGAAAGTGGACAGAGGGTCAGTTAGTTGGTAATTGGATGTCAACATCCTGTCAGCGGCATGGGGTCACCTCTGAATGCTGAAACACCAAAGCTGTCAATCCTTTTGGGGAGTAAACCTCAGGCCAGTGTTTGTGAACCTGTATTTCCCTTATGCAGGCCGGGCTCTTTTGGGGTTTTTTGCCGATGGCAGCGGCATTTTGAATTCTGATCAGCACGTGCGGCAGTGGAAGGAAGAAGCAATGTTGTGCTAAATATACATGTGCGACTTTGAATCTTACTTCCGACGAGAGTTTTTAGCCTATTGCACTAGGCCAGTCAATGTGCATTTGGTGATGGCATGTGTTAGCTGCTTGTTCAACAGTGTTTCAGTCTTTTTGCTCAGTTTAAAACAACAACAAAATTCTCATGAAAATGATGTTTTCCTGTATCCATTTTCCAATATGGCCATACCCCCCCAAAATAATGAAACAAATGTATTTTATACCAGTAAACTGTATGGGTTGACATGTATGAAACACTGTCATCAGCAAATGCACATTGTGTAACTCTTCTTACATGAAACCCTTCCTCAACCAAGTCATGTGGAAGGCATAATTAGATCTATGTGTAAAGTGTTCAGAACCATCCATAATGCAAGTCTCTTTTTGTGTATGTCTTTCTTTTACATTAATTCAACATACAAGAAACAATCTTCTACTCAAATTCCAGCTAAGTTCAAACAGCCACAATGATTCATCAAATGTTTCTTCACTGTAACAAAATTTCATTGTTCAAGTAAAGGTGCATCAGTTAACACATTAGTTAAAGCAGTTCACAGTGATATAGGGTGCATGTTGGTTTGGGAAACTAGGGGATGACTAGGGAAGTAAACAAATAAAAAGATCATAAATAAATATCATTATAGCTAGATAGCTAGATAGCTAGACAAACCTGTATACATCTTTTAGTAATGACAACGCTTAAAAAAACAAAATTTAGAAGAAAAAAGTGAAGAAGAAGAAGAAGAAGAAGAAGAAGAAGAAGAAGAAAGAAAGAAAGAAAGAACTGTACATTAATCAAATTTAAAAACAACAACTGATGTACACGTTCAGATGCCAGAAACAAATCTGCAATTAATGTGCTAAAAACAAAAGAAAAAAAGATAGTGTACCACATGTTAATATTAACCCCTTCACTGCCCCAGGATGTCCAGTTTCCTGGCTGGAAAGTGCTCACACACACTTGCCAACAGAATATTTTCTGATCCTATAACAAATCTACTTTCAATACTGTGAATTTGGTTCAGTTCCTTTCGCATGCTAATGTGAAGAAAAGGCTTACGGATTTCAAATTTCATGTTTTACTGGTCATTTTCAAGATGATGACAATGTATTAAATGTTTATGAAGACACTCCCCACTCACAGTCATTAATATTGTAAAATTTGAACTAAGTACTGCTACAGATGGAGTCACTTGGTCTTGAGAGCAGTTTATCACAAGCACGCCCAGAGGAAGTCTATTATTCCTGCAAACCTATCTTGTCAGTACCAGAAGCTGAATGTCACGTTTCTTGAAACCCCAGGAGTCGAAAGTCTCTTGGATGCAGATTTGTGTTGGAGTTGGAGTTAACTGGAAACTACGTGGATACTCTCTTAAGTTGGTTACATTAGATGTAATGTACGTGTATGTAGTGCTCACTACTAAGAGTTATTTGGTGAGTATCATATATAGGCTACAGCAGCTGGTGACCTAGTCATCACCAACCCCACAGTGAAGCTGATCCAGTTAGTTGGCCTTGGCATGGATGTTCCTGACCTTCACCTTGCCATCAGCTGGTGACCCAGTCATCAGCCAACCCCACAGTGAAGCCGATCCAGAGTTACTTGGCCTTGACATGGATGTTCCTGACCTTCCCCTTGCCATCAGCTGGTGACCCAGTCATCAGCCAACCCCACAGTGAAGCTGATCCAGAGTTACTTGGCCTTGATGTGGATGTTCCTGACCTTCCCCTCACCATCTGCAGAGACAGGGGCGGACACCAGCAGGATTCCAGACTGGCTCAGCTGAGAGATGATGCTCCTGGGATCCACGTCCTGGGGGATGGTGCACTGACGGAAGTACTCGCGCCGCGCTTTCTTCCCCTGACTGACTTCCTCGTGCTTGGCCTGCACCGTCAGCAGACGCCCGTCTGTGCTCACCTCGATCTCGTTGGCGTTGAACTGCCGCAGGTCAAATTCCAGGCGGAACTGGCTCTGCCCATCCCGACTCTTCACCATGGGGTTGTCGATGTGGAAGTTCTCCTTCTTCCTCCAGTTTTCCGCGTGGCTGTCGGCCCCCCACAGGGGGTCAGGTCTGGGCAGCAAGCCCAGCGGGGCTGGAGGGTTGGAGAGTCTGACGAAGCCTCTCGGCGCTTCAAACGGTGGCAGCAAGGGCAGGCCTGTGTCTCGGTAGGGGGCCGACTGGTTCCACAATCGGTTCAGCTCTGCCTCACGATCCAGAACCGACTGGTTCCATGCTCGACTTACTCCTGGATCACGGTAAGAGAGAGACTGATTCCACCAACGGCTCAGGTCTGGCTGGTGACGGTAGGAAGGTGACTGGCTCCACAGCTGGTTCATCTCACTGGCAAGACGCTGCATCTCCTGGTCCATCTGCTGCAGTTTGCGTTCAGGGCTGATGGTGTCAGGTGTGGAGTAGTCCCAGCGCACAGTCATGGGCTCCATGGGAAAGGTGCTGCTGGGCAGGGGGTGAAGGTCAGATCTGGGGTACATGTCGACATATGTTGGCACCGACCGAGTTTTTGTCTCCTTGACGATATGCTCCTCTGAGGTGAAGTTCTCTCCCGAGACAGCTGATTCCACACCAGCGGAGGCAGATTCCGGAGCAGTATGCACCGTGGTACTGGTAGTCCCATCTGGCTCAGCACCACCACGGTTCATTCCTGACCAGAGGGACATTTTTAATTTCTCACTGGCGAGTCAAACCTTTTCTTCACCAGACAGCTCTAACAGCCCAGTCAAACTGTAACGCAGGCTGCTGCCACTTCAGATAAGATGGAGAACTGCAGTGGATCAACTGTGTTCAAGCACAGAGTCTGTGAGTCACCCTGTCAGGCAGTTTCTACTGTTAACACCAACAGGACAGCATGTGAACACCTACACTGTGACAGTCTCAGTAAATGAGTGGCAAACTGCTGTGCAGAGAAGGGCTTAAAAATGAAATACTGCTGTTGCAGCAGGGATGCTGGCTGTTCGTTTCATGTTGTGGTCAGACCGGACTGGACAAGCAGCATTCTTCTTCCTGGCTACAAATTAAAACTACTTGCTCTACAGGCTACATTATAAATATATATATATAATATATATATATACAGTCCCACTTCTGTCTCTGCTGTCCAATGACTCCTCCTACCACCATATTAGCATTTTTTACTATGCTGGCAAGGAATATTGTGACTGGCTGTGTGTTTGTGTGTGTGTGTGTGTGTGTATGAGAGTGTGTGTGTGTGTGTGTGTGTGTGTGTGTGTGTGTGTGTGTGTGTGTGTGTGTGTGGTGTGTGTGTGTGTGTGTGTGTGTGTGTGTGTGTGTGTGTGTGTGTGTGTGTGTGTGTGTGTTTTGATTTCTACTGGAGCATCCTTGAAACAGATTCCAATTTTTACTGATAAAATTTAAAATCTGACCAGCTGAACAGGTGCAAGAGAAGAGATAATGAGAGAGAATGTGTGTGTATGTCACTATGTGTGTTGGGTAACTGTTATTTTAATATGCACAGATATAAAACAATATGGATTATGAGAATCCCAATTTAAATTTCTGCTGGTAGGATTAATTTTGATTTGTACCCTGACATAATTGACCAGTATCGTTATGAATATCAAAATGCTGCATGACCTTGACACAGCTGTATGAGGAAATTCCTGGCAGAGTGGCTCCCCCTAAAGACCAAAAGAGTGACCTTGTCAGATAGATAGTTGTCTGCCTCACTGTCTTTAAAAAACCCACTGTGGGGAACTGAAGAAGCAAAAATCCAGATCATCTCTGCTGAAAAACCAGAATTTTCATTTTATCTTATATCAAAGGCTCCCTTTTTAAACCTAAATTAAACTTTAAATCCTGGAAATATATAGCATTATTTTGAACCTTTTATGTTTTTCGATCTTTAAAGCCTGGAGCAAGTCAGACTTTTAAAATTACTTTGATAGTGCAGCTCAACATGATAAGTACAGCTACCTGCTTCATCTGCTGGCACAATGGCAGAAATAAAAGCTGCCTTAGTAAGTGTTCATTGTGACATTCATACCATTTATATTCTGGGGTTTTTTTTAAAGCAGTTTTATGTTATTAACACAATAGTAACAGTAACATGGATAGTAAATTTATTAAAATATATTACTTATTAGGCTTTTGTAAAAGATTTTTATTTTTATTTATTTTTAATATGATTTTTGACTTTCACCTTCCCATAACCTTCACGGTAGACCGGGCATTAAACACTAAGAACCACAATAATGATGGTATAAGAATCAGCCAATCTTTATCTAAACTAAAAACTGCTGGCCTCATGATGATACTGACACTGACAAATTTAAATGTCAGGCTCACTGCCTCGTGAAACTTTATTAACAAAATTAACAAATGAGCAATTTCTAAACACTGGTGGTGGTACAGTGGTAGTGGCAGCACTGTCCAAATGATGCAGAAGATTGATAGCCAAGTCAGAAGCTAAAAGAAAAACGCTGGTCAGGTAACATTCATGAGTCAGCAGTGGGGGAACCGGATCACAGCCACCTGCCCTGAGTTCAGAGTGGTCACACCAAGTACACTGTTGTGTTAAGTGTGTTAGTGTTACAGTGTGAGACTGGAAGAGATGGCGCCATTCTTCATGCCTCTGCAACTACGTCTACTCCCCTCCCAAGCATTCCAGGTGACTCAACAGCCAGCAGTGCATACTTTGCACAGCTGCAAGTTCAAAGCAAGTCCTTTACAAACCTTCTACTACTTACTGCTACTTACTTAGTACTAGTTTTACTTCTAGTTCTACATAAACATTGGGAACATGAATACTTTACACAAATGTAAATTGTAATTGACAAAAATAAGGCATGGCAATACAGACACTGATACAGCACCTTTAACAATCTACAATGTTATTGTTAACCATAACAATTAACATGTACACCCAAATCACAAAACAGTCAAAAGACTAAATCAGTATTTTAAAACTAAAAAAGCCTATGAACAATAAAACTGAGGCAATGTCCACTTGTAGCCCCACTGGTTCATGGTTCTCAAAACAGTATGAGAATATATGTGTGTGTGTGTGTGTGTGTGTGTGTGTGTGTGTGTGTGTGTGTGTGTGTGTGTGTGTGTGTGTGTGTGTGTGTGTGTGTGTGTGTGTGTGTGTGTGTGTGTGTGTGTGTGTGTGTGTGTGTGTGTGTGTGTGTGTGTGTGTGTGTGTGTGTGTGTGTGTGTGTGTGTTGTGTGTGTGTGTGTGTGTGTGTGTGTGTGTGTGTGTGTGTGTGTGTGCATGCACATGTGCGCAGCTGTGCATGTGTGATAAACAGTATTATTTTATTAACTATTATCATCATTGCAATGGCTTATGCTAAAGGACACTTTGGTTCTTTATCAGAATATTATAACTGTCACAGGTTGAACTATCACTCAGTACCACTATCATGACTATCCCATTTGCAATCCCAGGACTCACTGAGTCATTCAGCCCTTGACAAAATGAGTAATTACGAGTTGCATCTCTTCTTGGAATGTGGATAAAGTCAGGTCCCAGGAGGGTGTACTCCATTCTGAGACTGGGAAGGAATTCAGTTTAATGTTTTCACATGTAACTGTGTTTGCAAGATGTCTTAGTTTCTTACTCTAGTCTTAGTACTACAATTTGTAAACAACACACTTAGGTTTTGCTAATTAAGACAATCCCCTTGGACAGAGTTCTGACAAATCAGCAGGTCTCTCTCTCAAAAAAGTACTGGACAGGAAAATAACTCAACTCAACCCCAACATAAGTGGTTTAGCTTTTCACTTGATTTTTCACCATTTAGCTGTTGTTTATGTGTCATTTTGTAGCTTGACAGTTACCCCCACAATTTGCTGGTTTTGTCTTGTCCTAGTAAATTTAAAGCATGCTTTTGAACTTTCATGTTTGGATCTCCCTCTCTCGATCTTGTGTGTGTGTGTGTGTGTGTGTGTGTGTGTGTGTGTGTGTGTGTGTGTGTGTGTGTGTGTTGTGCGTGGGTGCGTGTGCGTGTGTGTGTGTGTGTGTGTGTGTGTGTGGTGTGCGTGGGTGTGTGTGGGTGATAAATGAAATGACAGTAAGAGGCAGGAACAGTTAACAACTAACAGGAGGACGCCTGGTCAGGCGGCAAATGAATCCAAAGGGCGAGGAGGAGTGGTACCGTACAAAAATAAAAATAAAGTCGGGGAAAGGGGGGCAACAGGATTACACAGACAGGGAGAAAATAAACACGCGACATACCAAGAGATGGTCACAACAGGTCAGTCCAGTTTAACTGTCACTGTTAACGGGCGGTCGATCCCCAGCTCTGTCTAACGTGTCCCAGGCTGCGACATAAAAATGTTTACTGTCGCCGTCGTTTAGCTGTGACGGGAGTGATCGCAGCAGCACTCGACAAAAACATCATCGAGATTCAGCTCATAAGAGCACGTGCCAGGGGAAAAGTTGTCATTCTGGAAGCCTGAACTGGAAATCAAAGGTAAACAAGGCACAAATAACACGCCTAAGGACCCCCTCGCGAACTTGTTTAGAGCGTGCGTCTTGTTTTCAGAGGATACAGTTTCACTCTCCTTCAGCGAAGGAGAGTTTCAGGGGAGACAACGCATAATCTATTAGGGAATTCGTTTTTTGTTCGCCTCCTGTCGTAAACAGCTTCATCGATATTTGACGTTTGTGCCATCTTTGAGTTGGGAGTGCACAAAAAAGGATAGGAGTAAAAATAAATATAAAAAGCACACACACACTGGCAGCGCAGTGGGCCAGCTCGCCGGGAAGCAGCCGCAGTGTGAAGCGTCTAGAGCTCGCGGCCTAGACTGCGAGAAAACTGAAGAAAAACAACAACAACAAAAACCAGCAACAACAACCGAACAAATAGCAAGAACCCCCCCACCCCACCCTCACCCCCTGAAAAAAAGAAAAACAAAATCAAGTCAGACAGGATGAAGAACTGAATAAAAGAAACTGAGAAGGAAGCCGGCACTAATCATGTCACCGAGTTTGTTGAAAAACAAAATCCCGTTGTCCGAAACATGCAGGGCGGGGGACAGGGGACGGGGAGGAGGGGTGACGCACAGAGAGAGAGAGAGAGAGAGAGAGAGAGAGAGAGAGAGAGAGAGAGAGAGAGAGAGAGAGAGAGAGAGAGAGAGCGGAACTTGAACTCTAGTGAAAACTCACTGAGTTTGTCAGTTTTACAAGGAAGTTGTAGTTTAGGTTCAGCCGGTCAAAAACCTTTTCAAAAACAACTATAGTCCTTGCTAAGCTACCGATGAATAGATACCAAATCTACAGGCATTATCAGTTTATATATACATATAGGCATGGATGAGTGAGTGAAACGTTATACATGAGAATTTCCACTGACAAAACAGCCGCTGCGGCGGCGGCGGCGGCGTGCTCAGTAGTCACAGACACAGCGCCAGATGAACACATGCCATACATCATTCAGTTACATACTATGAGCATACGGTGAGCATATTATGAGCAAATGAAGCAGCAGAACATCTGATCAATTCATATGACGAGTATCGGAAAAGAAAACAGAAGCAGTCAATGCTTAATCAGTTATGAAAGAACAGTAAGGGAGAAGGAGGGGGTGGGGGTGGGAGCGGCGAAACTGACTGACGGGGCCGGGGGTGGGTGGGTTGGAAGGACTGGGCGGAGTTGTATGGGAGAGAGAGAGAGAGAGAGAGAGAGAGAGAGAGAGAGAGAGAGAGAGAGAGAGAGAGAGAGAGAGAGAGAGAGAGAGTTATCATTTTACGAGGGTAGTGGATTAGACTCTTAGCCGTCTTTGACCAAAGCCCGTCAGTCTATTTTAAAATACTGAGACGGGCTTTGCTTTGACAAATCTGCCGCTGGGGAAGCCTGTGTGTCCATGGACCTATGTGTGTATATATATAGGTCCATGTGTGTGTCAGTACGCCGGTGTGAGTGAGTGAATGTGCCGTGCGTGCGCATGTGTTTGTTCCATGCAGGTGCAAAATTCTTCTAAATCTGTCGTTTTAAAAATTCCACAAAACGGGTCGGAGCTTATCTTCACTCACTGATTGACTCGACCCCCCCCCCCCCTCCTTTTTGAAACGGAGATAAAATTTCGTTATTAAGCCGTTATAACCAGTAGTCATAGTTATAGCCAAGGCAGTTAAGCCCGATTTCATGGGCCTGTTCCAGTCTGGAACCCTGGAGGTGTGTAGATAAGCTCCAGCCTTCCCCCCTGACCCCGCGCCCTGCACCCCTCTGTCTCTTCCCCGCTCCCTGCTTACTCGGCACTGGACGTCCTTCCCTCCCTAGCATTGTCTTTTGGTGCACACTGAATAAATACCTCAGTAACTCGCTGTGTGTGATCATAGTTCAGGAGCTGTGCGAGAGTCGAGGTGGCCGTCCTGGGCTGTCCGTCCTAACGAGCCTTCTGGTTTCCGTGGACGTAAAGCTATATTGAACCATGCTTCGGCATTGGTCTCGGCTTGTCCCTAATATGTCAACTGACATCTGAGGTCATTAAGCAACACTACCTACCCTGTGTGTGATTCTTGTCTAGTCAATGGAGTGAGAGGACATAACAGTAGGCTTCCGTTTCCATCTGAAGACACATCTTACAAATGATCTCTGCAGCAGTCACACTGTCACACTGATGGGAAACTGACCCATTGCAGTGGTTCGGCTGCAGGGGTCAGCAACTATGTGTTCAGTTGAACATGGTGTCCAAGTGCTCATGAATGCACGTCAGTCAGTGAATTAGCGGCGGCACTCCGGCCAACCCATCTCCCATCTTTTTCAAAACTTGAAGCGGTTTGTAGTTGGTGCTTGTGTGGTTGACACTTATACGTACAGCCCTCAGTCAGACCACCATCGAAAGCTTTGTCCCATGGCTCTCTTTTGAGAACAGTGTGTGTGTGTGTGTGTGTGTGTGTGTGTGTGTGTGTGTGTGTGTGTGTGTGTGTGTGTGTGTGTGTGTGTGTGTGTGTGTGTGTGTGTGTGTGTATATGAGTCTAACCCACTCTGTGTGTGTGTGTGTGTGTGTGTGTGTGTGTGTGTGTGTGTGTGTGTGTGTGTGTGTGTGTGTGTGTGTGTGTGTGTGTAGTGTAACTACCACTTGTGTGTGTGTGTGTGTGTGTGTGTGTGTGTGTGTGTGTGTGTGTGTGTGTGTGGTGGTGGGTGTGTGTGTGTGTGTGTGTGATGATGAGGAGAGAGAGAGAGAGAGAGGAGAGAGAGAGAGAGAGAGAGAGAGAGAGATGAGAGAGAGAAGAAGAGAGGGAGAGGGAGAGAGAAGAGGAGAGAGAGAGAGATGAGAGAGAGAGAGAGAGAGAGAGAGAGAGAGACAAATAGATGTTTGAGGTCAGTTACATAACACTCAAACTCAATGCTTCCAGAATATAATGCATATTTTTAGCATAAAACTCCATCACTGCAATGCATTCTTCAGCACACCATTAGCTCCACTAAGCTGGTAAACACAACACCTACTGAGCATCTTGCGCTGAGCCTGTGGTCTACATCCACAAACAAGTATGTATATATGCTCACACAAGCTTTTGATCTGATCACCATTTGTACATTGTTCGCTGCTGGAATGCTTGATTTGGGTCGTATTTCAGCATTCAGATTAAAATAAAGGCATATGTTGGTCTGCCATTTAGTGCGTGTGTGTGTGTATGTATGTGTGTATGTGTGCGTCTGTGTGTGTGTATGTGTGCATCTGTGTGTGTGTATGTATGTGTGTATGTGTGCGTCTGTGTGTATGTGTGTGTCTGTGTGTGTGTATGTATGTGTGTATGTGTGCGTCTGTGTGTGTGTGTGTGTGTGTGTGTGTGTGTGTGTGTGCACGTGTGTTATTATAATGTGCTTGGCACTCTGTGGATGTGACAGAGATGAGTGTTATTATGAATGAGCCCACACCAAGAGATATTCCTAGCTTAATACTTGTCATAACAGTGAGCATGAGGCACTACTTTAGTTGACGGTTTTCTTTTGAATCCATCAGTCTTTAACTCTGTTGCTATGCTCAGATCCAAACACACAAAAGGTTAAAAGAATGCTATTTACTATGACAAAACATGACATGTGAATTTTGGGGGTAAGCCCATTAACAAAACAACACTTAAACAACAGTTAAATTGTGAAAAATGAGCTGTAGAATATTTATCTGCTTTTGGTTGAACTGTTTTTGTTTTGCTGTTTTGGTGTCAAGTGTTTGCAAGAATCTGTTGCTATTGTGTGAACTTGTGGGCCAACCGCAGGCAGCCACTCTTCTGGCTTTTGGCATCCAATACTGTTTGTGACATTATGATTGACTGATTGTCTGATTGGCTGATTAGCCATTATCCCATCACTGCATGCATCAACACCAGCGTAACATCAGAATAACACCATCGCTAATATACTTTTCTAACACCACATTCATCAGCGTAAGTGTAAAATCACAGAACATCATGACTAATACATCACTTTTTCAATCACTGCATGCGTCAACACCAGCATAAAATCTAACACCATGTCTAATACATTACTTTTATATCACTGCATTCATCAGCATGAACATAAAATCACATTACACCGTGGCTAATAGTAATACATCACTTTTCAGTCACTGCATGCATCAATGCCAGCATAAAATCTAACACCATGGCTACTACATCACTTATCTGTCACTGTGTTCATCAGCAGGAGTGCAAAATCACATACCACGATGGCTGATAGTAATACATCACTTTTAAATCACTGCATGCATCAACACCAACATAAATCACATAATACCATGACTACTACATCACTTCTCTGTCACTGCATTCATCTGCAGGAGCATAAAGTCTAACACCATGGCTGACACATCACTGTTTTATCACTGCATTCATCATCACAGTATAAGATCAGGCTAACATTCTAGCTGAAAAATCATGATTCTATTATTGCATTCATCAATACCACCATGACTGCCACATTCCTAGTCTATTACTGCATTCATCAACACCAATGGAAGACCTGGCTACCAACCTAGTTGAAAAGTCATTATTCTATTACTGCATTCATCAACACCAATATACAATCTGGCTAACACCCTAGCAGAAAAATCAGTACTCTATTACTGCATTCATCAACATCACTATATAATCTGGTCAACACCCTAGCTGAAAAATCAGTATTCTAATTATTGCATTTATCAACACCAATGTAAGATCTGGCTAACATCCTAGTTGACACATTCATCAACACCAGCGTAAGATCTAACACTATGGCTGACACATCACTATCCTATTATGGTATTCATCAACACCAACATAACAAATTTTATAACCATTTAATACCCTGGCTGACACATCATTCTTCTATTACACATCATTATTCTATCACTGAATTTGTCAACACCAATACATATGTGAAATCTAACAGTAACACCCTGTATGTCACATCACTATTCCATCACTGCCTTCATCAATAACAGTTTCAGATCTGACTAATGCCCTGCATATTGGACAACTGTTTGGTTACAGCACTGTTTTCATCAACATAAGTGTCAGATCTAATGCCATGCATATCTGACAACTATTTTGTTACAGCACTGATTTCATCAACATAAGTGTCATATCCAACTAATGCCATGCATATCTGACCAGTTTTGCTACAGTACTGCTTTCATCAACATAAGCATCTGTTTTACAGTACTGCAAACATCAACATCAGTGTGAGATCTGACTAGTGCCTTGCATGGCTGACCACCATTTTGTTACAGTACTGCAATCATCAACATCAGTGTGATAATAATAGCAATCATAATGGAAATTTGTAATGCATCTACCCTACAGCTTAAAGCTCTGAAGCTCAAAGCTGTAAAGCTCAAAGCTGTGAAGCTCAAAGCTGTGAAACTCGAAGCTGAGAAGCTCAAAGTTTAAAGCTTGAAGCTGTAAAGCTCAAAGGGGCGGGGTAACCAACACTGGGAGACTGACACATCACTCTTCATCAAGGTGTGCGTAACATCAGCATGCCCATGCTGACATATCACCCTTCATCAAGGTGTGCATAACATCAGAGTGACCATGCTGACGTATCACTCTTCATCAAGGTGTGCATAACATCAGCAGTGACCATGCTGACTATCACTCTTCATCAAGGTGGCATAACATCAGAGTGGCCATGCTGACGTATCCCCCGGTCTTCATCAAGTTTGTGTGCATAACGTCAGAGTGCCATGCTGACGTATCACTCTTCATCAAGGTGTGCATAACATCAGCATGCCCATGCTGACATATCACTCTTCATCAAGGTGTGCATAACATCAGAGTGCCCATGCTGACATATCACTCTTCATCAAGGTGTGCATAACTCAGAGTGGCCATGCTGACGTATCACCCTTCATCAAGGTGTGCATAACTCAGAGTGCCATGCTGACGTATCACTCTTCATCAAGGTGTGCATAACTCAGAGTGGCCATGCTGACGTATCACCTTCATCAAGGTGTGCATAACGTCAGAGTGCCATGCTGACGTATCACTCTTCATCAAGGTGTGCATAACATCAGAGTGCCATGCTGACTATCACCCTTCATCAAGGTGTGCATAACGTCAGAGTGCCATGCTGACTATCACCCTTCATCAAGGTGTGCATAACGTCAGAGTGACCATGCTGACGTATCACCCTTCATCAAGGTGTGCATAACTCAGAGTGGCCATGCTGACATACCCTTCATCAAGGTGTGCATAACGTCAGAGTGCCATGCTGACGATCACCCTTCATCAAGGTGTGCATAACGTCAGAGTGACCATGCTGACATATCACCCTTCATCAAGGTGTGCATAACTCAGAGTGCCATGCTGACATATCACCTTCATCAAGGTGTGCATAACGTCAGAGTGACCATGCTGACATATCACCCTTCATTAAGGTGTGCATAACGTCAGAGTGACCATGCTGACACATTACCCTTCATCAAGGTGTGCATAACATCAGATGGTCGTCATTTCAGGCACTGCCTGTGACATGGCATGAACCCCAGAGAAGGCCAGCAGTCAAAAACAACAAGACTGACTCACTATGAAACAAGTGGCGGTCCACAAACTAATTTTGAAAAATAAGTGGTAACATACTAATATCGCCAAGCAAGTGGTAGTCTACCAGTTCAAACTGTAAAACAGGTGGTGATCTGCTAATACTGCAAAGCACATGGTATCCTACCAGTTCATATTGTAAAACAAGTGGTAATCTGATAATACTCCAAAGCAAGTGGTACTCTACCAGTTCATGTTGTAAAACAAGTGGTAATCTGATAATACTCCAAAGCAAGTGGCACATGTACCCTTCCAGTTCATATTGTAAAACAAGTGGTAATCTGCTAATATTGTCAAGCAAGTGGTACTCTGCTAACCAGTTTTGTACAAGTGGTAATCCACTAATATTGTAACACAAGAAGTAATCTACTATCATCAATCTACTACAAGAAGTAATCTACTATCATCAATCTACTACAAGAAGTAATCTACTACAAGTGGTAGTCTACAGCTCCACTGATACTGAAAAAAAGAAAATTAATCTCATCACACCGGTGCACAAGCATGAGCATTCTAGAAGCACAAAATAAGCTGATGAGTATATCTGGGGGGAAAAAAATACCAAAAGGTAAATCAAACATGTATGTAAAGTAATAATAATCTGTATACACAAAGAAATTGAAGCAAGAAAATGTGACTTCACAGGAATGAATACCACACACAACGTTTATTAACACAATATATATTTTTTGCCATACATCTGTAAACGAACTGCATCTTACTTCTAAACACACAGTTTATTCCAAGCAGCTAGAGAGGACTGTGTGGAGACTGAAGCAGAGTAGGAAACATATTGCAGCAAGAGTCCAGTGCCATCATGTTTGTTGCCTCTTGCTTGACCCAACGTTTGCTTTCACTTCCCGTAACACTTTCTCACACTTCGGCTCCCACATCTGGAACAATCTCTACCATCAGGTGCTATGCTACTCTCTCTTCCTTCAAAAGCAAACTCAAGACATTTCTCTTCCCAGAATATTTCAGTTAAGCAATATTGTCCATCACCCCCATCAGTCTGTACAGTGTGTGTGTGTGTGTGTGCGTGTGTGTGTGTGCACGTGCGTGCGTGTGTGTGTGTGCATCCTTCACACAGTTATACTTGAACCCTTGTTGATGTCAATATTATGTGTTATCTTTTTGTTATCCCGATGTACATTACGTGTGCTATATTAATTATTATGCTTGTTCAGTGCTTTGAACTGCAGGATAGGCACTTTAGAAATTTAGATTATTATTGTTATTATTAAGTTTGCTACCTCCTCCATTCCTCCCCCCACTGTACACACACACACACACACACACACACACACACACACACACACACACACACACAATTTACTCAAATACTGACACATGTGTGTGCCAGTATGCTGTTTTCATGAAACACATGCATGCACTTGCAATACCATGATGCCCCTTGCAAGATGGCTAAATCTGAATACATGTTCTCAGCGTAATAATATTTCTCTTCACCACACACAGTTTTTTTCAGCATATGTGAGGAAGAAAATGTGAATGAGTTAAATTAACAGACACTAATGAACATTATTGAAAGAAGAGGAAGAATAGTGTTTCATGTACTATAAACAGCAATGGGTTTCAATACCCCCACATACAATTTTAAAGGGTATTTATGCCCAAAGTAAAAATTTTAGTTTTTCACACCCTTTCTAAAAATTGCAAAGGGTTAACCGTCTCATTTGCTGCCACTGTAAATTATTAATGTCATATTTCTAATGTGTGCTTTTATTGTTAGTTCACTGCAGTTGTTGTTCCCACAGAAAGAGATACAAACGGCAGGCAGACAGAGAGACAAACCAAACTGAGCACTAAACAATTTTGAGAAAAATTTAAAAATTGTAAAAAATTTTTACTTTTTTCATTAAAAACTTCATAAATATTATAGAAATATTATTACTTACTCAGTTCATTAATGCACTAAACAATTTCATAACACATGATCATTATCATGACTTCATAAGCACTATGGAAGTATATTATTGCTGACTCAGTTCAGTAAAGGTATAACATATGATCATTATCATGACTTCATAAGCACTGTGGAAGTACCGTTGCTCAGTTCTGTGAACATACCAAACAACTGCGTAACACTTATTCATTATGACTCCAAAAGAATCATGGAAGCATCACTGCTATGGAATGACTACGAACATTTTAACAGTTAGTGTTCACCACAGACATCACATTCCATAATTATAGTCACATGGCAGCATTAGTCCTTTTAAGTTGGTTACTGGTTGGATTTTAACGTCCTGTCAACCGCATAGGACACCTCAGGGTAATCGAACTCTGTCGTAAGCAAATGCACAATTAAAAACTCTTCATACATAAACCCTTTCTCAGTTCAAGCCACAAATCCAACCCCTACACAAACATAAAGCAAAACATGTATACAAAAAAATCAAACACAAATTTTTGAAGTGTTAGTCCCTTCAGCATTACCCTTAAGAACACATAAGGCTAGGACACACTGATATCATCAACCATTCCATCTAATTTATTGATACCACATTACAATTTTTTCCCCAAGTGTTTTTTATATTTTTTATATACAAATGCATAATGGCAAATACCAGTGCCATATGGCAGCAAGCTGCACGTACCACCTACCAACTATCATCTCCTAGCTGCTCAACAAGAGCCATACAAAAGCGCCTAACTCCTAATGAAAAATTGTTAGAGAATTTTCTGGGAAAAAGTCAGAAGAATGGACCATTAGCGTAAAAATGACTAGAAAGAAAGAGCAATGGATAGGAAAGGGGAATTAAATCACAGCCCTGAGATTCCAGACAGGGTGTTTACGTCAGACATCCCCAGCCTCCCATCAGGGGTAGTGCTCTTAAACATGGAATCATTATTGCTATGGGGCAACATTTAGTGTTCAAACAGAGATTACATTCCATAATCACAACCACACAGCAGAATTTTGTGCTTTGAAACATTATGGAATCATTATTGCTAGGAAACAACTTTGAAATTTAGTCAGTCAATCGATCAATCAGTCACGTGACAGAACTCGATGTTGCAGACCGTTTATCTGGACCAAGACATTCACGTGGTCCTGGGTGCAGAGACAAATTGACGATGGGAAATTTCTCAGCACTGTTCCCATCGCTGGAGGAACAGATGGAGACAGTGAGACCCAAGTCGGACATGCCGGACAGGTCTTCAGCATGCTTGGACAGGTCTTCAGCATGCTTGGACAGGTCTTCAGCACGCTTGGACAGGTCTTCAGCATGCTTGGACAGGTCTTCAGCACGCTTGGACAGGTCTTCAGCAGCTTGGACATCTTACAGCTTGGACAGGTCTTCAGCAGCTTGGACAGGCTTCAGCAGCTTGGACAGGTCTTCAGCACGCTTGGACAGGTCTTCAGCATGCTTGGACAGGTCTTCAGCATGCTTGGACAGGTCTTCAGCATGCTTGGACAGGTCTTCAGCATGCTTGGACAGGTCTTCAGCGCTTGGACAGGTTCACGCTTGGACAGGTCTTCAGCACGCTTGGACAGGTCTTCAGCACGCTTGGACAGGTCTTCAGCACGCTTGGACAGGTCTTCAGCACGCTTGGACAGGTCTTCAGCACGCTTGGACAGGTCTTCAGCACGCTTGGACAGGTCTTCAGCACGCTTGGACAGGTCTTCAGCACGCTTGGACAGGTCTTCAGCACGCTTGGACAGGTCTTCAGCACGCTTGGACAGGTCTTCAGCACGCTTGGACAGGTCTTCAGCACGCATGGACCAGCCTGCAACTCCAAGTGCCTCTTCACAAAAAGCAACAGCAGAATCGAGGATTTGTCCCGAGCTAATGTTCAATCTGTTCTGCTCTCCAGCACTGAATGAGCAGACTGAGTAAAGACCGAGGCATCCTTGAAACTCCCGGCCTTTGACAACTGACCCCTGTGCATGCAACTCCTGCAGACTGGGTGACTGCAGAGTTTGGGTGACTGCAGATTGGGTGACTGCAAATTGGGTGTCAGCTGACTGGGTGACTGCAGACTAGGTCACAGCAGACTGGGTGACCGCAGACTGGGTCACAGCAGACTGGGTGACTGCAGGTGCAGACTTGGTGACTGCAGGTGCAGACTTGGTGACCGCAGACTGGGTCACAGCAGACTGGGTGACTGCAGGTGCAGACTTGGTGACCGCAGACTGGGTCACAGCAGACTGGGTGACTGCAGGTGCAGACTGGGTGACTGCAGGTGCAGACTTGGTGACCGCAGACTGGGTCACAGCAGACTGGGTGACTGCAGGTGCAGACTTGGTGACCACAGACTGGGTCACAGCAGACTGGGTGACTGCAGGTGCAGACTGGGTGACCAGGTGCAGACTGGGTGACTGCAGACTGGGTCACAGCGGGTCACAGCAGACTGGGTGACTGCAGGTGCAGACTGGGTGACAACAGACTGGGTGACTGCAGACTGGGACACAGCAGACTGGGTGACTGCAGGTGCAGACTGGGTGACTAGACTGGGTGACTGCAGACTGGGACACAGCAGACTGGGTGACTGCAGGTGCAGACTGGGTGACTACAGACTGGGTGACTGCAGACTACCACCAGCTGAGAACCAGTCATTATCCAAAAGCCAAGAACTGGAGCGGGATACAACACAAAACCACCCCAAAGCCGCTGGACATCACCTGACAAGCAGCCAAATATAAGACACCAAAAGAAGAAGATCTGGAGGTGAGCTGAGAAGGTGATGAAGATGACAGTTCCGGCATAGGTTGAGACGAAGAAGACCAAGAGAAGATGAAATCAACACACAGAAAGTAAAAAAGAACACGGTCTTAAATCAACACAAAAGGGAGTTAATTAGCGCTCAAAAGATCTCACTTTAAAAAATAAAAAAGACAACAAAGACCTCAGTCACCCACGGTAACTCTCATCTGGCATGCGTGTAAATACAAGGTCCATAAACTCCACCAGAGGAAGACATAGTGCATTGAGGATGTACCTCTGGTGGAGTTTATGTACCTTGTATTTACAAGCATGCCAGGTGAGAGTTACCATAGGCGACTCACGTCTTTGTTGTTGTCTTGTGTTACGTATTTTGAATGCTAATTAACTCCCTTGTGGGTTGATTCGGCACGAGCACTCTCAGCCTCATTCTGTTTCAGATTTGTGACAGATTTTCTGTGAAAACACCTTTTTCAAGCAAAAAGCAGAGAGATAATTATGCATGACAAACGATGGCAGGCATGGAATGTGACCTACACAGCTTTTAGCTGGGGGAGGCAAAACTTAGGGGAGAATGCCAGAACGAAGCCGACGCATATGTAAGTAAAATGGGTGTGATGTAATGAACGTATGATGTGAGCAATACATGATGCAGACGAGTCACTCAGACAGACAGAGACAGAGGGAGGAAGGGGGAAGGGGGGATGGGGGGGGGGGGGGGGGTGAATGAATGAATGAATAAACTTTATTTTATGAGGGTAGTGGAGAAGACTCAAGGTCTTTTACATCCAGCCCTTGCCAAGGGAGAGACAGACAGACAGACAGACAGAGAGAGACGCAGAGAGAGAGACAGAAAAGGAAGAAGGGACCGAACTTTGCAATCCAGTCTGAACCTGGAAAAGGAAGAAAAAGCATTCAGTTCCAAACCCGCTGGGAAAACCAGAAGCAAAGAAGACCACGAGGCAAGATCACCCGAGGAGAAAATGAAGATGATGAGAATGACCTGGCATAAGTACTGAAAGAAGACCTTAATAAAATACACTGAGGCAAAGTTCAAGATGAGGGGAATGACCGAAGATGAGGTGAAGAAAGTCTGTCCAACAAAAGATGAGGAGAGGGCGGACTAACAGGAATGCACTAGCACTGAGTGAAGAAGCCCTGGATAAGGCCAGCCAATGAGATGAAGATGACGGGAATGGGATGAGGTGCAGGCCAGCCAATGAGATGAAGATGACGGGAATGGGATGAGGTGCAGGCCAGCCAATGAGATGAAGATGACGGGAATGGGATGAGGTGCAGGCCAGCCAATGAGAAGATGAAGATGACGGGAATGGGATGAGGTGCAGGCCAGCCAATGAGATGAAGATGACGGGAATGGGATGAGGTGCAGGCCAGCCAATGAGATGAAGATGAAGATGATGGGAATGGGATGAGGTGCAGGCCAGCCAATGAGATGAAGATGACGGGAATGGTGATGAGGTGCAGGCCAGCCAATGAGAAGATGAAGATGATGGGAATGGTGATGAGGTGCAGGCCAGCCAATGAGAAGATGAAGATGACAGGAATGGGATGAGGTGCAGGCCAGCAGATGAGAAGATGAAGATGACAGGAATGGGATGAGGTGCAGGCCAGCTGAATGAGATGAAGATGACGGGAATGGGATGAGGTGCAGGCCAGCCAATGAGATGAAGATGACGGGAATGGGATGAGGTGCAGGCCAGCCGATGAGATGAAGATGACGGGAATGGGATGAGGTGCAGGCCAGCCATGAGATGAAGATGACGGGAATGGGATGAGGTGCAGGCCAGCCAATGAGATGAAGATGACGGGAATGGGATGAGGTGCAGGCCAGCCAATGAGGATGAAGATGACGGGAATGGGATGAGGTGCAGGCCAGCCAATGAGATGAAGATGACGGGAATGGGATGAGGTGCAGGCCAGCCATAGATGAGATGAAGATGAGGGAATGGGATGAGGTGCAGGCCAGCCAATGAGATGAAGATGACGGGAATGGGATGAGGTGCAGGCCAGCCAATGAGATGAAGATGAGGGAATGGGATGAGGTGCAGGCCAGCCAATGAGATGAAGATGACGGGAATGGGATGAGGTGCAGGCCAGCCAATGAAAAATGAAGATGACGGGAATGGGATGAGGTGCAGGCCAGCCAATGAGATGAAGATGACGGGAATGGGATGAGGTGCAGGCCAGCCAATGAGATGAAGATGACGGGAATGGGATGAGGTGCAGGCCAGCCAATGAGATGAAGATGACGGGAATGGGATGAGGTGCAGGCCAGCCAATGAGATGAAGATGACGGGAATGGGATGAGGTGCAGGCCAGCCAATGAGATGAAGATGACGGGAATGGGATGAGGTGCAGGCCAGCCAATGAGATGAAGATGACGGGAATGGGATGAGGTGCAGGCCAGCCAATGAGAAGATGAAGATGACGGGAATGGGATGAGGTGCAGGCCAGCCAATGAGATGAAGATGACGGGAATGGGATGAGGTGCAGGCCAGCCAATGAAGATGAAGATGACGGGAATGGGATGAGGTGCAGGCCAGCCAATGAGAAGATGAAGATGACGGGAATGGGATGAGGTGCAGGCCAGCCAATGAGATGAAGATGACGGGAATGGGATGAGGTGCAGGCCAGCCAATGAGATGAAGATGACGGGAATGGGATGAGGTGCAGGCCAGCCAATGAGATGAAGATGACGGGAATGGGATGAGGTGCAGGCCAGCCAATGAGATGAAGATGACGGGAATGGGATGAGGTGCAGGCCAGCCAATGAGATGAAGATGAAGATGATGGGAATGGGATGAGGTGCAGGCCAGCCAATGAGATGAAGATGACGGGAATGGTGATGAGGTGCAGGCCAGCCAATGAGAAGATGAAGATGATGGGAATGGTGATGAGGTGCAGGCCAGCCAATGAGAAGATGAAGATGACAGGAATGGGATGAGGTGCAGGCCAGCTGATGAGAAGATGAAGATGACAGGAATGGGATGAGGTGCAGGCCAGCTGATGAGATGAAGATGACGGGAATGGGATGAGGTGCAGGCCAGCCAATGAGATGAAGATGACGGGAATGGGATGAGGTGCAGGCCAGCTGATGAGAAGATGAAGATGATGGGAATGGGATGAGGTGCAGGCCAGCTGAAGACAAAATGATCATAAAAGGAATTATTAATCACATGGCAATAAGTGAAGGAGACTAGGAGATGGGAATAAGCTGAGGTGGTGCAGATGATGGGAGGTACTGATCACAGGAGGTTATAAACAAGGGAAAACAGAAGGACTTGAGCTCCTGTTAGGCATAGCAACACTGCCTTAAAGGGAATCCCATGCAGGGTAACTCTATCTGGATGCAAGATCTACAGCCCTTTGTTGAAATAAAGCCTGTCCGGATGCAAGATCTACAGCCCTTTGTTGAAATAAAGCCTGTCCGGATGCAAGATCTACAGCCCTTTGTTGAAATAAAGCCTGTCCGGATGCAAGATCTACAGCCCTTTGTTGAAATTAAGCCTGTCCGGATGCAAGATCTACAGCCCTTTGTTGAAATTAAGCCTGTCAGGATGCAAGATCTACAGCCCTTTGTTGAAATAAAGCCTGTCAGGAAGCAAGATCTACAGCCCTTTGTTGAAATAAAGCCTGTCCGGATGCAAGATCTACAGCCCTTTGTTGAAATAAAGCCTGTCCGGATGCAAGATCTACAGCCCTTTGTTGAAGTAAAGCCTGTCTGGAAGCTTGTCCCCACAGGAGGTCTTGAGTTGCTCCAGATATTTAGAGTCCATCAGCTTCAGCCTCTCTGTCTTGATGGAGCTGCAAACAGAACAAAAATTCAATTGCAACACATATATGTAGTTGTGAGACGTGATGAAGATTTTAGAGATGGTGTCTCAACTGGAAGAGATGCTAAGGCTACTATTGTAGCAACCTGAGAAAATGAGACTGATTTCTTCAATAATACCTATACATTAGCTTTGTGTCTCTGAAGAGTTTTGGCTTCACGCTTGATTGTAGAAGCGCATTGCAGCTTTCTCAGGCACACCTATTAATACCTATAAATTAGCTTTGTGTCTCTCAAGAGTTTTGGCTTCAAGCTTGATTGTAGAAGCGCATTGCAGCTTTCTCAGGCACACCTATTAATACCTATAAATTAGCTTTGTGTCTCTCAAGAGTTTTGGCTTCATGCTTGATTGTAGAAGCGCATTGCAGCTTTCTCAGGCACACCTATTAATACCTATAAATTAGCTTTGTGTCTCTCAAGAGTTTTGGCTTCATGCTTGATTGTAGAAGCGCATTGCAGCTTTCTCAGGCACACCTACGCAAAAGGTGCTTTAACATATGAAACATGCATATACATAAACACTAAACCTGTACACCACTCAAAGTCAAATTTCCACCCACACACAAGTACTTGTTGTAAACATGCACACACACATGTACCCCCCTCCCTCCCCCCCCACAACATACACATTCTCTCTCCCTCTCCCTGTCACAGTCACTCACCATTGCTGGGGGAAGATTGCGCAGGAAACGGGAACCATGAACAAGAGTCTGAAACACAGAGGATGCGCTTATTTCTCTTTCCTTCTCCATGCAAAATGCACAGCTCTGGGGCTCAGAGGATGTGCTTATAATTATTTCTTCTCCATGCAAAGCACAGAACTCAGAGGATGCGCTTATAACTCCTTCTTCTCCATGCAAAGCACAGAGCTCGGAGGATGTGCTTATAACTCCTTCTTCTCCATGCAAAGCACAGAACTCAGAGGATGTGCTAATAACTCCTTCTTCTCCATGCAAAGCACAGAACTCAGAGGATGTGCTTATAACTCCTTTTCCATGCAAAGCGCAGAACTCAGAGGATGTGCTTATAACTCCTTTTCCATGCAAAGCGCAGAACTCAGAGGATGCACTTATAACTCCTTTTCCATGCAAAGCGCAGAACTCAGAGGATGTGCTTATAACTCCTTTTCCATGCAAAGCGCAGAACTCAGAGGATGCACTTATAACTCCTTTTCCATGCAAAGCACAGAGCTCAGGAGCTGTGTTAAAGTTACACAGCCAGGTTTTAAATATCCACCAAAGTGGTGTACTTACAGCGCTGTTTGGTTGTTACATGGCTGGTGCCACATAAAACTGCTGCCATCTCGGCACACATTCTGTGTACACCATGCAACCATGCACCAGTTTATAGCGTCAGTTTATTGAAGCAAGTAGAAGCCAACACTGTGAGGAGAAATTCCTGCACATAATGGCGAGGTACAGTGATGATGTTGGGCTGAAGATTCCGCTGATGGTTGGTGGACAGATAAACTGTCAGAACTTGCATGCTATGTCTAAACAGCTGCTCTGTTTGCATAACTCAGGTCCGCTCTGCAAACATGCAATTTGTGCCCAGAGTCTCACTCTACAGAAGACGAAGAACTTGCTGTTACACAAGGGACACAACTCAAGAGGCAGGATGAGCCTGCAGCGTTGGTCTGCCTCGAACAAGGTTATGCAAGTTTACAAAACTAACTGTTTGTTAGCCAATTGTAATAGTAGCAACCCAGATGTTCCACACAACATTCCAGCTCATGATCATGCACCATAATGCCAAGTTTGGTTACAAAAGTTTGCACCATAATGCCAAGATTGGTTACAAAAGATTGCACCATAACGCCAAGTTTGGTTACAAAAGGTTGCACCAAATGCAAGTTGGTTACAAAAGTGTTGACCATAATCAAGATGTCTCAAAAGGCACATATGCCAAGATTGGTTACAAGTTGCAAAGAAGTTTGTTACAAAAGGGCACCATAATGCCAGTTGGTTTCAAAAGGTTCAATGCAAGTTTTACAAAAGGTTGCACCATAATGCAAGTTGGTTACAAAGGTTGCACCATATGCCAAGATTGGTTACAAAAGGGCTGCACCATAATGCCAAGATTGGTTACAAAAGGTTGCACCATAATGCCAAGATTGGTTACAAAAGGTTGCACCATAATGCCAAGTTTGGTTACAAAAGGTTGCACCATAATGCCAAGATTGGTTACAAAAGGTTGCACCATAATGCCAGTTTGGTTACAAAGGTTGCACCATAATGCGAGATTGGTTACAAAAGGTTGCACCATAATGCCAAGTTGGTTACAAAAGGTTGCACCATAATGCCAGTTGGTTACAAAAGGTTGCACCATAATGCCAAGTTGGTTACAAAAGGTTGCACCATAATGCCAAGATTGGTTACAAAAGGTTGCACCATAATGCCAAGTTTGGTTACAAAAGGTTGCACCATAATGCCAAGTTTGGTTACAAAAGGTTGCACCATAATGCCAAGTTTGGTTACAAATGGTTGCGTGGTTCAAAGATCAGAAGATACCTTCTGGACAAAGTCCAGACAATGCCAACTGGACATGGAATTCCTAACACCCACCCACCAACTCTGTTACCATATAAAAACAATAATCCAGAAGTATGGTGTTACAAAAGGGTTATATCAGGGTGACAGTAACCCAGAAATACACACAAGAAATATAGACACTAAAATACAAACAGGTATGCATAACGCAAAAAAAATGCTCAGCATACACCAGCACACTCTCACACACAACAAACATTGCACATTAATTTTTATCATAATTATGAAAAATACACTTCAGACACTGACAGAAGCATTAATATGGTGATAATAATTATAACTGTAGACCTGCAGGGCACTCAATCTTCATGCTCAAGTCATGCTCATAGTATCGTAATGTTATAAAACAGATGCAGCAAAAAATAAGTCTAACATTAAAAAAAGATTTTAAAAAAGGAGGAAGAACAATGATAAAACAACCTTTATTCAACAGTGGGCTCCAGCAACATTTGTTTTTCTTTAAAAAGATTTATTTTTATTTTTTACACCAACATGAGAGGGCCAATGGAATGACTCACATGAGTCCTGAGAGCAGAACTTGTGATGCCGCCCCCAGGCCCTTGATTCGCCGGAACAATCGAGTTACCTCTAATCGTTCCATCAGTAACGGCAACAGGGCTGCAGCAGAAAAGGTACAAGCCGGTTCAGATGAACATCCCACAGAGGGTTAGAGCACGGGGGAGGGGAGGGGGGGGGGGGAGGGGGGAGGGGGGGAGTGGAGGGGGAAGTGGGGGGGGGGAGTGGGGAGGGAGTGGGGAGGGAGTGGGGGGGGAAGTGGGGGGGAGGGCAGCATAATCATGATACATGATTTATCCTTATTTATGCTTAAATGCAACAAAAATAAAAAGACAACGAAGAAGGTAAACATCTGGTCCTTGAGTGCACGCCTAACTCAGGCCAAATCGTGTCACTAGGAAAAATTCAACTTGAAGTTCCTACAAGACTCTACTCATGCCGGAGACAAACAAGTTTAAACGGGACAGAGGCAGTAGCTGTCAACCGTTATCTCTGCGCAAGAGTTTCTCCCCATGTCTGTGGTTACAGAAAGACATCTCAACCAACTACGTATCACTGCCGCAACCAAAACCAGTCCGATGTGCTCATGCAAGCAAGGACACGGCTGGTTCTTGGTGCGGAGAGGTTGGTTTGCCACAATCACAGGCTCTTCTGCATCTCTGCAGGCAACCAACTTCTTTATTATTAATTATAGATGTATAAATATTGGGCAGTTTAGGCGAGGTTGTTAACTCCCTTGACTTTTGCCAGCATTGCTTAAGTCCCTTGGCTGCTTTTACTTCCAGTGTATACTTTCTTCACAATGGAAGGTGGTGACCCGTCCCTAATAGGCCATCTCACCTCCGTGGACGTAAAGCACCAAGAAAGAAAAGGTGGTGACAGTGAATTTGCGAATTTTACACTGCCAACTTTAAAGGCATTTTTGGAGGCCCGTAGTCATAATATGTCTGGCAGTAAGCAATAACTTGTTGCTAGTGCTATAGGATGCCCCAAAACGCATTTTTTCTACGAACTCGCGATTTTCTAGTCAAGCAAAAAATGACACAAAGACACTTTTTTTCCACCCTCCAACCCCTTTCCATGGTAATGTTTGCAACTGCAACAGTATTGGCATTTGTACTGCTTTGTGATTCTAGGTTCAACTTCCATTGTTATACACAGCGTGAAGCAACGCCTACTCAGAAATTGGCCCGGAAGTGCGCTGCGACCTCTCACGACTTCTTGCGCGAAAGATTACAAAGTGCATTCACTCTAGCAAACCAGCTTCGCTGAATCGCCCAATAGCAGGGCAACTAAATGCACTGATCACCAGAAGGAGAAAACTGAAAAGGCTGTACACTGACTCATGCTGGGAGAGGCCATGATGATCCTGGCTGTGACCACTTGGGAGATGCCTTTGATTGCTGCGTACTGCACATACACACAGGTTTGGAACAGGTCATTAACCATGCAGAACCCTGACTCATTATCAAAAGTTTGGATAACATTGTTTTGATTGCAGCGTACTGCACACACACAGAGGTTTGGAACAGGTCATTAACCATGCACAACACTGACGCATTATCAAAAGTTTGGATAACATTTTTACAACTTGTGTTACTGGTTTTGTTTATGCAGTGGAACTGCTGATGAAGGAGCACCCTGATCAGACCAGCCTTGTTTTAAGACCACGTTATGATGAGAGACCAGCCTTGTTTTAAGACCACTTTTTGATGAGACCAGCTTTGTTTTAAGAACACATTTTGATGAGAGACCAGCCTTGTTTTAAGACCACATTTTGATGAGACCAGCCTTGTTTTAAGACCACTTTCTGATGAGACCAGCCTTGTTTTAAGACCACTTTTTGATGAGAGACCAGCCTTGTTTTAAGACCACTTTTTGATGAAAGACCAGCCTTGTTTTAAGACCATTTTTGATGAGAGACCAGCCTTGTTTTAAGACCATTTTTGATGAGAGACCAGCCTTGTTTTAAAACAATTTTTGATGAGAGACCAGCCTTGTTTAATCTAAGACCATTTTTTATGAGAGATGGATGGA